>VZRL01006143.1:0-82261 GCA_013397895.1 Origma solitaria | reverse complement strand
GATGTCTTTAAGGTCCTTTCCAAAGCAAAACTTTTTTGCCTTCTGTTTATGGGGTGTTCCTGCCAAGATTAAGTGCAGCAGATGAGAGAGCATGGGAAGGCCTCTGAACCCTTGGAAGGCAGACAATTAAGTCAAACATCACTGACGCCTCAGAGGTGAATGCACCTGTGCCAAATAGGTAGTGATGAGACTTGGAAGAAGGATAAAAAATAGGATATTCTCTCCTAAACTTTTCTCCCAGGATTATGTGTGATTTAACTCTTGCAGTTGGTTTAATCTTCCTGCTGCCAGTGCCAGCTCTTGTGGAATGTTACAAGGCTCCTTATAACCCTTCAATGACATTCAAGGGGGCCTGAGGATGACATAGGTCCAAAAATACAAGTTTGTGCAAACACTGTTTTTACATGCAATACACTGTTTCAATGGGTAACAACATCTACCAAACAGGAATCTGCATGAAGGTGCCTAAGAAAGCTTGGTTCTTATCCTCTGCATTTCAAGTGATTACATGGGCAGTATTACAAATCAAGAGGGAACACCCAGGCACATTGGAACTTGAACACTGGAGCAAAATTCTGGCATTGCTACAGTCAAGTCATATGCTGACCATGCTGAGGCTGGAATTTTTTGCAAGTTTCTAATGAATAAGTGGGACAAATGCAGCTTTCAGCCTTTACTCAGACTAACATTAGTCATTTAAAGATCCCAGTGACTTCTCTGGAGCACTCTTAGATGGAGCTCAGACAAATAAAGTGCTGATGTAGCCAACTAATGAAATACAGTCTTAATTTTACTTCTGGGTTAAAATCAGTGCAATCATTAACCTGTTTGAAGTGCTTTGCTGAGTTAGGATCTGAGACTTTGTAAGAAGATGAATGCAGATTGAATTCCAATAGCATTTTGCATAAACTTGATAAAGCTTGGAAAAGTAACTTTTCTAGTTGACATAAGTGTCCACAGTCTTGTGGAATAAAAATAATGCTTGGAATATCTGTGTGAGTTACTCCTTAGTATTTGGAAGGCATTCTTTAATGTGCTTTCTTTAATGAATGTGGCCACTTGCAGGATGAAATCTGGGAAAGTGCTGATCAGAGCACAGCAACAGCACCCAATAATTCAGGAAAGAAAATAAAGACGACAAACTGCAGAGAACGCTAAGCATCTTCTGAATAGAATAGTAAAGATATGGATTTTGTTCTGGACACTTTGATTAATGTCTCTCACTCTCACATAAGGTGCCATGGGACCTTTTAAAGAGCACTTTCTTTTACAGAGCCTCTAACAGCATAGCTCTTCCTAATCATCTGCTAGAGTAGGATTTCAGTATTGACTTGGAAAAATACTATATACTAAATCACTAAAACGATTTCATGGAAAAACTGGCTTTTGTTTTGGTGGTCTTCTATTTAAATAATAGCACAGGCCAACATTTTATGACAATAGCCTGATTTTTTTCTCTATTTAGTTTTGTTCCTAATGTGATTGTTATTTTGCCATCAAAGCAGATTAATTTGGACTCCTGGCTCACTGGCAGAGGCATTCCATTACACCACACATGAAACTTTGTGTGTGTCTGTGGGAGAGCACACATAACGGTGTGCACAGCTGAGCTATTAAAGAAGTGGCCCATTTGCCTGCTTATGATTTTAGTGAAAAATAAGCCATCTTTAATTTGCTCTTGATTTCTGTCTCAAGCTGTTGTGCAAGCTCAGATAGCAGCTACTTGTGATCTAAGGGCCCCTTTCCCGTTTTCAGTCTTTCTGCAGACACCAGTCTGTTTCTCGTGCTGCTGACACACTGCCTCATGCTCAACCGGTGTGCAGCAAGGAGGCCGTGGGTAGAGGAGGCAGAACACAGGGACACTGCCAGAAACAGAAATCTCCCGTAGCATATGGCCTCAGCACCAGTGGACAGAATCAGTAGCAGTTAGTGCTGCAGCTGCCCTCTTATAACAGGATACTCTTCTGCAACAACTCTCCATTTCACTAAATGATTAGAGCATTAAAGTTGGTGGAAGCCAGGAACAAAATTGCTCCATGTACAATACACCCAAAATAGGCCGTATGAGGCTTCAGATTTTAATTCTGTATCTTTTATTCTCTCTTCTGATTGGATACGAGAAATCTGATTTCTCCTTTTCCTGATTTTGGTTACTTATGTACCTTTTTTCTAGTGGATTAACCCCATTCTCCATCTGGAGGCCTGGGATTGCACCATATTTTCTTTGCTTTTACAGTCAGCTGGAAAATCTCCAGCCCTGAATGGGGCTGTATGTCCTTGGCTTTGACATTTGGTTTCTAGTCTCCACTAATAATCAGGGTTAATTCCTTTGCTTGTCACGATGATTTGTGGGTTTTGAATTGCCCTAATTTATGGAATGATTCTGTCTCCGTATCAGCCCCCCATCCTATGTCTGGCACTCCAGTAGCATCTCACTCTGAGTTGGGAATCTAAGAAGCACATACCAGAAAAGGTACCTCACCAATTTGCTTTTCTTTCCTATGCGGAGAATGAGAATATGCAATATGTAGGAACACTGGTTACCCAGTTTTATATCTCCTATTCCTCCAGAGCTCAGCCTCTCTCATCATCGTCCTCATACTGGACCTTGACTTTTCAAGCAAATACCAGGGGATATACTGACACCATCTTTACTGTTTATATGTCTTTCTTTTCATAGAATTGTAGAGTGGTTTGGGTTAGAAAGGCTCTTAAAGACCATCTAGTTCCAAACCCCCTGCCATGGACAGGGACAACTTCCGCTAGGTAAGGTTGCTCAAAGCTCCATCCAACCTGGCCTTGAACCCTTTCAGGACAGTGTCCACAGCTTTTCTCGGCAACATGTTCCAGCACCTCACCACCCTCACAATAAAGATTTTTTTCCTAATATCTAATCTAAACCTACTTTTGTTCATTTGAAGCCATTCCCACTTGTCCTAACACTATATGCCCTTTTAAGAAGTCCCTCTCCAATTCTCTTGTAGGCTCCTTTCAGGTACTGGAAGGTGCTATAAGGTGTCCCTGGAGCCTTCTCTTCTCCAGCTTAAACAGTCCTGACTTGCTCAGCCTGTCCTCACAGCAGAGGTGCTCCACCCCTCTGATTATTTTTGTGGCCCTTCTCTGGACTGTCTCTGACAGGTCCATGTCTTTCATGTGCTGACAGCTCCAGAGCCGCCACAGCTGCCCTGCACAGTCTGGGCAAAATTTGCAAGATCAAGCAGCAACCCAAACCTTTATCAAGTCTCAAACTGTCATTTCCCCCTCAAATCTCCTTCAAGTTTATAAACAAACACACATCCTGGTACAGCAATTACCTTGGAATGGAGCAGACATTGCCAAGTTAGACATAAAGAAAAAACTTAAAGGTTTAAGTTATGAGTGTTAGAGATCCAGAGATATTAGGGTAAATAATAGCGACAAATTACTTCAGTCTCTAGCAAGCAAGAGGGACTGTGTTGCCCTTGCCAAGATGACCATTTAAGAAGCATAGCAAAACAAAAAAGGGAGCTGTATTAGGGTAAACTGAGGAAGACAATATGGAAACACATCTTTTAGGCCTGTTTTACTGGAGATCAGATTACTGATACCAGCTGATGTGTCACAGAGCTTCTTGAAAAATGCAGTGGATGATAGAATCTCCAGATCTCCTTTAGTGGCTTCCACTAGGACAGACATTACTCATTCAGCAACCCTAAAATAAATGAAATAGATAATAAACCTAAAGTAAGACATAATTCTCATATTAACTTGTGTTACTTTGTAACAGGACCCCAGAACAGCTGTAAATTATTTTTAAAACCTATTATTCTGACAGCACCCTCTCTGGCTATGTTCTTATAAATGAAGATAGCTGCGTGCATGGCTTTCTACTGAGGAGAGGGCAAACTGAGGCAGTGGGGCACAGCTGGCAATCCCATGGACTGGGATATTGTATCTACAGAGAAACCACCAAAACCTGACTTGCACTGTGGCCTGTGCAGCCCAGTACACCTGACCAGATGAACACTTTGAAAGCTGTTGAGGCTGGCTAGAAGAGACAATCATAAGAATAATTGTTTGCTCAGGCTCTCAGCAACCTTTTGGTAAGAGGCATACATGAAAGCAAATCACTGACCAGTCTTTTGCGATTTAATATCTGGGTAAGAAATGGGAAAAGATCCCAGTGTTTGATACTATTCATGGTGAAATATTTTAGCTGAGGGGAGGATGACACAGAGAGGTATGGATATTTGGAGTTTATGAGATTTAATGTACTTATGCTAAAAAAGGGGTGACTCTTTTAGTATCTCTTAACATATGTGAGCAATTATATACTCCACTGAAGATGGCAGGTATCATACCTAAGGATGAAATGAGAGAAGAGTGCAATTCCACCCAAGTTAAATGACAATTTATCTGGTAGGTGCTACCTGTAGAATCAAGGGAATGTCAGATGAAGGAAAAGGCCAAGGAACAGTACATTTTATAAAATCAGTTTTGGACAGCAAGAGTCTTAGAGAGCTGAGTGGGGAAGTGCCCCACAACAGTGGGGGAAGTAGGACATTTGTCAGTGCTTCATAAGAAAAGTCATACTGTGCTAGACAAAGTCTTGAATAAAATGTCAATTTTGCTTCCTCTTAGAAGCAATCAGCAGCATCCAGAATTGAGGTTAAGCATTTGGATTAATCACTTTGCAATATCCTACTGAGCTGGGAGAATTAAATTGGTGACCAGGGGAAGCTGGCTGGGAACATTAGTTTGCTTTAAGCAGTAGCAATACTATGCTACAATATTTTTTTTTTCTGTTCTCTTTTACTTCTCAATCTCAAGCTTCCAATTTGTACTGGTTTGAAATAGCATATCAGTAGGAATATGGAGGAAAAGTCTCTTTGTGCAAGGTATAGTGCCTTGTATAGTGCCATTGGTTCTGGTGGACCATATTCTGCCTGACAAAAGGGTTTTTCCCAGTCTTTGCTCCTACATAAAACACCCCAGAAATACAGTTTTTGGTAAACTGTCTAAAAATTTCTAGTTTAAATGAGAAAGAGTAAAACAGTTTTGCTCCTTGATGTCCACAGATTAGGGCTGAGCAGTGGCTGACCACTGAGAACATCTTACTTGAAGAAAAGGAGCTGACCAAACAAGGAATTATTAGTGCTTTTGAAATGTTTAATAGCAAGATTTAAATCTGTTTTCTATGAAGTTTAGTTGGGAGAAGGGAAAAATTAGTGCCTTGCCATAGATGAATTCAGCAAGTTCCATCATGGTTTAAATATGCAAGGATATTTGAGAAAAGACAAAAAAACCCCAACTGTCAAGCCACAGGTTTGAAGTGGAGGAGTTGCTCTGCCCAAAGTTAAAAATCTCAATTTTTTTTTTTTCTGTGACTATTCACAGGGGTTTTATGTGATTGTTCATTTGACTGCTGAATAAATAACAGAGCACCTCCTCATGCAGTGCACAACACTTGTGCAACTTCCTGGGAGCCAAAGACACTTTCCCAACAGGCAAGAGTGGTGAGGAGACCTGGGGCAGCTGGTAAATTGTCCTGTGTCTCTGGTCGGACATCTCTTTCCATTGGCAGCACAGGTTGAAAAGACCAGATTTTGTCCCCAGAGATGCAGACTATTTTTTTTCATCTCTTCCTAAGGAGAAACATTTTAATACCATAATCAATAGAATAAAATTGAGTGGTCTCTGGGTAACTGACCACAGATGAGCTATTGTCATTTAACTGTTTAAAGCACAAGTTATCCAAAATGCACCAGTTTGCTTTTGAGCAATGGCAAAACTGACTTTTCTAAAGTAGAAGAGAGCTTCTGCCTGGAGTTCAGGCTGGTTTTGAGTGTAAAAAAGTTCAGTTTATTTTCCACTCCAACTTCTGATTGGTGGTACTCCAAGCCTTCATACTGTTCTAGATACTGAACTATCTATTTTTACCACTTAATGAAATAAACTCCCCAAACATCTTGAGAAAAACCTCAGAACTGTTAGATTTACTGTCTTCCTTTGTCATCAGGTATTTGATATTTTCTGTCTATAAACCGGAATTTTAAATTCCTGGCACTAGCAGCTAGAGCCAGAAGGCAGCAGCAGCCCTGCCAAAGAGTTATTGTTTCTGAGATTCCCTCTTTATTTTCTGGTCATTGAATGCATGATGGAGGCCCAAAGGTTATTTTTGCCAGATTTGCCCAAGGCCAGCTGATATGAGAAGGTTGCTTAAAGCGGTGCTGTAACATTTACCCTTGCTCCTCACTAGCACTTAATACCGTGGATTATAAATAGCATCTTGCTCTGTGATCAGCCTAACATACAGCTGGGAGCTCCCCAGAAGCTTATAGTTAAGATCTCTGCTACAGAAAACTGAAATTATTGCCTCTGCAGTCAGGGGAAGAGGAGTTCATGGAGTGTCTACAGCTGTTTTAAGATGGGCTTAGGAGGGACACAGTGGCCCTTCTCCTGGCAGGGCACAACCTGGGCCCTGCCATGCTCCCTCTGAAATGTGTCTCTCCTGCTCTGGTGTTTTTGTAAGATGACTTGCAAACCAGAGGATAGTAGTTTTACAGTTGGGGTATACCTGAGGGATGCAAACTTGGGGCAGGGAGACCTAGCAAGACATTTATCTAACAAAATCTGTAGGTATGCATGTAGCTGGCTTTGGGTTCCTATAGTCTTTGGTAGGTCCTCTTGCCTCCCTCACTCAAGAATGGCAGGGGATTTCTGGGAATGGATACAGGGTAGGTGTCTGTCAGCTGGGGCAGTCCTGGCCTTTTCCCAGAACCATGTAGAGAGGTGTGAAGGGAAAGGGAACCTTTCCTCAGGTTAGAGCGTAGGCTGCAAGCCCCTATGCCATCCCCACCAGAAGATGTCTGCTCTTGGTCCTGGGTTATCTTTTTTTTCTACCTCACCTGCCTGTGCTTTATGCATGTACAGAAATCTCCTGTGAATCCCCATGGGCAGACAACGTAGTCTTCTGTGCTGGAAGGATTTTCCTGCACTGGCACCATAGCACTGCTCTTCCCAATATCTGGAGTCACAGTTCTATCCTGGCCCACCATGAAGCCTGCAAAAAGTTATTTTTCAGACCTATAGGTCACTACCTCATCACTCCTCTGAACAACTTCAGATAATTGAAACAAAAACATTTTTTATGGGAGTTAATATACAGCTTTAGAAAACCAGACATGCATGCAAATGCATTTTGGCCAGGCTCTTCCACCTTGTCCTGCTCCAGGCTCTCTACGTTGTTGACAGAACACTCAGCCAGCAGCCCTGTCTGCAGGCAGCTACACTAGCTGTATCCCATCAGATGCTACCCTTCATGCACTAGAAAACCCAGGAAGGCTAAGGCTCCGACCCCTTACATGTCTGTGTGTCCTTTCTACAGGGAGCACAGTCCTGGGGCATACCCTAGGGTGTAGTCTGGGCTGTTCCCAAAAGTGGATTCAAACTGGACCACACTGTTTCGTAGAGACAGGCATCTGTGAGCTGTGTTACGAGGACTAGAGGAGCACACAATTTATTAATTATTTTATTAATTATTTTAATTTATTCATTATTTTTCTTTATTAATTCCAATATAGCTATAGGGACCAGAAGAGCCCCAGGAAGGCATTTCAACACAGGCTTCATGTGTCTGGGAAGAGGCAATTTGTGCAGGCAAGAGGGAAGAAGACTCTGTAACCAGAGGTTTTTGGGGCTTGTGCTGACAGAGAAGCAGGTAGGCAGATCCCACTGCTGCTGCTGTGGGAGTAAGGACTGCAGCTTGGCTGGATTATCTGGAGGAGACCGGGTGGAATTTTCCTAAGAGTTAGGCAGCATAGCACACTGGGACAGCAAATGACTGGAGGCAAATGATTCATTGTGCTAAGTACCGTAAAGCCAAGAAAACAGATGTCTTGGCTGGACTGAGGACAGAACAACATATTGTATTAAGCAGATTTATCAATAGGATAATGAATATTTTGTTCAGATTGTTGTAAAGTTAGGGGTTTTTTTAGGTCCTAAAACTTTATAACTAGATAAAACACGAAACCCTCTAGCAAGAGTCACCAAAATCCTTTCTGAGACTGAAACATTAACAGCATGAAAAACAAGACTTTAAGTCTGAATATATAGAAATTATGACCCAGTCCTGTGCAGCTGATTCATACCTATACCTTTCTATTGATACCAGTGGGATCAAATGGATCTGAGTAAGTCAAATATACAGTCCAGTGATTTTGTATTGACGTACAAACAAAGGGCTAAATTTAAAGTTAATACTGACTGAACAAGAGCCTCTTTTTTGATGTTATAGGTAGAAAAAGTGTCCTATACCTAGGGAAAGTGTGTAATATTTGTGCTGCAGATTTTTCTCCAGAGCTGGACTGGCCCACCTGTGTACATGGATGTCATGTGCCCAGCAAATTTACAGCTCCACTAAAGGTTATGAGATGGCACCTGCCCTCTGCTAAACACCACCTCACTGGCACAGGAGGATTTTCTAAAGAGGCAGCTGAAGGTTTCCTCCAAGCAGCACAGAGCATGGCAGTGCATGTAGGGGCAAACAAAGCTATGTAGACATGGCCTAGGTCATCTGCAGGTGGCTGGTGATGTGCCTGCTTGCCTCCTACAGCAGGAAGTGTTGGTGAGGCTCTGTGAAGGTATTTCAGGTCTCTGTTCTTCTGGGAAGTGTTCAAGACAGACACAAACATTGGTTGCAAACCAAATGCTATTCACCTGTTGGAGACTAGAGAGAATGTTTCTCTAGGTGTTTTGCCTAAGGATCCCAGCTGAGCAAGAGGGCCAATGGCATCCTGGCCTGGATCAGCCATGGTGTGGCCAGCAGGAGCAGGGCAGGGATTGTCCCTCTGTACTGGGCACTGGTGAGGCCACACCTCGAGTCCTGTGTCCAGTGCTGGGCCCCTGACTACAAGAAGGACATTGAGGTAACAGCGGAGTAGGGCAACTGAGCTGGTGAAGTGTCTGGTAGACAAACTGTGTGAGGAGCACCTGTGGGACCTGGGGTTGTTTAACCTGGAGAAAAGGAGGCTCAAGGGAGACCTTGTCACTCTCTACAACTGCTTGAAAGGAAGGTGTAGCGAGGTGGAGATTGTCCCCTTCTCCCAGGCAGCAAGTGCCAGGACAAGGAGGCCTCAAGCTCCACCAAAAGTGGTTCTGATTGGATATTAGGAAAAACAGGCTGCCCAGGCAAGTGGCTGAGTCACCATCCCTGGAGGCATTTGAAAGACATGTAGGTGTGGCACTTAGGGATGTGGTCAAGTGGTGTACTTGGCAGTGCTGGGTTAACTGTTGGTCCTGATGATCTCATAGGTCCTTTCCAAGTGAAACATTTCTATGATTCTATGACTTCACTGATGTCCCACAGAACACCTGGAAACCTTGATTTTTGGGGTACAGTCACATGCTTGGGTTCTTTGTTCCAGAATCTTCTCTCCTGCTCTAGTTCCCACCTCTTCAGTCAGGGTACAGATCTTCTTGGATGGGCCATCAAAGCCTTTTTTCACTCCTTTGAAATTACCAGGCACTCTCAAAATGCTAAGACACTAGAGGTTTCGGTTGTACACATGAAGTTCTTGAGGCAGTTTCTAAGCAGAAAGACATTATGAAATGGCCTGTGTGATCCCACAGACTATGCTTATTGCTCATGTGATTACCTCTTGCTGATCAAATCAGGAAGATTTTTTTAAGGAAAGAAGTACATGCTCCCCACCTTATTTTAAAGCAGCAAGCAGCCACAAAGCTTCCCATATTGTGAATATGTTCCACATATTCTAACAAGAGCACAAGAAAGAAATGCAAGCTTGTGAAGCTTGCTTTTGTCTTGCATAGATAGTTACTTTAATTGCACAGCACGTCCTAACGCCAGTCCTCTCCTTTCTGCTCATGCTGATCCATTACTGTATAGCTGGCAGGTCTGTCTGAACCATCAGTGTGGTGGCTGTGCTCTTTCTCTGGTCAGAAGCTGCAGACAAATCAGTATAGTGATAGCAATCTTAAAATAATAAAAATAAAAGGAAGAAATGCAGATGATCAAGTTTTTGGGGTGTGGGTGGGGGAGGTAATGATGGCTAAAGAAGACTGCATTAATCACTCTCCATAATACTCCCAAAAGTATCTTGCCAAGGCATTAATTTTAATCTTTACAAGTTGAATGATTGCTGCAGGGTGCATTTAACTTTTCACCTCTGATGGAGCAGCCCATTCTGGGAGTTAAAGATCTCCCTGTTTATCCTTTCTGTGGAATCTTGCTCCATTTCATCTGTGCAGTGCACTATGTACTCTACTGGAAAAAAGGGAGAAAAGAGGGGGAAAAGCTCACTGTTAGTATCATGAGCTGTTTTCTTTTCACTTGAAAGAGAATCTTTGCTCCTTTCATCACTCAATGTGTTTTATGAATCCCATCCCCTCGACAGAGCATTCAGGCTTCAACAAAGGAGCTGCAGCTCTCACCAAACAAGGACAACTTGTTTTAAAGCCTTCTGTGTCCTGGAGAAGCTTGTCTCTTGTGACTGCCACAAGATGTCTCAAATTGGGTTAACTGCTGTCTCGTCATTACTGTAAACTGCACTGTCTGATAATAAGACTGGTTGAGATAAGCCAGTCTGCTGAATAGGCATAACACTGTGAAATCCCACTCTGGGACAGATTATAGCAAAGCAGGGCATTCTTTCAAATGAAAGGCTCCAGATGGAATATTGGCAACTGCAGGGAATTTGACTAGCAATACCCGAGAAGGTCTGATCATTAGCATCATATGACATTGTTTTCTGCCTTTCTCAAGGGCTCCTGAATGTGGTTGTCAATCCTTCACTTGAGAGGTGAGGCAGGTAGTTACCACGAGTATTTGGAAGATTAGGATCTGCCAATGACAAGTCACTTTACTTCCTTGCAGGCAGACCAAAGTGCAGACACCATGCAGAAGCCCAGGTTCCAGCGGCCCAAAATAGTGCACAGATTTTGGGTTAGGATTAGCATTGCTCCAGCTGCATGTTTCAGCTAACAGATTTGGGGAGCTGATCCTTGTTTCTCCTTTCTCTCTTAACCCTCATTTGGGCTGAGTATTCAGGATTGCTTTGCTGCCATTTGAGAGGGTCGGGTAGGAGATCAGGTTTTCAAGAGGGCTCATTCAGGTTTGTATAGTCTCTGCCACTTGCCTCTGAAAATTCTTCTGCAATATGTGGGCCACAAAATATGGAGCAGCACATGTGGATAGCAGCAACTCGAGGGGATTTGGAAAAAAGAGTGTGTGAGGATCTGGACCTACTTCTTCCATTCCTGTTCAAAAAAAAAATTCTATCATTCTATCTATGGCAAGGTGGATTACTGCTTCCAAAAAAAAAAACCCAAACAAAAACACTTCAAATCCAGCAAAAAGAAAAGGCAAACTGAGCCACAAACCTATGTAATTTCTTTGTGTTTAGGGAATAAAAAACTTTTTCCAGCATCACCCATCACATTAATCTACTTCTGTCAACTGGACTGCTTCTCCTTATGTCCTATACGGTGAGTGAGGACAAGATGTAGAGCAGCATCAGATCACTCTTCAGCCTTTCTGCACCAGCATGCACCTCCCTTGTTGCTGCAGCATTGGCTGGGTGGAAGCCATTCGGGCCCCTTTTTTGTTCAGACCTTCTTCAGGTTGTCTTCACTCACCTTTGAAGCCTACCTGGATACCTACCCAGACTCCTGAGAGAAAAAACAACCCAGAACCCAAATTCTTAATAGTTATACCACTGCACGCAAGGATCTGGTTACTCCTGAAGTGGTAAGTCCAGCAGAGCACAGGCTAAATGGGCTGCAGCAGGGTGTACCTGCACCTCCCATGTGCAGAGTTCCTCACTGTTCCTCACCTGTTGAGGTGATTGGAGTAGCTTGTGAAGGTGATGGAGAATGGTTTAGTGCCCCTCAGCTTCCTCACCATCAGTCATACAGGTGGTCAGCACAGCTGCCAAAACTTTGAATTAGTTTTCATCTTCATGTGGCTTAGCTGCCTGAGGCAGCTGCTAGTCCTGTTGTCCAGAAAGTCCTGTCCATGCTGATGTCCATGCATCTTATTTCCCTTGTGCAATTGCTCTGATACAGTTAGACCCACCTGTGGTCACGAACATTTAAACTACTCTCCTCCTCAGGGCACCAGATTCTGGGTGCTAAAATACCTCTGGACTAGCTGTGAGCAAGAAAACTTCTAGACTTCTAGCTGTTAATCAAGGACTTCTTTGCATACAAGACATCACTATGAAAGATTAAATTCTCACCTCTTCTGTTGCAGGAGGAGGACTCCAGCTCATTATATTTTTTATGCATTAAAGCCAATGATAAACCGAATGTACTTTGGCATATGAAAACCTGTGAGTGGGAATGTTCTTGATGCTCCCTGGGACTGATGATTTAGCAAGGAATAAATTCAGATCATGCCTTTTCCAAGAAACGGGATTTTACTCTTCTGTCTTTATTTAGAAAGAAGCACATAAAAATTTTCAAAGTACACGTGGAGATAAACTGCAGAGTAGATAAGAAAGAGGAGAGATGTTGGGAAAAGGCAGTGCACGGCTGGGAAGCTGAAATGGTCAGAAGAGAAAAGTGGCAGTGTGGTTGGGTGTGCACAGAGGTGTGCATGTTTATGTTGCACATATGTAGTTTCTAGGTTTTATCCTCATTCACCCATAAATAAGTCAGAGGTTTTGCCTGAGCTGTGTGCAGATGTTGTGCCTGCTGTCTCGTTGCCATCTAGCCTGTGTGGGGTTTGTTGTGGCAATGAGGACCTAAGTAGGGATGACCAGGGCTTGTTCATGAGTGCATATGGCCAATGTGGTGTGCCACTCCGCATCCCTGCTGCCAGCACAGCTAAGGCCGGTGGGTGCTGGATGTGCAGAGACTTCAGTGATGCTGTCTGAAATGGGGGAACACTAATTGCTTCCACAGCTTGAAAATATGGGGTTACTGCTGAGGCAGTGTTGATTTGCTGGTGTAAGAGCGCTGTGCTCAGCCTGTGTGGTCTGACAGTGTGTGGCGGGCAACAGTGCATGTAAACAACAGCAAAGCTACTTTCTGCACCTGCCTGGCTCATTCCTCAGCTGGGGCTGCACCCTCAGGGCACTCAGCAGCACCCCAGGAAGAAATGTCCCCAAGCAACGTGCAAACAGCACCTTGCAAGCATGAAAAAGTGATTCACAACATAGAATGGGCAAACTTCTGTCTGCTGGATAGACCCTCTCTGATCTGATCACTAGGGGGTATATTGCTTCTCCATGTGAACATGCTGCTCACATTCTATTTATAGAAATAGCATTTTTTGCGCCAAGAGAATAGCACACCCCTAAGGAAATTAAGAAATTGCAAATAGCCCTGAAAGCTTTCACTGAATTGCCACTGTAACTTCCAGAATTCCAACAGTTTCTCAAAGCTTGGAAAAACTTTTATATGATGCAAGTCCTTAGGAACAGGCCTCAGTAAGGGTGCTCAAGATTCAGAGTTTTGGTTTTGGTTTTTGTGATTTTTTTGTTTGCTTGGTGTGATGCCTGTACCAATTTGCCACACTGTAATGGCTGAAAATCAGGTCTGCAACAGGAGGTTTGAGCCAGGGTTTGTTTGACTTTACAGTCCATCTGGAAGAGTACGCTGAAACAACTCTGAAACAGGAAAACGTCAGCCCTTCAAAGAATTGACTTCAGTTGAGGTTGTCCAGAGGTTGTGGAAATGTCATGTAATTCATTTATAAAAACAATAACATTTTAAGAATAGGGCCATCCAGAGGATCTTAAATCAGTTTGCATTCTCCTCTTTAGTAGATGTTCATCTTCCTGTCCAAGCCAATATTTTATCTGTAGAAGCAGCAACTCACTAGTGAAGAGACAAAGCAATAGTTCGAATTCCCTAAACAGGCTAAACTAGAGTAAATGCAGGAGATTTTTTTTCCTCCCTCCTCTCCCTGTCCCTGCAGCAAGGTTGGCAGCTCAGCCTCAGGACCTATGGCACATGGACAGAGGAAATCTGCTGGTTTTTGCTGAACATGACACTGAAAAGGCAATCCAAAGCTACAGGCAAACAAAATGCACAACGAAGTGCATGGTTAAATATTTTACTTCAAGATCTCCAGGCTGGTATGATCCCATCTCCCAGCAGTACCTCCACACAGTGTAGAGCAGTGCACTGAGGTCCCACACTCATCAGAGGTGTCTGCAGAGATCAGAGTGGAGCAGCACCACGTAGGCATGTCTGTGCCACTGATTTATGTACAGCCAGTCTGGTCATCTCTGCTTTCCCCCAGGACAGGTCAAGCTCTGAGGTGAGAGGTGGCAGAGCACCACCCTGATCTTTGTGTCCCCTTGGCCTGATGCCATCTCTCAGGGAAACACTGCAACTCCAGGATGGCATTTAACTGGGGTGGAGGAAAGGGCTGTACAGGTTTTGTCCTCTTTTCCATGTCAGTCAGTTGTGAGACCTCTGCTATTTTGATATGACAACTATTGCCCATTTAGATAAAGATGTATTTTCAGCGTTTGGCATTTACTTCTTTCTCAAAGCTTTCTCAGATGTGCAATGAGGGAGGTGCCCAAATTCATTAAGGAAACATTTGTTTGTCCACCCTCTGCTGCGTGTGAAAACTACAGACTAAAAACTGTAAGACAAAGCATCACATTTATGAGCATTTTCAAGTTAACCTTATGATTCTGACTCACAAGATCTAAATGTGTGGAGCTGATGATGTATGTAAGCCTCTTTCTGTGTCCTCCAACCCTTGCCTTTCACTTCCTCTCCAGCCCCAGTTTAACAGCTGCTTTAGGAATTTACCACTTGGGCTCTCTGTTGTTACTGCAATCACGGTTAGATGAAGTTTTTTCTTCTTTTCTTTTTTTTGTAGAGGGGAGGGTGGTAGTAGTCTTGTTACAAATTTCCATGGCTATTTTTAAACTGTATGAATTGCCAATGAACTAATAGCTGCTAATTTCTGAGCTGCTGATTTGTCTCCTTGTTCATAAGGAGGAGCACAAACTGTCTCCTTTTTTCCAGTTCTGTTTTTCATGCTCTCATCCTCTGATGTGGACTAGGGGCCCTGCTATAACTCAATTTAATTTGAAGCAGCCAGTGCATTAGGACTGGAAACCTGACCACTGAGTCAATGATGTTCAGAACATTTTAAAATCATGCTTTGTCCTGATACTAATCCTCACAACTGCTTCATGCCACACACTGGCAAGATGCAGCAGGCAGTAAGAGTAAACAAAATGCATTTTTTTGGGGATGAGATATGCTTCCTAGGGGAATTTAGGTCAGATTCTGACCTTAACAGAATCTAGTCTAACTCAATGGGTTTTCATGGCATTCTTCTGAAATTATTTGTCTAAAAACGTGTGTTTTTTTGAGATGCACTTCTTGTCTACAGACAGAGCAACTCACTTCAGCACAAGAGGTCTGTGCAAATGCACTGGACCATGAGGAACGGCTTGAGAGGGAGCAAGTCAGCAGTCTTTCTGTGCACAAGGTGAATTAAACAAAAGAATTATGAAAGTAATGAAGAAAACATTCTTATAAATTCTAAGAAACCCAATTTGACCATATTTATTTGACCATATTCTAATTTATCTTACCTTATCTTGATGTCACTAAGAAGAATCTATAATATTAATTTCTAGTTTTGAAAAAGGTTTTGCACCTCTTGAAAAAACAAGATTGTTAAAACCACTGTAAAAGATGAAACAAAGCCAACACAAAATGAATGGCAAGGCAGTACTTTTTCACACAGGACATGAGCAGAACTTGCCACAGGTTGTTTTATGGCCCAGATGTATAAAAGGTAAAAAATCCAAATCCCCTAATAGGGGTGCGAGAAATTTGCGGTGTGTTTCCTGATGGCCTGGGAGTGGTCTGGTTCAGGAAGTCATGGCTGGACTGTGGGTAAAAAGTGCAAAAAGAAAAATGTATTCCCCTGATAGCTGTCCATAGGCACCAGCAGATAAGGTACTGGGATAGATGGACCGCTATTGTAAGTGTGAATACTTTATATTCTCATGAAAAAAAAGATGGAAGTTCTGAAGGAAATGTGGTCTTCCTTTAAGGCTTGTGGTGAGCTTTAACAGTTACAGAGCTAACTATTTTATTTTAAAATCATTATTAGGCCTGTCTTTTAATATTTGAAATGAATTTTCAGAACAAATACATCAGTGATTTTTACAAATACATCAGTGACCAAACTAAAACTCAGTTAGGTCTCTAACTTAAAAATCAAGGAGCACATTCATGGCTGTGTTTCTTAAACAGTTTGAAGTAATTTTTTCCTGCAAAAGAATAAGGTGGTTTTTGTGTGGTTTTTGTTTGTTTGTGTTTTTCTTAAGGAAACCCTTCTGACTTTAAAAACTTCTGGGGTGCTGGCCAGAAAGCCATTAAATGCCCAGGTAGTCTTACTGCATAGAGACACAGTATCACAACCTCTTTGACGAGAGCTCTTGCATATCATTGCAGATCTAAACATTAGCTCAAACTCTGTGTTATCCTGATCAGGACCATGAAGAAGAATATTCCTTCTCTCACTCTAATGACCTATCTAGACAAATTTTCCCTGGGCCAAAACTGCACCATCCTATTTAGCTTCTGTAGGAGTTAGACCTCTGTAAAGACTTAAGTGGTGAGACACTAGACTTGTATGGTCTTTTACTTGCAGAAGTGAAGAAGTGAAATTCCTAAGTGATTTTTAGTTTGACACAATTCCTTTTAAGGGATGGGGATCCCTTTAGGTTTTGGCATAGTTAAGTTCCCTTTAGTGTGAATCTGTAGGAGAGATTTCCAAACGTAAGTGTAAAATCATACTATGCACTCATTGGCAGATGAATAAAAATAAGTTAGCCTGTCATCCTTTTCTGTTTTTCAATAATCTTTGCTGAATTTATTTACCTGTAAATTAGACCCCAGGTTGGACAGGGCAGGTTGGACAACAGAGAGGGAACCAAGGCAATATACATACATTTATCTCTTAACAAGCACAATAGTGATTAAGCAGCCTGATTAATTTCAACTTGGCATCAGGAAGCAGCTGACATTCTAAATTCTCCAGCTTGCTTTCACCAAGTCTCTCTGACTCAGACTTACTGCACAGCTTTTTCATTCAGACATCAACAATAAGGACTGAATAATCCTTCTCCAGATCTGGAGAGGGCAAAGAGTAAGCTGTGCATGCCACACTCAGCACTTCATGGAGATGATGTGGGCAGGACCATCTCCAAATTTAAGAGACAAGCAAATGCGCTACTTGAGGACATGGTTCAGTGGTGGACTTGGCACTGCTGGGTTAACCATTGGATTCAATGGTCTTAGAGGTGTTTTCCAACCTAAATGATTCTATGATTCTAATGATGCTGGGCAGTGGCATGGCTGTCACTTCTGGCACAGAGTGGGGCACAGCCTGAGGCAGAGGTTGATTTTCTGGCTCCTTGTTGCTGCCAAAATACCGTCCTGGTCTTCTTTCTGCATCAGACCCCCCAAACTCTAGTGGAGGAACATATCCCTCACTGCCACTATGATAAATTATCTCAATTTTCACTGTAGTCATTCCCTGCTGACTCAGAGCTGTGAGATTTGCACGGTATTTCATGCATACCGCAAAACCTGAAAAGGGCAATGATCTGATTTCCAGGTCTGAAATAAATGGTTCTAAACAACAGAGCATTAAACATTCATAGACACCATGAGGGCTGGAAACCCATGCCTTCTCTTGCTGGAGAGCTGGAAGCTTTCCTGTCTTCTCCCTTGATTGATGAAAGATGTTTATTGCAAGTCCTGGCTGGGTGTGGGCCTCAAACTACTCTTGTTAATAGGAAGGCTTGTTTATTTCTAGAGCTCTCAAATTGCCCCAAATCTCTCCTCCTCCCTCATGTCTCTACTAAAAATTCCTTGGTATTGAAGCAGTTAAGGTTGTGTGAATATATGTGTGAATATAAAGATATATGGCAAATACTGATGCATATTGCTTTTCCTGAATGTGTCGTGTAAATGCAGTACGTGTGGGTCTGTGATAGTGTTTCCGTAGTTCTGGCTGCCCTTTGGCCAGAGCAGAGCATCACCCAGCTGGCACCTACTGATGAGCTCTGTGCACTGCAGTCCTTCGCTTTCCTCCCTGCAGTCTCTGCTGGTGCCATCTGCTAGCCCCAGGGCTGTGCTCCTCTAGGAAGTGCCTGTTTCTGAGCCTTCAGCCTCATGTCACTGCTGCAGGAAGTCTGGGGGAAAAAAACAACAAAAAAATAGTATCACTGCTTCAAAGAGTTGGCAATGATGAGGTGAATGCTCAGCTCCACCTCAGCAGATGGGTCCAGTGGTTTGCAGCTGGAGAATGAGCCCTCGCCTCCATCTGTGTGCCCAGGGAGGTGATGGTGTTGCAGCGTGCAGGTGCTCATCTGGGGTTCCTCTCAGGTGGGGCACCTGCCTCAGGGCAGGGAGCTTTTCAACTCTTTTAACTCCAGGAAGCGTCTCAGCTCTTACATTGCCAAGAAGGCCGAATTTTTTTCAGTGAGTCTCAAAATCAGCAGTGCAGGTGTAAAACTCGGAAGTGAGGCCAAGGATCTGGCTTGGTAGGAAGCTGCAATGGCTGGGGTTCACTCCAGCACAGTCAGCTGCTGCTGGCCCACCTAGTACTGCCTCTCTGTGTTTTATGCACAAGTCAGGTACACCAGCAGCAGCCGGGGGCTGATTGTGGTCCCTCTGCACCTGCAGCACCTGAGGCAGGTGGCCACCTTTGGCTGGGAGAAGTGGCATCCTCGAATATTTGATTTCCTCCCGGGGTGGGCCCCTTTTCATTGACATGAGGACTCTGTACTCTTGACCACACATTTATTTTAAATTCATTTAAAGAGACTAGCCATGTTCTTCAGGGCTAGCTGGCCTCTGGCTCCCCTCTAACAAAATGTGGTGGGACAAAAACAGAATTGATGAGCTTCTTCTTCTACATCCTTCAAGATCTTGTCCCTTTGACAAATGAGCTCCTTGCAGCAGGTGGTGGAGTAAAGGACTGTGATACAGCATGAGGAAGGGTGGAGCAAGTAGCCAGAGATGAAAACAGGGGATTCAGGGAAGAATGCATATGTACTCTTGAAATAAAGGTTAGACTGTTTATGGAAAGAGCTTTGGAAACCAAGCATGGATGTAGAGAACCAGACGCTGGGCCTGTCATTTCTCCATGCCAGCGCGGGAGAACATGACAGCTGGAACAACAGTATTGAGGGAAGCCTGCTGGGGTCTGTGGGCTGATGCATGCACAGACTGTGCAAAGCATCTTCACTCGCTGGTGTCATTGGCCACAGTTTGCCCCATCTGAAGACCAAATGTCCTGAATCATTGCAGAGTAGAGCCTTGACAATGACAGCTTTATCCTTGTGGTTTGTTGTGCATAGTACCACACCCACTGGCTGAATTGATGCCAAGTTTACTTCAGTGGGCTGTCCCTCCTTTTCCAGGAGCATGTCTATGTTGGCAGTTCTGATGAGGCAGCCAAGGGGGCGTTAGTCCAGCACCTCTAACCCATGAGTAGGCTGCTTCCGGATACACAAGGCAAGGCACCGGTCCTGTTTTCCAGTGTGCTTCTATCTTGCTGGTGTTTCTTTTCTTTAGTTCTACCTCCTCTTTAAGCATGATCATCCTAAGCAGCCATGAATATAAATAAGATCACAATATTGTGCAGCTTGCTTTGAAATTACCACAACAAAAAGCACTCTGTAGCCTTCCTTTTCTTTTTAAAAATGGTGTTTCTTATAAATTTCAGTCATTCTGAGAGTTTTTTTGGAATTTTTTGTCCTCTTCCTTTCCTTCTTTTCTAAGAAACCTAGAGGTACACAGGTATCTTTATTTCTGACTGTGGAATACAGTACTTTTTGCAATAACCCAAAGTATTGCAATGTCCCGTGGGCACACTGGGAGGCACAGGAATGCCAACTTGCTTATGCTGTATTTTGAGGGGTACCACTAAATGTCATTAAAAATAGATACCTCGTCCCTTCAGAACACAAACTGAAAGCTTGACCTTATGTGCAGCCAGACGCCAATGTCTGAAGCGGGCAGACATGCTCTGAGGTGTGCAGAAGCCCACAGCTGTCAGGACACCTGGGAACTACTGACCTGCCAGCGTGACCTCTGCAGCTGGGAAGACTGGAACAGATCCTCCTGGAAGCTGTGCTAAGGCACATGGAGGAGAGAGAGGTGATTTGGGACAGCCAGCAGGGCTGCACCAAGGGGAAGTTCTGCCTGAGCAACCCAGTGGCCTTCTAGGATGGGATGATACATCAGAGCACAAGGGAAGGGCTGGACATTCATCTGGACTTTTGTAAAGCCTTGATTTGGTGTGTGGACTGTTAGATGGACAAGAAACTGACTGCGTGGTTGCATCCAGGGGGTAGTGGTCAGTGGCTCAGAGTGGCTCCTGATGGACATCAGTGACCAATGTCAGAGGTCTGCATTGTGAGCAGTACTGTTTCATCTCTTAATTAATCATATAGAGGGATCGAGTGCACCCTCAGGAATTTTACAGATGGACTTTTTACAAGAGCATGTAGTGACAGGACAAGCAGGAATGGCTTCAAGCTGAAAGAGAGTAGTTTTCAATTATATATTAGGAAAATGTTCTTTGCTATGGGCATGGTGAGGCACTGGAGCAGGTTGCCCAGAGAAGCTGTGGATGCCCCATCCCTGAAAGTATTTAATGGCAGGTTGGATGGAGCTCTGAGCAACTTGGTCTAGTGGGAGGTGTCCCTGTCTGCAGCAGGAGTTCGGATCTATATGATTTTTAAAGTCCTTTCCAACCNGTGGCTCAGAGTGGCTCCTGATGGACATCAGTGACCAATGTCAGAGGTCTGCATTGTGAGCAGTACTGTTTCATCTCTTAATTAATCATATAGAGGGATCGAGTGCACCCTCAGGAATTTTACAGATGGACTTTTTACAAGAGCATGTAGTGACAGGACAAGCAGGAATGGCTTCAAGCTGAAAGAGAGTAGTTTTCAATTATATATTAGGAAAATGTTCTTTGCTATGGGCATGGTGAGGCACTGGAGCAGGTTGCCCAGAGAAGCTGTGGATGCCCCATCCCTGAAAGTATTTAATGGCAGGTTGGATGGAGCTCTGAGCAACTTGGTCTAGTGGGAGGTGTCCCTGTCTGCAGCAGGAGTTCGGATCTATATGATTTTTAAAGTCCTTTCCAACCCAAATCATTCTATGTTTCTGTGATTTTACCCTCCTTATCCAGGCAGACAACTGACAGGCTGCTCTAGAAGTCCTGAGGTGTTTTCCTTTGGCTTCAAAGATGGGTGTAGCTCTATACCTATTTCACCTAAATGGAGCAGAGCCTTAAAGACATAATGATCAGGTAATTTGAAAAACTCATTAGGGTGGTGATGGAGTGGAAGAGCAGGCATTATCTGCACAAAAAATAATTTATCCATCAAATATTCCATACTCCTTCTTACTAGGAGGAAGGTGAGCGATTGTATTCTAGGGGAGTTTTGCAAGGATTGTACCTAGCATTCAGGGAGAGAACAGTAGGAAAGGTTGATTCTTCCAACACATACTCTCCCTGCTTGAATTGAGGCACAGCAACCTCAACAGTCACAGAGCAGAGGTGGTTGGTGGTGTGGGGTGACACAGACAGAGTCCTTTCCTGGAAATGGGTCTGAGGACAGCTATAAACTTTGTGCTGTGATATGTTGATTCAAAATAAACCCAGACCGTGTGTGTAAAGTAACAGGGAGGTGTTGAAAAGCAAATGCCAACATCTGTGCCCTAAAGAAAGTGTCATTTGTTGGTAGAGACCTTGCAAACTATCCTATCGTGTGCAGTCCCTGAGCGGGGATCTGGAGTCAACACAAGACGATATGCATATGTATAATGGAAGAAGTCATCCCTCGGTGCCTGGTGACCCCTGGCAGTCCATGCAGCCAGGAGAGGGGCTGAAGGCTGTCTGGGGCTGTGCAGAGCAGGACTGCACTGGTCACTTTGGAAAAAGCTGCTTTCCCTATGCACCACCTAAATATGCTTCTGTCTCCAGGAATTCATCAGGGACCATGGTTGCTCGTCGCTGTTGCTGCAAGCTTTGTCTCTGAGCCTGCTGCATCGGGTTGTCGTTCCCCAAACCCTATCCTTTGGGTCTCCATTGCACGGAAGCAATGAAACTTCAGGGTAAAAGCAGCTGGAGCAAGGGTAAAAGCTCACTGTCAGAAGTGTAACAGCACCCTCCATCGCATACTTAGCACCATTCTTTTGTACCTTGCTTTGCGTGCTCAAGCAGATTTTGCTGCTTCAGTGTGTTCTTTTTTCTTTGGTGTTTGCCTGTCACAATAATTAAAAATGATGAATATTTTTGTTTAAACTAGTCCCAGATCAAGAAGAAAAGAAATTAGAGAGCCCATCTTAGGAATGAAAAACTCTAGCTCAGTACTTAACATGAAGCACATGTGCAGTCCTGCTGAAAGCAAATAAAACTCGCTTACTTATTAAAGGCTTTTCAGAAGCCCAAGCAGCTGATCTGCCCAGGTACACCATGCAATGGGAATTACTCATAGTCTGGAATTAAGCAGCGTGCGTTGTCTTCTGGTGGATTAGGGTCCATGTGCTCTATTCAGAGAAAAATGGTTCCAGAAACAGCTTGCATGAATGTTCTACGTTGTATCCAGATACTGTCACTTACAGATGTTTTTTGGATAACTGCCTACATAGATACTTGGGCCTTATGCATAGGCAAGAGATAAATTTTTTACAGGTACCACCTTGAAATGGGCCTTAAAGTGGAATTCTATTTAATAACCTAGAGCCTTTTTTCTTTACATTGTGAGTCTATTTCTGAAGCAATGGATAAAGTCACAGCATGATATGGAACAAACAGTAGCAGGAGGTTGAAAAGTACTTTAAAGGGTTAAAAAATATCGTGAAATAAAATGAGATATCCATGAATGTATCCTTGGACAATTTTCTATTTTCCATTTTAAAAAATGAACCTAAATTTTCAGTTATTTCTTTCATTCTACTCCTAGAAGGTATTCAGCATTCCCTATTAAATCCCTTAGGCCCCCAAAGGACCACACAAGGTGTCACTCAGCCATTGTACCTTCCTTATTTGCCAAAATGACAGCTTTATCACTGTGGCGCAGATCCCCGCTCATTGTGCTATTTGTGCTGTTCACAGCATGTGAGTCTTGAAGCACCCGTAAATGCTGTAGGCCATATACAGTCGTTGTGCAAATCAGAGAAAAATTGTATGAATAGAATTTAAACTGATTTAGCATATGTCCTGTAGGAAAATGTGAGCGTTTGGAAGAGTTACACGATTGAAAGGCTTGGGACCACAAGTGGCTGACAGCTCAGAGCTTTGTTGGGCTTCGGTGGGCTGAAGGAATGCTCTTTTTTGTGGGTGGAAACCTCTCCTCTTGGGATTCGGTCAGGAAGGACAGTCAGTATGTTACTCTGTGGCTGGACACTGGAAGTAGTGGTCCCATTTGGGGTGATCTGCTCTTCCTGGGCAATTGCAAAAGGATTGGGGCTGAGCCTAAGCAAACCCTCTCTTTATGGGGATTTCTGAGGCCTTGGTTTTATTAGCAATGAGAGGAAAAAGCATGTTATCTTCTCAACTGACATAAAGCAATCAGGTTAATTTGAAAAATGTTCAAACCTCTATCTTATCTCATTTTGCAACTTCTTCTACCCACATTTTATTGTCTGCATCATGCAGACACACTGGAATAAAAAGAAAAAAATAGTTGATTAGTGTAACAGCATGAATCTTAAACCCACGTGGCTGAAAGCTAAATATGAATGAAACTCTGTGTTTGAGGTAGTTGTGGTTTTGCCTAAATCAAGTGGCAAATGGGATACTTCAGATCAGAGGGGCCAGGCCTTCATCACAGTATGTTTCACAGTGCAGATCAGTTTTGCGCCATTTGTTCCTCTCTTTGCTGGAAGTTGGAGATGTGGTCCACTCTCCTCAGAGACAGAGCTGAACAATTAAGAAAGAAAAAGAAGAGCTGAACACAGCTATGCTGAAGTCGCTACACCAGGCTGGAATTCCATGCAGCTCTGCAAGGGAGGCCCATGAGGTCCCCAGCTGCAGCGTGGGCAAGACAAGATGGGTACTGAGGACATCATCCTCCCTGGACAAGGGCCACCTTCCACATGACTTAGAAATACTGAGGTCCACTAGAATGTGGCTCTTCTTGCTCTCAATGGACCTAGGATTACTCCCATGGAGCCAAATTCATGTACAGCTCTGTTGCCAGATGTAACCAAGGTTACATAAAAGTCCTTTTCCATTAAAAGGCAGAAATATAGCTTATGACCTTTTCCTTCTCCCAGAAGAGCTATCAGAGTCATTCATTTGAAGTGCAAATATTCATTATCCACTGCTAATTGGGGACTGGGACAAAGAAAGCAAGAGTGGGAGGCACTAGAGCCTGTCTTCAGCAAGGGCAAATCCACTCATTTCTCACAGATGAGGATGAAGGTAGAAATGAACTTGCTTTTGATATCTAGATCTTCAGAAGAGTTCCAAACAACAAAGATTGTTACAATTAATAATCTCAGCCTCTTGGTACTGATTTTAGTGGTAATACTTCCAGCTTTTTCAGCCTGCTAATTATCCATAATATCAACATGATTTTTTCTTGTAGTATAGGCAAGACCTTGTACAGTTTTATAAGCGGACAGAGACAAATACTAACAAACATAGCTGGTCTGTTGGAGGGATTATTACCAATAGGTCTGGAGCTTTGTGTGAATAACACAGTGGTTGCAAATTACAAAAGAAAAGACCCTACAAATCAGAAGGAGGTAATTATTTCTTCTACCGTTTACATGAAAAGGGATTAATTGTACCACTTGCACACAGTGAAGTAAATGAACTACGGACCCACTCCACGAAACATTCTGTTTTATAGTTCTTTTTAGAGCATTAACTTTTTACCATTTCCTTTCCTGAATTCTCAAGTACATATTAAATCTCACGAAAAGCATAATCAGCATTTCCAGAAGTGGCAGTTTTGAATACCCAACTTTTAGATAGACAGAGTCAGATTTTCATAGATACTTCTGTACTGTATTTTGGACTTGAGTCTGAGCTTGCTAGCTTTGACAGGAGACACACAATTGTGGATGCTAGAAGACTTTGCGGAAGAATAGGTGGAAAAGAATCAAAGAATGTTAGGATCTCACCATCTGTTGGCACAGCCCTGGGTGTGCTTCTGTCTGGTTTGGTGCCTCCAGTTGCAGTTTGATGCATTATTGGTCAATAAGAAAGAATATGTCCTCCAGGTCCCTCTTGGAAAGACTATGCCATAGGCATAGATGGGGCCTTGGACAGGCCTGTGCCATGTCCAGCAATGTGGGGCACTCAAAGCAAAGGGTCAGGAACATGCTTTCTTGTGCACTTCCTTAAGGAGAGTGCAGGCATTTAAACTGCGGTCTAAATTTGGACATGCAGAGTCAGTCAGCACATAGGTCCTAAATATTTTTCTCATTTATAGTTTTGACTGCCTTGAGGATTTTCTCTGTTTAATCATGTTGTTTCATCATCAACATCTTCACCCTGATGAGGACTTTTGGGGAATGGGGACGGACCACAGTGATGGTGCTTCAGTTCTACTACAAGTCTCTGTAAAATGGTCTCTGGAAATGGTCTCTGTTGCCAGCTACCTACCACCATAATCGGTAATGATAGTAGCGAAAAGCAAATTAACTATTTGCATAATGAAAGTAGATATTAAACTCATTATTGCATGTGTGTTTGAGAATTAACTGTGCCACAAAGGCAGAGATAAGACTAAGTTGCTTCAAGAGGTGCGTGGGTCTCAAGACTGTGGACTTCTTTCACTCTGGAGTGGAGATGGAGCAAATACCACTTGGGAGACGAAGCCAATTCTGGGTAGATCAAAATGGAGCCAGACAGTACCAAGGAAAGCTTCCCACATCCTCTGATACCAAAATACTGACAAAAGGAAAATTGTTCAAATGGGTCACAGCTCTTTAAACTCACTAAAATATTTTCATCTGTCCTTTCAAGGAGTGCAATCACCAGGCCTCCATTTCCAGTGTGTTGGAAAAGGAGTTATGGACCAATTTTTTCTCTGGGCCTGAGCCATAGGAGTCTAAATGCCCTCAATGTCTGTTCCAAATGAAATAAAATAATGTTAAATATTTGACCAGATATTGAAACCAAAGGATAGATGTTTATTTCCGTTGGATAACTGTGTATGAGTGTTTGATGTCTTCACAACTCTAAGGAATGAACCAACAGATCCTCACACAAACAAAGGAAAAAATCAGAGTGAAAGAATGTCTAAATTCCCCTAGAATATTTTTATTTCAATATTTCCAGTCATTTTTCAAAGCACCTAGAAATTATGTAACAATTCGTCCTTCTGACAAGGCTAGATTCTCCCCTCAACAGAGGTGTGGTCTTTGGAAAACAAAAAAAACGAACAAAAGAAAGAGAGCAAAAGGAGTTGTTTTAATGCTTTAGTGGACAAGAGGAAACTAGGCCAGCATGAGAATGCTGCTCTGCTTTACACTGAACTCTGAAGTCTTCCCGTCCCCCCGTGATGGTTGTGCATTACTCTGTGCTCCCTCTCTGTGCTGAAACGGAGTTCTTGCTCCTCAAGGATTCCCTTTTACAGGAAGAGAAATTATTTGCCCCAGTTCTGCCTCTGTCATCTAGACAGTGAAACAAAATGTTTTAAGTAGCTGTTTTGTACCCATGACCCATTGCCCCCAGCTTCCTCTAGCCCTGGGAAAGCCCTGTTAATCTTCTTTGTCAAATATTTGTGGGTAATTATTTATTCCATGGCTTTGTTGCATTACGTGGGCTGGAATCAATCCAGAAACAAAACTTCTACATGAGAAGAAGTTTTCAGCACCTTAGTCCTACCTTTTGTCCTTGCTCAACATCTAAATCTCTAAAGGTTGTTATTTACTTAGAAATGAAGTACTTTGTGTATTTCATTTTGGAAATGCTAAGAATGCCATTACATGAAATATTCTATTTGAAAAAGGGTCATATGTCTTATTTTGGTTAGGCCAAGACATCTTGGTTTGACTTCTTTATTACTTAGTTTTTAGGTAAAAACGTAACACAACATAAATCATGTGGGACTTTCACACAAAAGACATCACTAGTTTTTTTGCCGAAAACTATAACCAATGACCAAATAATTTCTTTACAGACTTTTTTATTTTATCAGATCAATATTCACTGAAGAAAAAGAAAATCAACTGGAAAATTTTCAGCCAGTATTACTAGAAACAATGTTCGTGCTGCCATGTCCATATCTCCTTTGAGGTCAGCAGCCTGGTTATTTATCGTCAGGGATGTATGACAATGAATATGCCCTTATGTAAGTCAGCAATTCCACATATTTCAAATCAGCAAAGTTTATTTAGCACAGATGTAAAATCCAAAACTAACAGAAACTAATCAGAATAGAACCCTGCACAGGCGACGGTTACTGCGATAAACATTGTGAGCTTGGCTTGTCTACAAAACTGGCTGCAAACATTTCGCTGTGGAGAAGCCTTTAACAGCATGGTACAGTGGGGCACAGCTTCCCGGGCAGCCTGGTGCAGACTGTCCCTGCAGCCCTGTGAGCTGGGAACTCTCAGACACATCCACATGGAGTGGGCAGCAAACCTCTGCCCAGCCTCAGGCAGCTTTTCAGGGCTCCCTCTCTGATGCTGTGGGAGGTAGGGAGTATGTCCACTCTCCCTGGTTTCACGATGAAGTGTCAACACTCCTCGTTAACTGCAGGTCTTATACTGCAAGGTGGTAGAGAACCAAACTATGCCCTCTCAGTGAACCGCAGAATCACAGAGTGGCTAAGGTTGGAAGGGACCGCAGTGGATCATCTGGTTCAACCTCCCTGCTTGAGCAGAACCACCTGGTTTGGCTGCCTTTGTGCCAGGGAAGCACATTTCTACCTGGTGTCACAGGCATAGAGCACAGTGGTAGCATTGCCCTCATGTCCTGCACCAGCCTCACGTGGCTCTGGAGCAGACTGGTCTTGGGCTGGTGTCAAGCTTGCAAGGGCAAGTTACTCTTTCACAGATTTTTTTTTAACAAACGTGTGTGGGTAAAACAATTACATGCCAGTTCAGCTCCACAGGCTTGTGAAGGTGATTGATCTGAGGTAAGGGGCTAGCAAAACAGGTTTAGGGTCTCAAACTTCAGGTCCAGTCACCACTGCTTATTCCTAGGTAGACACAACCACAATTGCCTTCAGATCTCAGCAGCTGTAATTATTTGGTGACATATTTCCCATCTGGCCACAAGGTGTGAAGGGCAGTTTTCTATTTATGCATATATATATATATATACACATAAACACGCATACACTCGATACGTATACATGTATATGATCTCCCTTTATCTAGGGAGAATTAGCCTTTTGATTCCTAATATACCAGTGTGTTAGTTTCCCTGACTGAGTGGAAAAAACAATTTTGATTTTGGAGGCAGCAGAAGTCTGGACCATACCATGTACTTAGAGCTATGACTGAGGGATGATGAGAAGAGCAGGAATGCTTTTGTGTGCCAGTGCCTTGGTGTTGTGCTGACAGCTTTATACTTGGGCCTGATGTCCCACTTGTTTGCCCACGACCATCTGATGGTGGGCAGGATTGCAAGGCTGCTTCATGCTTGTAAGTAGGAAACTCTCCTCCTAAATCAGATGGTTGTGATGTGGCAGCAAGTGGTCCCAGCACATCAGTCTCTAAAATATGTCTATAGTGGGTTGTATGTATTTTCTGTGATTCATTATGCCATTCCAGTAACTTTCTCAATTCCTATCCCCTTTACCTTGCTCTGATTTCCAGGGACATACTTCAGAGGCAACATAAATAAAATTCTTATTAACTAATGAATGTCAGGAGTTCCATTGCAAGACTAGAAATAAATTTCATGAAAGGACAATGTAAATAACAACACTGCAGATGTATACCAGGCAGTTTTCTAGCACCACTATGCACCCAAACATGAAGCCCTGGGACAGGAATGCAACACCAGCTGAGTGTCAGGTTCGCGTCCTGGGAGTAAGGCTGGGTGAGTGCTCTGTGCCACCTCTCCTGGCTGTATACATATCAGTATATGGTCATGGACCACTAATGTCCCTGTGTACTCCTTATCTTTAAGCATCCACTTCCTCCTCTGCTCTTGAGCTACGGCTTCACTGCAAAATTTCACTTCATTCCTCTCCCCACATTCACTGGACTGGTTTGCTTTCAGGTAACAAGGCAAGAATCAGGGACGCGTAGGGAGTGGGCTGCGTGGGTGATTAAGGACTTCTGTTCCTGCCTCATTTCTGCTGGCTTGCTGTTTAGTTTCTCCTGCCCAATATGGGTCATGTAAAGCTCGTGCCTGTTGTATTTACATACACAGCATATTAAATAGTGTTGATAGCATGAAAAGACTTAGCTGTGCATGTGTCCTTAGAACATTGTGATACACAGCCTGTGTGCTATCCGCCTCCTAGAGAGGACTCAAAAGGTAATTAATTGACAGTACTGATGACATACTTGTTAGAAAATTATTAGTACTAGGAGTTTAGGTTCACAGCTGGTCAAAGGAGATCAAAGTAAATGTTCTTCAATGTAAAAATTACACTCTGATATGTTTAGATGAAATATGGAACGCAATTAGGTGAAATATGTCTATTTCAGTAAGACTGCATTTAGAAAAATGAAAATTTATAGCTTGGATTAATTTTTTAATTTATCAGAAGAGAGAATTTTCATATTTCATTTTTTTATTACTTAGCTTAAAATGAAACGTAAAAAATTGTAAAAGTTTATGTTACTTATATTTTCATGGAATTCAGGTCTTATCAAAGAAAGGCAACAATCTTGTTTGATATGACTGTGGGTCTGTTTGACAGGTAACTCTACTGATACAATAGTTGATATCTTCAAGGCATCCTCTATGACAATTTGATTTAAAACACTTTAAAAATTATGGGTATTATGATACAGGGAATAAAAATCAACTTATTGATGTGTCTCAAAATGCAATTATAACTGAGAAAGTATTAAAGACCATGCATAGGGCTGATCTGGTCAGGTTCCTTCTGGTCATCATCATATAGTGTTTTGTAATCCATATACAGACGTTATCTTGTCATGGAGTCATTGTCAAATTATGAAGAACAACAAATGATTCAGGTATTGGCACTATAAGGAACACATCAGGAAGTTTAACTGCATATTTAGGTCATTATTCTTGAAGGATGAATTCTTGTTCGGGATTGAGGCTGGTATGACTTCATGCTTGTAGGAGGGTTTTCTTTAATAAATGGTTGTGTGAGTCTGCATCTGAAGCAGTACCATGACTGTGTACACACCTGAGGCACATGACAGGATGAAGGATCTGACAGGGAAGTTTTAACTTTAGTGTGATCAAACCACTTCGCAGAGAATGGCTGTCAGCCCCTCCAACAGGTAAGGTCAAAGAGTCTTCTGTAGATTGTGGCAGCACCATATGATCTGTAAATCTAGTTTAATTTTATATACTTCTCTTCTGCTTGTATTTACAAAAAAAAAAAAAAAGAAAAAAAAAAGAGCTGAAATTATCTGTATCGCTGTGTGTTTTTTTGCTAAATATAACATCAATTACAGCGCATGTTGTCTCTGACTTTTGCATGACCACATCTGCACACACTCGAGGGTCATGGAATGAAGTTCCAGCCCCTGGCTTTTGTGAGGGCAATAATACAGGTCCCCATCAGGTTCAGTCCTAGGATAAGACCAGTTGTAATGACCTACTTCTAACTGGGTTGGAGTCATCACTACAATTCTCAGTGACATTTCAGTTTAATGAACTCATTTGCACTTGTTGCTTTTATATGCCAAACTGTTTCTGAATATTTATGTGTGGAAAATATGTCATCCAAAAGAAGTGCTCCTTATTCTCCAAAGATCTGTTCTTCTGTAATTTCCCAAAGAATGATTAAGGAGTAGCAAACAGACAATCTCTCAGTTTTCCTTCTGTAGAGGTTCCTCATTAAAACGTAGATAATCATGGGAAGACCAAACCCGCACTGTAACTGAGCCACACGCAGGAGTTTTGCACAGCAGACACACCCATGCATAGTCCCACTGCAGCTTCAGCTTTTTCCTGCCTTGTGTTTGTGCACGACCCTCCTCTGCCTTTACATGTATAATGATGCTTTCCACTTTCTTTATTAAGAGACAAGGACATGAATCTCTGCAGTAATCTTCATTACTAAGTCACTGTTTCTCAGTAATGATTTGAAAATCTGCCTTCATCAAGATGGCAACAAGTAGCGCCACTACTGGTACCTGGGCTTTCTCTAATCTAGCCCCTGCTATCATAGAGCTTGACTGCTTTCATAGACAGATACTTTCCTGTGAAGTTTACTGCCCAAAGCATTGTGTCTTCCAGCAATCTGGAAATTAAAAACGATTGCTTGAGACGATAGAGTCATCAGCTGGAACAAAGCTGTTTCATTTCCATCTCAGGTCCGGGCGTGGCTGATGAAGGTTTGACCACAGTGATCTCTGGTATGTGCATGTCATTCAAAATGTTGCAGAACAAGACAGCTCTCAAGATTTCCTTCTTTGTAATGCACCCTTCAAATAATGTGGGTGGAGCCAACAAAATACACAAAGAATACAGCTTTTTTGCTTTCCCATGAAAATCTCCTATCCGATGATTGGCATGAGGCAGTCAGAAGAATTAATGAGATTTACACTGCCAGGCCTTGGAACATTCACCCCACAGGTTAATGCTTGTTTTGAAGACAACAGCTCTTCCCTGGCTTACCCAAACCCGTCTATTTACAAAATAAAATTAGAGATCTTACTTTCTTTTTCTTCCAACATAAAGTGTTAACTAGGAGCAGAAAAATTTATAGTCATTACAATCATGTATACCATGCATGCATGTATACCATGCATGTATTTACAGAGGTATCATGAAATCCATGTACTATTTTGAACTCCATACCCAGTTGAAATTCAAGACAGAAGTCATGTGCATTTCTTTAAAAAAAAGAAAAAAAAGTTTTGAAATACTTTTAAAACTCCAAGGGGGAATCGTCAGAAGTATAGACATGGGGAGATTGACATTAGACTAGCAACAGGACTAGTGATTTCACAGACCTAAGGTCAAGAGTACCTTAGGAAATGTCAAGTGAGAAATAATACACCACAAGAATTTCAAAAATAGCAGTTTGTGGCTTACCCTTCAAGTGTTTCTCTGATGTTTGCTCACAGTAAATAATGAGACAACTCCCACATAGAGCTAGCTACAAAAGACTTTAGGGATGTAAACATACACAAACCAAACCTTTGCTTCATGACAGAAATGCTTCTGGTGGTAGGTCACACTAACATATAACCTTTGCTATTTTAGTTAGTCTTCTCAGCAGGTTTTTTGCTTGCGTGTTTGTTTGTTTCCTAATTTTTTTGTTTTTTGGGGTTTTTTTGGTTTTTTTCATTAGGAACATGTGTTTTTACTGTCAGAGGCTTGGAAGTTCTTTTTAATTTTATAGGACTTGACTATCTTTTAATGAGCACATTGCACATGTGAAGTAAAAGATCTGAAAATCCCTCAGCTAGCTGAAAGCAGGGAAGAACCTTTAAGAGGCTGTTTTTATATTAAATGTGTACACTACTACAGCTAGATGTGAGTCAAGGAACTTGGCTTCTCATTTCTTTAAATAAATTTATTACATATAGATTCTGTCTAGTTTGTATATTCTTATGTCCAAAGCTGTGGACCAAACTTAGATGCCATTAAGTGCTCCACTCTTTAAAGATGAAGTGACACATTTTTTTACTCAGGATGCTTACAAAACCCTACAACTTTCTGTACGCTGTTCCTCATCTCTTGCCCATTGTGTATTTCCTTTACAGAATGGGAAAACCCTTTGAGCTCACCCTGAGGGGTAGGGTTCTTCCACTACATGACCCAAGGGACTGAAAACATCCCACTGAGCAAATAGCTGTTCCTGAAATGACTTTTTGGTGACTTACCCATGGCATCACAGAACAGCTCCTGCTGCTGCTAGGGTCCTCCTGGATAAGTGTCGTTTTGCTGCTTGCTGGAGAACTGTGCTTTGGCCAGGGACAAGAAGTGATGCAGAAGCATTGCAGGAGGATCACTTTCTATTGCCAAGGCAGGGGACACAAAGGACCAGACCTGTTTCCCCAAGGCAGTGTCCCCACAGAGGTACCAGGGGCACAGTAGGAGAACCACAATCCACCACAGAGTTGCTTAGGAGCTGGGACCTTGATGAGCTCCAAGCCTGATGTGCAATACACAGGTGTGTTGGTTTTGCTTGGCCCAGCTTTTGCTAGCGAGTGGGGAGGGGTACAAAGATGGCTCCTGTGTGAAGATTCTGGAAGTTTTTCACTGTGTCCAGCAGAGCCATTCTCTGATGGCTCTGAAGATGATAGACATGCTGCTGGCCAAATCTGGGCCAATTAGCGATGTTAGTTATGCCTCTGTGAAAACATATTTAAGAAGAAATCAAAGCAATGTGAGCACACACTTCTTATTAGCCAGAGAAGGAGGAGGAGGAGGAAAAAATATGTGAGGGAAAAGAACATGGAGGCACCAAGGTTAGTGGAGAAGGTGGGGGAGGAGGTGCTCCAGGCGCTGGAGCTGAAAACCCTCTGCCAGCCGTGGTGAAGACCATGGGGGGAGCAGGTGGTCCCCCTGCAGCCCATGGAGTCCAGGGGATGCAGAGCAACCCCCAGAGCCTGTGGGGAGGTGCCCACACCAGCGGAGCAGATGATGTCTGCAGGAAGCTGTGATCCAGTGAGAGTCCCAGAGACTGAGAGTTGCAAAGGCCTTGCAGGAGAGAGAAAGGCCTTGCTCCCAGCATGGAAACAGCCTGGCCTTGGCTCGGAAGTCTGCACCCTATGGAAAAGAACCCAGGGGCTGCAGCAGATTTTGGGCGGGTGCTGCTCGTGAGATTGGACCCACGCCAAAGAAGTTTGCTGAGGACTGTCTCTCGTGGGAGGGACCCCATGGCTAAGTAGAGGACACTTCTCCCTAATGAACTAATCAAAGGAAAACCCCCATACCCTGCCACAACCCCCCCCCTCCCCCTGGAGCTGTTGGTTGGAAGGAGGGAGGGGGGATGAGCCAAGAAACTGTGCCTTAAGAAGGAAGGGGTGTGAGTGAAAAAACGATGCCTTAAGAGCTTATTTTTACCTCTAATTTATCCTCCAGCTCTGTTAGGTTAATAAATCACTTTGCAACTTTAAGTTTCCAGTCCGTTTACCCTTTTTCTCAGTGTTTTTCTCCATCAATTCCTTATCTCAACCTATGAGTCCAGTGTGCTTCTGTTAGTTTTATTCCCTCTCCTCTGCACAGCTGTGGCAGGAGAAAGCAGAGAGAGCAGACATCATAGGTGCCTGGCATTTGGCCAGGGTCAAACCACGACAACAGGTCTTGCATCTATCTCCTGCATAGCTGGGAGCAAGAGTCACAGAGGTTCTGCTAATGTCTACCTGTAAGGAGGCAGCTCCATCAGGTCTATTTCCTGTGAAGTACTTGTTAAGGCAGGATCAGCTTTGGTTGCCCTGTGATCTGGTGTTTGTTGCAGGTGTCTCATGGAGGAGACATCACAGCCATTGGATGCTTGAAAACTGTGGCTGTAATAAGTGCACCTGTGGCTGTTGGTGCTTCACTGAAATTTTGTAACTGGGGAGATGGAAGTACTACAGAATACATGGATAACTAGAGACCAAAAGGACCGCTGTTTCTGGGACATTGAGCCTTCTCCTGGACTGAGAGAAAGCAGGGCTTACAGGCTTAGTTTGCGTAGAAGATCAGTGAAGAAAGGTATCATCAGAAAAAAGAGCTCAGCTGGTTGCTTTGAAGAAGACATGACAAATAGGGAACTGGCATTGGATCAAAAAGTGACATAAGTACTGGAAATTTTATCCTGGGACGAGATTAGTTGCGCTGAACTAGTGCAGATAAAAGTGAGATTTCTTTTACAGGCAATGTTTATCTTAATGATCCATGTATGTGTCCAGTGCTTGCAGTGCCTGAACACCTGGGAAATTTCCAGTGAATCTCTTGACCAGATGTCCGGAAGGGACAAGCACAGATCTAGAAAAGGCTTGTAAAGTAGTCTCCTGTGTGTACCAATGCACACGTTGCATCTGAAGAGTTCATGGTGAAAATCCTGGAGAACCAACACCCTTCTGTTAAGTATTATGAGGGGCAAAAATGGGAGCCCAGCAGTTTGAGCTTAGGACAAGATAGAGGAATTTGCAAGAGCAGCATCAGTGCTTGCACCCATAACTCTGTCTTGCAAGGTGTTTTAAAGAAAATTTGCTGCTGGCCCACAAAACTAGCATGTACTATGTGTCAAGAGTGAACACAAAAACAGCAGTTGGCTCTCAGCTGGCTCCTCACTGTAGTGAGGAGGTAACAGTGCCATCACCCAGAGCTCCTGTGCAACCAATTGCACAGAACGCTGTCATTTTCCTCCAGCTGTACAGCTGCTGTGCGAGAGGAAATCAATAAAACCTCATCTCAGACATTTAGACAGTTTGAGGTTGTGATCTGCCCAATCAGGGTTCAGACACAGATCTCAGTCCTTGGGAGGAACAAGGTCATGTGCGTCAGCTGAGCCACAATAACGAACTATGTTTTCCTCAGCACAAAAGGTGGTACTTTAAACATCAGTGAAAAGCATCTGACCCCATGCATTTGAGGCTAGAAGTGTCCATATTCTCACTGTACTTCAGTTGGTGCAGAAGAACTTCAGCACAGGAATTTGGCTACACCTGCGGTGTGTCCTACCTCGGTAACTCCATCACAGGGGCATCCATCAAAGAGATCATAAATAAAAAACCAAGTTATAAAACTGTCATTCTTTCCCTGCTAATTGTCCATGTGGAGATACTAGGGAAAGCTGGCAGACACTGAGCAGCTTCCTATGTGGAGAATTCCACAGAAATGGAGAATTCCATCTGCTGGGAAGCAGATGTCTGTTGCGTTCAAGTAGAATGGAGCAGCAGCTTTCCTGTCCACTTGTAAAGGTGGTTTTGTGTTTAAGAGCTTGCATCCTGTCGTAACTGTTTCTTTGCTTGATAAACATATTTGTAACTGGTGGCTGTTCTGGAGGATACTGAATAGCAGAGGGGACATCCTGTTCTCTCAGACGTGCTGTACACACAACACAAGAGCCTTAACTAGTGATGTTCTTTGTTTTTAATTGTTTTTACTAGAGCAGTCCCAGAATACTATTATCAACTTTATCCCTACCACACATTTTTGAAACAAGGACTCTGCAATATGTATGATATATGAACTTCAAAACTCACAGAAAAGAAACCCACATGCTCACATTTTGGCTGGTGCAGGCATTATTTAGATTGTGTAGCTTTATACATGAAAATGGAGCAGCCCTATTTAAGCAACCTGACCATGTAGAAATAGAAATGAGTAACTGCCTCAAAGGTTGTCCAGGGAGTCCTCAGGCAGACACAGTCATCTTCTGAAGGTACATTAGGCACTAGATATGGTTGTTCTGTCCTAATACGATGTTCTTTTCTGGATCATCCCTGAAGAATGATGTTGGTTAAGAACAGAACTGTCAGGAGGGCCATGATACTTAATGTGGGCCATCATCATCGGAACAGTGTTTTTGCTTGTCCGCTCTGTGCTGCCTTGTCTGGCCTCTGTCTTCGTTGAGGTACCTCAGTCACACTGAAGGTGTCAAGCTATGGTGTGAACCGGTTGAGGTCCCTTCTTTCAAAAATGTCGAAGTCTAGTGCGGTGGAAAATAGCTAGAAAATAAAAATAAATTTCCCATCAACTGTGATTTTGTGTGTGTGTGAATTTGCAGATTTGCACAGGCATAAGCCATTCTGATCTGCAGAGGTCCTCTATCCATAACCCCTTATTGAAGTTATTAGCAGGCTATTGCCATTTTTTATTAAAAGAGGGTTGATGAGTATTGGCTGCTATAACCTTATTGACTGAGGCATTTACCCAACTCTTTGTTATTTCACTAATTTCTTGTTCCATTAATTCTTTGGATCAAGGCTTGTGCAGATCATGACTTGTACTGGGCACCTTTTTTGTTTGGTGGGGATTTTTTTTCCTGTTATTTTTGTCAACTTAACAGCTTTTTGCTAACCATTTTTTCAGTCAGGATCCTTAAATTCAATCTTAGTCCTTGCTCTGCGCCTAGGCTCGTGCTACCTAGTTCCTGTCCTCATCCATTAACAGAAATTCTTATGGTAAGTTATGTTTTTCAGTTTTTCAATAAACATGATACTGGTCCTTCAAGCAAATGATCTTCCTGGATGTTATTTAACTGTATTTACTTCCTACATGATACACTGAAGAACAAAAATAACTCTTAAAAGATTTTAATCTCCTATTCTAAATACGTTATAAAGTCCAGCTGTAGCCAAGTACATTTATAAAGACATTCCATAGCTATTCAAGTTTCATGTAATTTGTCACGAAAATTAAGTCCTAAAGTCTGCATTAGCAGATGAAGCAAATTTTAAACAATAGATTTGATGTTTTTTCCCAGCGTTTTCTTTCCTTGTTGATTTGCTAAGAAGCAGAATTATTCTGTGGGGAAATACAAACTGTACCTGATCTTCCTCCGTTTTCTTCTCTGTTCAATCCTAACCCTATCACTGAATTTTGCTAGGGGCAAGGAAAATTTTACACTTCTATTGTGTTTTTCTGTCCATATACCATTCTCAATATCTGATAAAGCTTGATTTTGTTTTTAGCTGAAGAGTTGCAAACAGGGCAGCAAAACACCAAGACTGGGTCAAGTTGACACCTCAATATAATTATATTTGAAGTTTGTGGTTCGAAACCTGTTGTGAACCCTTTGGTAACTGGGGCAGCTGGGCAGACCGATCAGCAGCTTATCCCTTTGTAATGCTCTCATGCCCAGTAGTTTTGGTGGTTTTGTTCACAAGAGTGAACAAAATTCTCCATATATTTTTTACTTAGTTTTAATAGCCTTTTAAGCTTGATAGTTGGCATACACCTTATTTTAGAGGCGAAAAAAGGCAGCAGTGTTACCTAGATGCAATGCATTATTATCATGAATGTTTTGGGTGCTGTAAGGAAGAAAGTATAGGTATGGTCCACAGAGAATGCTGCATCAGAGTGCAAGTATATTAAAAATACCCCAAGAATAAATAGACTTGAAGTCAGAAGTCAATCACTGGCCACCAGAGAGTGTAAAGAAACAGTGGGCACAAAAACTTGAGCTTTACAGTTCAGCTCTCATATGTGAGAGAGCAATATGAACTTTGCATTTTGCCCCTTCTCCTCATGCCATATAAGATCTTCCTGAATATTAAAATAACTTTTCTCAAGTGGGAAGCAAAACCAGGATCACTCCTGGGATTTCTGTACATTGTCTGGTTATTGACCAATGGTTTCTGTCTTTGGAGATGGGAATATGTGCAAGGCAGAGAAGGTAGGCATTTTGTATTTTTACTGCCCAAAATAATTTTGAGGGATAAGACCACTGAAATTGATAGTTTTGTGACTATTTGCAACTCTTATGGGAGCATTTTCCATAGCATAGTTCAGTATTATATTGGTGTCCCTATCAGTTTGGATGCGTTTTACTTGTCTGATATGTCTGCTTCCAGTGTGGAAAAGTATTTAATAAAAATATAGTTTGTCTGGTGGCTGTATCTCCCTCCCATATCATGCTTGCCAGGACAGCTGACTGGTTTGCTATAGATTTCAATAAGTCCTGCCCACAGAGCCATCACAGCAGCTGGAGACACTGCTATGCTTGCAAGACATACTCCTTCTCCCTAGAATGCCAACTATGTGTTTTCTCTCCTAAACACGCGCACCTGACAAAGGTATATGAAGTCACACAAGCGCTGCTTGATTAAGATAAAGATTGAAGTTCTGGCATGCAAAAGGAATGATTGTGTATTGGAAGGCACATTGAGCATTGTGAGACATGATATTTTCAAGCCTGACCTCTTACATGTTAAAAAAGTTGCAACGCCTTTACACAGCATTACAGGTTGGAAATAAATGTAAGGAAAGTAATAGCGATAAATGGGTGCTACAGCTCCTGCACCAGGGAAAGCCCACTACAGTGGTGGTGGGTTTTTCCCTTGCATCTAGTTGTTAACACATGAAGATCTCAGAAATCATATTGCTTAATGAAACAATATGTAATAGAGCAGACTGCAAGCACTGAAATATAGAGAAAACTGCTTTCAGCTGTTTTGTCTAGGGAGTAATCGATAGGCTTATTGAGCACTGCAAAACTATTCACATCAAATATGGTTTATACGTGGTGTTCTACTTTCTAATCCACTAATTTAGGAGAAGAGAATCTAAACTTCAAATACACAGCAAGAACAGATTGCTCAAGCTGTGACTATTGTACTTCAATAAAAATATTTCTTCTCCCTATGGTAGTTGAAATGTACTGGGGCTTCAGCTGAGGAGGAGAGAGAAAAAGACTTTTCAGATTTTTACTGCCCGTACTTATTTTACAGATTAAGCATTTTGGTGGGGTTTTTTTAACATTAATTACAGTAGATCTGTCAGGTACACTTGTGCCAAACTTCTATGCAAACACTTATTGCCTGTCACCCACGCCCACTCAGCTCATGTTAGCCATCATTTTGTCATTGCCCGACAAAGCCACATGCTGTTTTGTGGGGACCAGACAGCTCACAAAACACTGCCAACTGCATAAAGTCATCACAAATGCAGAAATCTCTCTGAGTCCTAAGAAACACAGTTTTTCAGATGATTTCCGTATTCGCAAGTGCTTCAGTAGTAACTGGTCTTTGTAACATTTACAGAGAAGTGAGTGGTGGTTAGTGTGACCATCTGGTTCCTCAGTATTCATGACACTGACACTTCAAGCACGTGAGTGCTTGTGGAAAGTGAGTACGAAAGTCAGAGGTGACTGAATATACATGAATTTTCAAACACAAACAAGATTTCAGACATTGCTCTTTTCCTCGGTGTGGGCTTGTGATGCTAACAAAGCAAGAGCCAGTGAACATGCTGACCTCTGGGAACAGCTTAACTGAGAGTGATGGAAATTCAGCTGCTTTTTCTTAGAAACGTAAGAAGTAAAAATTAATAAAAATTATTACATAAAAATTAATTTTCCTTTCTGTTCAGAACTACAAGTATGTTCAAATTTTTTCCAACATCTGAATTCTAAGTTAAGTATTTTTGTTATAATGTTTATTTTTTCTAAATCATGTATCTTTTACTTTATTTGTATGTGTGCCTTGTTGCATAAGAGTATGTACAACCACTGACTTGTGAAGATATACAGAAGTAAAGCAGTAAAAGAGTTTTAAAATGTTCAGTTAACAAGTTTGTTGCATTCCAAACAAATTCTGTCTTGAAAATATTATTTGAAAGATAATAAATTTTTTTTCAACTATTTTCCTCCTGCTGAATTTTCCTGGAACTTATGCATTTTATGAAAAAAAAGAAAAAAAAAGAAGAAAGACATTTTCAAGCGGAAAAATCTTTTAGATAAAAAGCCTCTGAGCTTTTCATCAGTTGTGCCTCATAAGTAAACTAGATAGTATGAAATAGTCTTTCTTAATTTCTGTGGTCATCCTATGATTCAGTTTGTTTTTTGCACACATAAAGTTTAATACAGTATTTGCTTTGTTTGCCCCTCAGAAAACCATTGGTATGTGCTATGGGAGTTCTGTATTATCATTATTATTTTTGCTATTATTAAGCAGCTACTTGTATTTAATGAGCATTCAACAAAGTACACAAACACATACCTGCAGATGGATGCGTTTGTCTCTGAGTTGGAGTGACTCGCATTTTAAGTTCTTACCAAGATAGGCTGAGCTGCCTTCCACACCTCAAACTACTGGAGGTCAAAAAGACAGAGGTTTTTAGATGACAATGCAAATTATTTACAAAACATGCATTTTAAGCATGATGCAGTGGTAAAGTCACATGGAAGACAAATTTTCTTTAAATTATTTTTTGGATGATATTTCATGCCTATTACCAACAGTAGAATAGGTGCAGGAGTTCAAACAATGTTGCAAGTATTTTTCACATACCAGCTCCACTTTCAACTTCCATATTCTTCCATATTCTTGCTTTAAATATTGCCTGTCATCAGAAATGTTCTTATTAAAAGTTTGCATATGAAAAATCTTAGAGAAGTTCACCTGCATGCTTACCTGTATTCTGCTGCCGGTTGTTTGGAACTTAACCCTGCAGAGGATGATTTTGGTTGGAAGAAGGATTGCATCAAATTCAGCAAACCAGAGATGATACCTATGGTGTCCTGTATGTGAGACCTGTAGTGCTGTGGTTTCAAGCCAGTCACCATTCAGCCAATAAAGATACAGAACCACAATTATGAAATAGTTCTCTATATACTCATTTATACCTTCTCAAGTTTCCTAACAAAATTGATTATTCTTTAAACCCCATGAGATTTGTGTGCTGCAAATTTCGTGTCTGAGTACTCTTTCTTCCTTCTGACTGTTTTGTTGGTTTGCTTGTTTGGTTTGGGTTTTGTTTGATGTTTGTGCTTGTGTGTTTGTTTGGTTTTGTTTGTGGGTTTTGGTGTGTATTTGCTTAGGGGGGAAAGTTTATTTAATTTTTTTCCAAGTTTCATATTTTATAAATAAAAGATTACAAAATGGTGATACTCTAACAAACAGTCCAGTCACAGTAGGGTGAATCTCTAAATGGACCAACAGTTTTCTGATACCACAGTTACTTAATTACAGTGTGAACAAGTACAATAAAAAGCAAAATTTCAATGTTTGGCCACATGGCACAAAGTGCTTAAGATGATGCTCTGTTTGTAAACAATACATTATGTAGATTGGAACAATACAGAGCAATTCAATTAGAGATAGTATGACCTTTTACTGCTTAAGCTCAAAAGCAGCAGAAGTAACCTCGCCTGTAATGAACATTTAGCTATTTCTACTTTATTGCTGTGTTCTAGCATTATCTAAATGAACACGTCTTCTCTATATTGCAGATGGATTTGGATGTCTGCAGACTTTCAAGAGGGAGGTTGCCCCCTCTCAGCTCAGTGTTCTGAGTGTTGTCAATGAGGTCATACATATGTTCTCAGTAATATAATGGTAGCTTCAGTTTAACCATCAAGATATTGATTTCACCCTTGGGAAACTACCAAGCTGGGCATCATTAAAATAACATTTGCCACTTCACAGTGATTGCAGTAATGCAGTATCTCCTCGGGTGCATCAGAGAACAGTGTTTCTGTCTTCCTATCCTCGCTGTGGTGAAATTTGTGCAGGTGCCTGCAGCAGGTAGCAATGGTGTTGCATGCACCACTTCACCTTAATTTATTTGTAATCCACCTAGGCTAAGATGTGCCTTATCCCAGAAACAGAAGGAAAATAATTCAAAAAAGGCCTACTCACTTCATCTAAAAAAAAATTTATCATTTATGTATCAAAACTAATGATTACCATCTGATAAAGGTCTCAGTTTTGATAAAATGCTACGATCCCTTCTAATCATTTTGGTAAAATGGCTCAATAATGACTCAGAAAATTCCACCCGCATTTCCTACCCAGCAGCTGAGTTTTACTACAAGTCTTTTAATCAGAAATACAATTTCCCATCCAGGCTTTCTTTCTTTCTTTCTTTTTTTTTTTTTTGTAAAGTAGTTACTGTTCTTGCACTTGATTACCTTGTACTTGCTTTGTTTTAAACTGTAATTGTTGGCACATGAAGTATGTGGTTCTAAATAATATTGTCCAATAGAGTATAGAGTCAGAAAATGGTTTGTTGAGTGGAGGAGCCTGTTTTAGTGGATGTGGGAGAAAAGTGACTTGCTGTGTGGCATTGCATAGCTGTCAGGTACAGCTACTGAGCAGCTCTCAACTGTGAGTGAAACAATGGGAAGAAATTAGACAGGGGGATTAATTGTGGGAAAGTAAGGAGCAGGGGATGGGAAGTGGGTCTGGGGGGGGTCTGTGGTTAGTGGTATATTTAGTCACACTGTGCCAACTACCTGGATTTTTGGGAATTTAATCAGGCTCCAGAGAGCCTGGACAGTTATTTTGGTATTTTATCTGCTGAAACACCCCAGCAGCGCTCAGAGGTGTGGAGGAGGTTAATGAGTGCCCTTGGTTCCAGTGGGCAGGAGTGCACCCCAGTAAGGGGGAAATCATGAACTCACCAGGGGTACTCACCAGGGAGAGGAGGGAAAGCTCTCATCCTCCTGGAAATCCCCCGCTGAGTGCAGAGCAGAGCAGCTCTTTCTCTAACTCACCAGGACAAGGAGACCATATATGTGCATTGTCTTGGGATCACTGTTAAAAGGCATACTTCCATCCCACTCCTCACACAAGAATGTTCAAAGCAGGAATAGCTAAACTTCTTTCCAATTAAGGCATTGTTAGCTTGTGAGAGACTGGAGACTGCAGATTTTCAAGGGGGAGGATGGATACTAAAGGCACTTCTCCATGGGTTCCTGCGGACCCTGGCCTCTTCAGCCCTGCCATTGTGCTAGTTGACTCCTGAGTTTCAAGTCATGGACTAACTAATTACTCTCAAGAGGAAATCCAGAGCTGATGAACAGAATCATAGAATCATAGGATCTTGAGGGGTTGTGATGGACCTTAAAGATCATATAGTCCCAACCCTCCCACCATGGGCAGGGTTGCCTCCCCCAAGTTATTCAAAGCCTTATCCAACCTGAACACTGCCATGTTTGGGGCATCCACAACCTTCCTGGGCAATCTGTTCCAGTGTCTCAGCACCCTTACAATGAAAAATTTCTTCCTAATATGTAAAATAAATTATTCCTCTCTCAGTTTGCACACATTAACACCTTGTCCTATCACTACAGTTCCTGACAAAAAGCCCCTCTTTGTCTTTCCTTTAGGTCCCTTCAGATACTGGAAGGCTGTTTTTAGGTCTCCATGCTGTTTTCCAGACTGAAGAGCCCCAGCTTTCTCACCTGGTCTTTGTAGGGTGCGAGCTTTGCCCCAGGATCTGCTTACATAGCTAAAGCAGATGTGGAGCTGTGCAAGGGATCACTGCTCTGCCCACCATTCTTTCAACATTATTTGTATTAAGTTGTGGGTTCCTCCACATCCTATGGATGCATGAGACACCACTGCTTTCCTGAGATAAAAATCTTGTGCTTGTGGGTTGTCAAGACTCATTCCTTAAAGACATCTGTCTTCTCCTGAACTGGTGTACTAACAACAGCTAGCATGTTGCAGGGGCACAGAGGGGTGAGCCGGGGCTGAAGAGCTCAAAAGCATCCCAGATGCCCTCAGGACTCCAACAGCTCCCACAAGATGGCAGAGCAGCTTGGCACAAGGTACAATCACTGTGATGAGCCGTGGCAGCTTGCATTTCAGAAGTTTAATGCAAATTTTTCCACCAAAAGGTAGGAAATCATCAGTGTTGCTTGCACATTATGATTACATAAATGTGCACGCAGCACTGAGTTTTTGGTGAGGAGATCACAGTCCCACCATTCCTGCACCATGTTCAATGTCCATCTGGTCTGGCCCTGGGGGTCTGTCTCAAACCCAAAGACCAGAGAGTCCAGCTGCCATCTCCATGTCCTCCACTCTCAGCACTAAAGATGAGGAACCAAAGGAAGTGCATCCTCTTTATCCCTCCTGACTGATGAGATGGTGTTCCAGAGGGAAACCAAACGTCTGGGAGCAGATGAGAGCTGCTGCTGGATGAGCCAGGCTTGGGGCTTATTTCTTGCTAGGGCAGCTACACTTGCACAGATGGCAATGGCACTTCCCTCCCACCCCAGAGGCAGGTCCCTGGGTGGTCCTTGTAACTGGGCTTGCATAAATCACTTATCCCTGTCCTGCTATGGCCCTTCAACTGCAGCAAGAACATGGAGCTTATTGGCAGCTCCTCCCCAAAAATGGGTAACCTTGACTGTGTGATGTGGACCATGCGAATGCACAGACCCTTCAGAGGGGCATTGCAAACATCTATCACCTGTGTGACCACAATGTATTTTTCCTATCTTTATATCCATTAAGTTTTCTCTCCATTTAGGCTGCATTGTCTGACAAACTTTCTATGGGAGTGACTTTTAAATGCAGTGATGTTGCTCCAGGGAGGTTCCCAGTTCCCACCCAGTCACCTTAGAGGTGGTGTTCCATCCTTCTAAATTTTGGATCTTAGGCTGGCAATTTCCCATGGTTAGTCCCAAGAGTATCAGAGAGCGGTGTATATATCCCCAAATCTTCTCCATACAGGGAAAAGACCATCATAAGTTGCAATCAAAACTGAACTTATTTAGCAAGCGGGGTTGTATTAAGGAAAGCTAAAAGCAAGCGATGTCTGGAGATCTGGGGGCCACAGTTATACCTTATCTGATCATACCTGTCCCTTAGGCCTGCCCCATCTCAGCTGGGCTCTCCCAGGCTGAGGCCAACCCAGAGACGGTCTTCTGCCATCATCTTGCAAGAAGGTGTGGGTGCAAGTGGGGTAGGAAATAGTCGAGGGTCAGCTTTGTCAGGGAGCAAGGATGAAGGCGTGCTGCCTCTTTTGGTGTGCTGTACTGTGGCCCCTGCCGAGCGCAACACAGATGATGAGGAGTGACACTCAGGGGCTCACTGGTGAATGAATATGAAGGGCTTTGGGGCTAGGACCTCAACGAGGTTTGTTCTGAGTTTTGCTGCAGTGGCTCTGCTCCAGGGGGGCTGATTATAAAGAGTGTGAGCGTGAGTCATCCCTCAGCAGCTGAGGGGAGGCTCCCTTCATGGCCCAAAAAGGCTGCATAGATTTAGCCTAAATGTCTCTGTAGGCATCAGAACTCAATTGCAAGGCACCGCTATTCCTCACAGCTTGTCATTTGACAGGGTAGGTTCTTCTGAATCTGATTTTCCAATAAAAGATTCTAAATGTGAACATATTTTTTGCTGGCAGGTAGACATCCAAAGAATAGTGCTGTCCAGGGAGTAACTTATGACTAAGTCTTACTGGAATTTACAAAATGTGCAGCCTCCTACTTAATTAACTTCGCAACTCATTGTCACACATGTACTCTGAACCTACTGAACTCCAAAAATGTGGAAAGATGGAAGAGAGAATGGTCATCACATCATCTGCCCTCATGTGTTGCTGACCAGCTCCTCATAAGGACCCGAGAGGAGGATGTGCTTACAGCTGGAATGCATATGGGTCTGGGGGAGAGCACCCATCACAGCTAGGACCCTGCAGCTGTCTAGGCCAACTGTGCCCCAACAAATACCCTCATTCCTGGATGCTCTGAAAGAAAGCCTCTCTCATCAAGATCTCAACTTTCACCCGGCAATATGGGAATGACACCTTTTCTCTTCATGAGTTATTTGGAAGAAGAGTTTGGACTCCTGAGATTAGGACAGTGTTCACAAGTCAATAAATCACCAATTTTCCCCAAAAAACCTTTAATCAAAAAATCTCATTTCCAACACTGCTATAGATCAACATCATATCAATACTGTAAAATAATCCCTCCAAATTCATGTTTCTCTATTAAATATGGGTTTGACCATTTCCCATTTTGTAACAAAAAATGCACACTAAGACTGCTGTTGATAACATGTATTTGATTTAGATTGGTCTGAAGCGCGTTATCAATTTTGGGAGAGAGGCCATGTTTTGTAGCATTGTTATTGGCAGGTAAAGGGGAAGGACAGGCAAGAGGCAGTTAAAATAGGTCTGTATTATATCTACTGGAAGTGGCATTCTGGTCTTCTGGGTTTCCTGGTGCAGAAGAGGAAGTCTCAGGAGTACTTAGCAGTTTGAGAGAAAAGCAGTGAAGACTGGATTTTTAAACAAAAGCCTCCTTATTTCATCTGTTAATTAATAATTGGTATTACCTGGGTGTTAATAAAAGCAAAAAAACCCTACAATGACAGAGCTTTGAAAAAGCTCCCACCTGTTCTAACTGAGAGGGTTTTGTCCTATGTGATCTCACCATTTCATTGCTCTTCACTCATTGTAGTCTCCCTAGTCTGCAGAGTTTTCTAGCCTGCATTTTTGATGAAAAAGAAATAGAAATTCCCAGGACAAGGGATATTTTTGAACTATTCATTAGGGCAGAGCTTTGCTGGATCACTGAGATCCTCATCTAGAAGCTATGTAGCTATCACACCACTGGCAATGACAGGAAGAGTCACCCTTTTCTTTGGGCTGGCAGTCCCATGGCATGGAGTATCTACATGGTGCTGTGACCACCCTTATGTCTGCAGGGTTGAAGTGCTCTCAGCAGTCTGTGTCACTGAGAATCAGCTCCCCTCACTGAGGTCTCCACTGCACAGGTGCTGAAGAGTCACCCCTTTGACTGAAGACAAAGCGTAGTCTTTCATTCTTACTTTACAGCCGCAGGTCTGAGCAGCTGCATCTCAGCCCCCACAGGGAAGGCTAACATTCGAGGCCTTCATAAAAATGCCACTGCACTCTGAAGCAAAAGAAATGTTGCTGTTTTCAGTCCTATTCCTTCTCACTGAAAAGTCAGGGCTGTTGACACACAAAGGCAAACATAAAAATATACTGTCATTAATTATTCCTTTGTTCACTTTTCTTCTTGTTGGAAATACTCTTGTAGTATTGCATTTTTACTCTCAATGATGTTTGATGCCAAATCTGATATGCTATGACTTGTATACTAGTGCTTGGCCCAGATCATGACATTAATATTTCTCCTCTTCATTGCAACATAACATGGTATACTACATTTTCAACACTTAAATGACCTGTCACTTCTGCCTTGAAAACCTTTTTCAAGTGAGGCTAGAGCTTTTTCTGGAACATTAGCTTTAAATCTAAACCTGATTCTAAGACCAACTGCATCCTCTTCATGCTGCAAATACATTATTCAGCACCTTTCTTTCCACACAGAGTGTTTTTGGTCTCCAGTGTTGAAAAAATGCTGAGTGAATAAAATCATGGGTCTCATATACAGCCCTTCAATGGTTAAGTAGCAGGAATTCTTCAGTGTGCTGACTTCATCCCTTTGGGCATCCCCTCAGACACTTGGTACACTCTGTCTTTCCTTTTTCTGATGCAATTCAGCCAATGCTATTGAAACACTCCATTGCTGATTTACTAATTAGCCTTTATTACCAGAATTGGTCTGACCTTATCTACTTTCAGTACTGTTCTTACTGGCTCTGTTCCTCCAGAGCATTCTCATCTATTCCCATGTACAATGCACATTCAGGAGCTTGTTTGGGTTATGAGTCAGAAGATAAGCCCGTCTCCCAGTCTCCAGCTGAAGCTCCTGAGGCTTAGCTATAATCTGCAATATTCTTTACAGTAATTGTTATTTTCTTCGCAGGGTAGTTTGAGGGATCAATATCTAAAAGCAGTAGAGATTATTATAATTTTCTTGGCATTTGTTATCAAGACTATAGACTATACAGAAAATTTTACAGGCATAGAAGTGCATGTCCTGAATGTCACAATACTTTTTCCTGCTGTTGAGTGTAGGGTGAGTGTCAAGAGTCTCCAGCATGAGGTGAACAGTGTTTGTAGGCTAGGCAAGGTTTCCTTCCATGTACTTCTTGGCCTGACAAGGGTCATGGAGGCTGGTGGGAAGCTGTTGTCCTACATTCTACTTCCTGAGCGGCTCTGCCAACAGTGTCATGACATAAATAATCAAAATAACAATAACTTAAACCAAGCAGTAACCACCCCAGGAAACCTGTCTGCTGGAATGGGTTGCTGTACACTGCAGTCCCTCGCAAACATGCTTATCTGCTCACCAGCCTCAGGTGCTGTGCCGGAAGCCTGCCCAAGGGGTTGGCTCACTAGCAGCCAGCAAGGTTACACCAGATTATGGTCTCGTCTAGCTGAAAGGCTAGGGTTGCTGCCCGAGGCCAAGGAGTCCAGCCCAATGAGAAAATAGGTGCTATCAGAAGAGTTATGTGCAGAGGGCATGGGAGATTGCTGGTGCTTGGAGATTTCAAACAGGCAAAGAGCAGAAGGTTTCTCTGAGAACATCTAAGATGTTAATTCTGTAGAACCTGTCTCATTTCTTCACACACCTGAGCCTGCTGCCTTAGTGGACCAGCAGCACTCCAACAGTCCAGGGCCAAAGCACGAGGAATTGTGAGTTGTGAAATTGCTATTCACACTCTGTACTTCAGTAAGGTCACCACGTTAGTGTGGTAGCATGTCAACATTAATGTTTTGCTATTCAGACAAAAAGCAGGAGGAATTTCCTGATTATTAGTCTGTGACTACATTACTCTGATCACAACACGATTTAACACAGACATTTGGGAAAGAATTTCTGCAAGACACATATTTGCACTGGGAATGGAAGAATTACCCACAAAGTGGGAAGTACTTCCTACAGAAGGCGCTCTGCCTTTGGTTCCCCCACCCCCCCATCAGACAGATGCACTTTATACTGGTTTTTTATTATGCTCAGCCTATTTTAAAGCACAACACATAATACTTCTAACACATCACTATGGATAGACTTGTTGTGTCATGTTGTCCTCCATATTTGTAATATAAACAGCGCCGATAACTGGTGCATGGACTATATTATAGGCAAAGAGAAAAAACCTTTTCCATCTGAGGCATTGTTAAATACTGACAGCATAGAACTGCACAGTTTTGAGCAGGCTGGAGCATACTGTAGTGTTTGGAATAACACCTGCAATTTTCCCTGTAGATTTTGTCCTTAGAGAAAATGGTGCTATCATTATTCATCCTCAGTATAAAGCTACAGCAATTTGGCACTCAGTCCCTCAGCTGAGGGAGAAGGGTACTATGGTCTTTACTCAGGTGCAGCCATTTTTTCAGTGAAGTGTAGCTGACAGTGACAGAAGACTTCCCAACAGAGTACACAAATCAGGGATAGAAAAAGCCTCTGAAGTGCTCCCAACAGTGAAAGCCATACTCCTCAAATGAAGAAAACAATCTTGTGATTGTGACCAATATCTCATTCCCGAGTAGATGCTTTCAAAAAAGGAATGAATTTACCAATTCTTTGCAAAATGATTTTCTTTTCATAGTGATGGAACCACTAAAAGATTACAAGACGCTGGCTAAAAAAAAGAGAAAGTAAAATTAAGAACTAGATGTAGTATTAGATGGTGGGAAATGCCATCACCTGCATCAGCAGCATCCAGCAATGGCAGACGGGGAGGCTCCATCCAAAATCTTAAAAACACTCAAAAAGCACTCAGCTCCCCAGAGGCATAAACTAATAATCTATTTCTTGAGTGAGAGTACTCAAAAAAAGAGAGAACAAGAGACTGATCAAATTACAATGCAGGCAAAAGGACTGACTTAAGCAAGGAGCAGCTATAAAAGTGAAGCAGTTTTTGCTAGATTCTTAAACAGGATGAAAGGCAGTGGCGTTCAAAGGAAAAAGACAAAAGCAGCCATGTAACTTCACGGAGACTCAGCCAAGTCTAGTGCACAATCTTCCATCCAAAGACAGAGCAAATATGGGATAAACCAAGGAGCTGCTGCCAGAAAATGTGGTGGCATAAACAGAGAAAGCATGCCCAAATAGAGAGGATACAAACTGCCAATGCTCTGAATGTCATGAGGAAAAAAGTGTACAAAAAAGGGAAACAAAGGAACAAAACCACAAAACCAAGCAGGCATCCAAGGAGTGAAAACTTGCACATACATGGGCTCAGTGTAGCACAAAGGAAACCACCAACTACAAAACACACAAATGAACAGAAGCTGTCTGTAGAACTTGGTGTGGCAAGAGATGCAAGACAGGGGAGAGAACTACGTATAAACTAGAACTACCAGAATAGTTAGGGTGGGAAGGGTACTCTGGAATTCACCTTCTCCAATCCCCCTGCCAAGGCAGGGTCACCCAGAGCAGTTGACACAGGAACATGTCCAACTGGGTTTTAAATGTCCCTGGAAAGGGAGATTCCATGACACCCCTGGGCAGCCTGTTCCAGTGCTCTGCAGCCCTCAATGTAATGAAGTCCTTCCCCATGTTGAGGTGAAATTGCTTGTGTCATTCATTGTTCCTTGTCCTGTCACTGGGCACCACTGAAAAGAGTCTGGCACCATCCTCTTGGCACCTGTCTTTGAGATATTTACATGCATTGATGAGATCCCCTCTCAGTCTCCTCCAGACTGAACAGGCCCAGCTCCCTCAGTCTCTCCTTGTAAGAGAGATGCTCCAGAGCCCTCATCATCTTTGTGACCCTCATCATCTTTGTGACCCTCTGCTGGACCCTCTCCAGCAGCTCCTTGTCTCCCTTGTACTGAGGAGCCCAGAGCTGGACACTCCAGATATGGCCTCAGCAGGGCTGAGTAGAGAGGAGGATCAGCTCCCTTGACCTGCTGGCCACACTCTTCTGATGCACCCCAGGGTCCCACCGAGCCTCGTGGCCACAAGGACACACTGCTGGCTCACTGTCACCCTGTGATCCACCGAGACTCCCAGGTCCTTCTCCGCAGAGCTGTTCTTCAGTGGGGCAGCCCCAGCCTGTGCTGCTACTTGGGGCTGTTCCTCCCCAGGTGCAGGACCCTGCACTTGCCCTTGTTGAGCCTCTTTAGGGTTCTCTCTGTCCAACTCTCCAGCCCACCAAGGTCCAGCTGAAAGGCGGCAGAGCCACTGCCCCAGTTTGTATCATCAGCAAACCTGCTGAGGGTGCCTTGCGTTCCTTCACCCAGGTCAGTGATGAACAAGTTGAGTGAGGCTGGACCCACTGCTGATCCCTGGGGAACACCACTGACTGCAGGGCTCCAGCTGGATTCTGCTCCCCTGATCTGAGCTCTGCCATTCAGTCAGTCCTTGATCCACCTCACTGTCCGTTCATCTAACCCGCATTTCCTGAGCTTACCTGTGAGGATGTGATGGGAAGCAGTGTCAAAAGCCTTGCTGAAGTGGAGGCAGACAACATCCACTGCTCTCCCTTCATCTACCCATCCTGCCATTGGCTGTCAGATTGGCCAAGCATAATTTCTTCTTGGGGAATCCATGCTGACTACTCCTGATGACCTTCTTTTCTTCAACATGCTTGATGACAATCTCCAGAACGATCTGTTCCACCACCTTTCCAGGGATGGATGTGAGGCTGACTGGCTGGTAGTTTCCTGGATCCTCCTCCTCCTTGCCAGTTGTGAAGATGAGAGTAACATTGGCTTTCCTTCAGTCACTGGGCCCTGTTCCTGTTTTCTATGATTTTTCAAAGATGATGGAGAGTGGCTTAGCCACAGCATCTACCATCTCCCTCGGCATCCGTGGGTGCATGTCATCAGGGCCTGTGGCTTTATGGCTGTTAAGTCTGCCTAGTTGATCTCTAACCCAACCCTTTATGACTCGGGGGAGGTCTTTGTTTCTCCGACCTTCCTTTCCTAAGCCCAAAGTCTGGGATTCCTGGGGGCTGGCCTCAGCAGTTAACACTGAAGGAAAGAAGGCATACAGTAATTCTGCCTTCTCTCTCTTCCATCACCAGGACATCCCTCTGATTCAGCAATGACCCCACAATTTCCCTAGTTTCCCTTTTGCTGCTGATGTCCTTGTAGAAACTCTTCTTGCTGTCTTTGATATCCCTTTACATACTCAATTCCAAATGGGCGCCGGATTCCTGTATTGTCTGACAATGTTCCTATAGACATTCCATGTGGCCTATCCCTTTTTCCACATCCCATAAATTTTTCTCTTCTGTTTGAGATTTGGTAGAAGCTCTCTGCTCATCTCTGTGGATCTCCCGGCCCCTTTGCTTGATTTCTTCCTCGTGGGAATACACTGGTCTTGAGCTTGAAGGAAGTGATGCTGGAAGTGAAGCTAAAAGTGAAACGCACTTTATATCACAAAGATATCCCAAGTCTTTTGCAAAGAAAGAAAGTGAAATTGCAGCAAAACAAATCAAATCAAAATCATATGACTGAAGGAAAGAAAGTGAAATTGCAAGGAAAGAAAGTGAAAATGCAGCAAAACAAATTAAAATCATACGATGACATGCTTACAAGCCTAGAACCATAGTGCAACTTAAAAGCAAAGTACAAGGAAAGAGGAAGGCTAGAATTTCAGGTAGGGAAAAAAGAAACAGAAATATCTGCTTTTTTAAAAATATATGACCCTAATCATCCCAGAGCCAAAAGAAATATTCCCCTCAAAGACAAATGGCAAACCAAAGGTATAGAAGCAGGAATAAAATTTTATGTTCCATCAAGGCAGCTGTAAGGTTAGTAAATTACCATTATGTTTTGGGCTTTTTTTGGTGGGCAGGAATATCTTCCAGACCTGTTATATGTGATAACAGATAAAAGAATTAGCTGTTATAGGAGCTGCTCCCATGATAAGAGCCTAACAACTAACAACGGGAGCCACAAAGAGAACGGAAAAGCAGATTGTGTTGTCACAGAAGCCAGCAGTTGGATGAGTAGCATGGTACCCGCTTAGAGATCAGGCAAGCTATTTGCCAGAGATGCTCAATGCTTCAATCAAAGCACTAAAAAGAGTTCAACATCAAAGGTCTGCAAAAGGAGACATATAAACTGAGTGGACAACAGCAAAACATGTTGGCAACCAGTGCCAGCAATGGATATTAATAAATTTCATTAGAGATACTTTACCATATTTGGTATGTCACCAGGTTGATAGAAATGGCAAAGAATGACATTTGGGGTAAAAACTGGGGGCAACTTCCAGTGTTACCAGAAAGATGTATAATCAAGATTCCTAGGAAGTCGCATCATAGCGGACGATGTTCTGGCAGCAGAGATGCAATTGCTAGGGGAAGGCCAATGCAAATCATGGCAGAAATCCCTGTCATCTTCTGACCATTCAGGGACGCAGGACTGCAGCTGGAAGCGGTGCCACTGAGCCACTGACCACATAAGGCCTGTGACCTGGCCTTGGGATGGCAGAGAGAAGAAGACTCAAATCCACCCTAAATGGATTCAGCCAGTTTACAGACTATTAGCACTGCTAAACTAGCTTCACTTGTTTCCCCAGGATTTTTAGATGAAAGTAAACTTCCTTGATTACTGTTACACAAATGAGCCATATGGTTACCTCAAGGCAGCATGGCTATCCCACTCCTCAGAGGTGAACTACTCACCCAAAAATCCTGGGATGTGTACAGAAAAAACATGATGGAGATGACACCTGCTGCAGAAGTGTCAGTAGCTGTCTTCTGTGTTGAAGGCCACACTGAAACAGCGGCTTGAAGGACCATGTATGTGTAAAAAATACATGAGAAATATGTTCAGTTTGTCCAAGCATTGGAAACCTTCAAAGAGAAGGTGAGCATGAATGACAAGCTTTACTGGAAACTAATGGAAAATTTTGTCATGTGCTACTGATGCTGTAGAGCTGGCGCTTACACTTCAGGGTGAGGAGGTGTACCAGCCTAGCTGGCTTCTTTTCCAAAGGGATATTGTGACATGAAGCATGGCAGCTCACCAAAGCCATGGCTTCATCAACTTGAAAGAAATACAGGAAACTATGTGACAAAGGAAACCTCAACTGAGGTAGTTATGAGGCACTTTCAAGACAGAGGTTAGAAAGAGTCAGAGAGCAAGCTGTATAAAACAACAAATTGCAAGTGTTCTTCAGTTCTCTGTTGGGTAGACAAAAAACAAGAGCAAGGCATGATCTTCTTCTGAAGACTGGTGAGATGGGATGAGTGGACCATGGCAATATCATATGTAAAAACAGCCATATTGCAGAAAAATTTTCCCTAGGACGTATTTGAGCCAATCTGGACTAAAATCTGGGAAAGCAGAGATGCCATAGACAGCTGACCAAAATATCCTGTGGTAACTTCTGATAGGGGTGAGAAAATACAAAAGCAATAGAACAAACTACTTTCCTAGCAGATCAGTCTACACTGCAGAGGTGGAAACCTTCCTTGCAATCTTCCTGTGTAGTTGTAATAAAATCTTCTCCTCAGACTCCAGGGACCAGAGACATGGAAAATGTAATCACAGCAACTGTTCTGGACAATGCAAGGAAGAATCAGAGGGCCTTCAATGTCCTGGTGTGGTCTCACAGGCAAAAACCAGGTTACACAAAGCTGCGTTCAAGCCGCCTGTGTCTCTGAAATCACATGTATCAGATCACTGGTAGTGGAAGGCCAGCTAGAAATGTTTTTTTTTTCTAAGTCCATGAGAAGTTTTGGTGGCTACCACAATTCACAACTTGTGCAGTAAAATTTTTGAAGGCATTTGATGTCTATTGTGAAAACCATAGCAGAAAAAAAATCCCAAATGTAAAAATGCAATTGTAGTCCAAAGATGGGCTTCCATTTTTGTCTGTGGTGGATTTAGGTTCAAGATCTTTACCCAAAAGAGAGGACATGTTTTCAGTTGTGACTTCCATATTGCAGAAGAACGTCTTTAACCGGAAACATATTCAGTGTTGAGTCCCTTGACTTTACTCCTGAGTTTCTTTCCCTTAATAATCTGCTTTTCTGCTCTTCTGGGGAGGAGAAAATGAGAAGAGGAAACAATTATTTTTGTTAAGGATAGGTTGAGAAAAAATCAATAGGCACAGTGCCCATAAGGGAGTGTCAGGTGATAGGATATTGCCCCAAGCACTCTCCCAACCTGAACTGCTGCAATTTGGGGATATCCTGACTTAAATGTGTCTCAGACTATTTGTTTTTTAGTGGGTACTTGTCCAGTGTCCCCTTGAGCTCCTGTTAACCTTCAGTTAACTGCTTTGTCACACTCTTGTTTTATGCTTGTACGCTAGCACAGCCATCTGCTTTAAGCTTTTGCTTGATTTCTCTATGTGGAGAGTTATAAACCACCCTTTTCGGTAAAGAAAATCCTTGAAGTGGCACAAGGCTCATGGTCTGTAGCTACATTAATTTATAGGAAAGTCCTTGCTGAAGACAAGAAAAATAAAACATTCTAGATTTTTCATTTTATCAGATCACTATACCAACACCATCACTTTCAATTTAGATTCTATACCCACTAAAGATAGTTCTATACTGAACAGAAAATTACATCCAACAGGATTTATAATTAAATTACATTAAAATATTCGTGATTAATTTCTTCAGCGTTCTTGGACTTCAGCCTCAGACTGCGATTTTCTGAGATGTCCTGAGGACTAACTGATGTGGAGGCATCTGTTTGTACTGACCATCTCTTGTTATCTGTAGGCATACAAAGCTCATTCCTAAATGTCCCTATGAGAAGCTCCAGTACCTCTAGCGGTAGCCAGAGCTGGGCTGAGCATGCTCTTCCCCAGGCTGAACCCTCTGCCACCACCTGTGCTTCTTCTCCAAGGGCAGGTTTGTGAATAAGGTTTGGACCAGAGGCCTGGCATTAATTGTTAAAAAGTTAAAAAGCCAGAACTGCCTGCCATTGCAGTCAAGGGATTTTGATCTGAGTTTATGGCAGTGATGTTAATAACTACATTGGGGCAGATTTTTTTCTCAAGCTGAGGGAATTTTTAGGATTTCACAATTCTTCTGTATCTCATATCAAGGCAGAAAGTTGAAATAATGGAAGCCAAGACAAATACTCTTCCCCTCTTTCCTTCTGTGTCATGTTTTTCAAAGTGTCTTTCACTTTCATTTTTCCTTTTTCTTTTATTTTTGTCTTTGGGAAGAAGTCATGTGCCACCTTTGATCTGCTTTCCCTTTCCACTGTCCTCCCCCTTCACAGTAAATGCTCACACCTCTTGCTGTGCCCTCTCACCGCCTCCCTAAGAGCAGTGGGGCTAAGCTGGTGTAAGGTACTCGACGCTCTCCCTCTAACTGCTGCTATAAGACCTACCCAGCATGACATAGAAAATGTTTAAAATTTTAAATTTAAAAAACCCTTAAATTAGAGGTTTCAAATGTAAAGAGTCTTTTCCATACATTTCAAGGCAGGAAGGCATTCCCCTGGGTATATTGTCATAAACATTAAGTCTGGATAACGCTCTGCTTTGGTGGCTGGCTACTTCCCAGGTAAAATGCAGTGAAATTCCAGGACAGATACTTTTAAGAGAGCTGAGTTTTGCACCCTACAACACAAGTGACTGTAGAGGGAATTGGCCTTATTTTCCAGTGCTGGTTAATCTAGCAAGTCCAAATAAGGTTTAGCACTTTTCAAAGTCAAACCTTTCTATCAGAGACTCAAGCACAGATTCTGGATTTATCTTCAAATGCAAATGTTTGTGCCCAGTGTTTTTCTAAAGACACCTACTGGCACCGCCTTCACCAAGATGGCAATGGAAATGACTGGACTACTATTGACTTTTCTCTGACTGTGGTTATGTTACGTAGGGATCTGTACTGCTGTAAGCTTTTTCTCAGAACACTTTTTTGATTGTTCTGGGGTCTGGTATGCCTGTCCTCTGTATATCTCCTTTATTAACTCTTTTGATTATTTTTCCAGTCGATTTGCTTAAATTTAAATTAACTTTTTTGAGTTTCTTGATGCTCAATCTTTGCACAAGGAAAAGGGGCAAAACCATTACTTCTCGTTTTACTTCCATTGCCGAAGTACTGAGCATAGTCATGTCTATGGTGGACTTAACACCTACCCTGTTAAAGCAAGATTTAGTGTCCCATACAAAGATAGAGAGCAGTTTTATTCAAAAGACATGTGTAAAGCTTAACAGCTTCTGGCCTATTCTCTGCTCATATCGCTGCTGCTGCAGGGTATACACACCTGCAAGAATACAAATACTGAACATCCATAAGGGACGTCATCCAGGTGGAGGTATGGACATTCTGTTGTGATCAAACGACATTTCCTTAACTTGTTGCCTCCTTTCTCAGTGCTCATTAGCATCTGTGGGGGATGCTTTACAGCCAAGGAGCAAGCTGTCTTCCTCTTGAAGAATGCCTTTGTGCTCTGCTACCCCTGCTGTGCCTTTGTATTGCTGTGCCATCCCAAAGCCCCGCTAAAGACCTGCGATATTCTGGCTCCTGGGCCAGATAAACATAACAAATCTACAGTGCCATACCTTATATTTTGCCCTCGCCGTTGTCTCTTTTGATGACAGGACACAACATTCCAGTTAAGACCCCTAGGCTCCACCTTCGCCTGCCCCAGCAGTGGCAGTCAGTTTATGGTGTTCCTGCAGTCGCTGCTGCACCCTGGGAGCCACGGCGCCGAGCCGTGAGCGAGCACAGAGCAGAGGCACTTTCTCCTCTTGGAGTCTGCAGCATGGCAGAAAGAAGAGGTCTTGGGCAGGTGGAAGGTGGGGAAGCAGAAGGAGGGAGCTGGCTAAACAGAGAGAGTATTTGTAGTCAAAACAGCACACGTGCAGCCTAATGCTGTCAGTTTGTCCATGTAAAACTGCAAAAAACAGCCAAGCCTTCTTCACCTGCAAACAACTGTGAAAGTAGCTGTACCTCCACAAGTTGCCTTGTGATTCTGCCAGCTATAGCCTGAGTACACAAAAATGAGCCAGCAGGCAGAACAGAACCAGAAGTCCGCTTAAATCCATTCCTGTGCATTTAGAGATGGGAACAACTAAGCAGGGCTGATACTCAGGGATGTGCTGAGTTCCCTGAAGCCCTGGGCACTTTGTCACCATGAACCTCACTCAAAAAATATCCCAGAGAAAATAACTATGGTCCTAAAAAGTCTACTGGACACCTAGATGCACAGCTACCAGGGACGGCCACTGCCCTAGAATATTTTGCCAGTGATACCAGGAATAGCAGTTCAAACAGGGACCTGATTCATTGACGTTTGTTCTGTGAAATCTCACACTGATGCAATTTTGGGCAAATGCACATAGATGGAGTCAACCTACTTCTACTTCAGGTAAATAGCATTTATTTATTTTCCATGCCCACAAATTAGCAGAATCAATCTGCTTTCTCCTTTAGCCCTGCTTGATAGGTGCAATAAGGTAAGCCAGAAGTAAAAAAGTGATTTTTGCAAACAGACGTGGATAAGTTTTTAAGCCAATTCCATTTCTGCAAGAATCCTAGAAGACTGAAATTGCAACAGGAGCTAGGCAAAAGTTATGGCAGCAAAATAAAAAAAAAGAAAAAGCCAGTAACTGGAGACAGTAACTATTTTTTTCAATTAAAAAAAAAAATGGATTAACACAAAATTACTTTGTGCAGTGTTTCTAGTGCCTTGGCTTAGTGCTGTGACTTAGCAGACAGCATGGGAGAGTGCTTAGCCTTGCATCCATAGCTCTGGCCCAGATCAGTCCTTCATGTAAAGAAATCCCTTGAAGAAGTTTAATGAGGAGTGGTGGCACGGACAAGGCAATGGTGTCTCCTTGCCAGCCCTGGTGTCCTGTCGGATCCCAGCAGGAACACACAGTGCACATGCCATAGATTCTAAACATACTGTGTCACTTGCTCTGGGGCATCTGTAAAACAGCTTGTTCAAGCCTCTTCCAGCTCCTCCACCGTCTTCAAGATGGATGAAAAGTTATCGGAACTCAACATGAGGGTGTGCACATCCTCTGGCAGTGCAACAGAGTGCACTTCAAACACAAAAGGGAGCTCTGGTGTTTGCATACAGGGCTGCTGGGCTGCCTGCAGCAGTGCACACTCTCATCTCCTAACTCAGTCTTCAGCAGATTTTAAATTTATTTGCTCAGAACTTTTAATCTGCTGTTTTTAAATCTCACACTCACAAGGTTTCAGCAATTAAAAATGCTTTAAACCATTTTCACCTCCCCACTTCATTCCAATGTTGAAAGAACAGGTGTCTCCTATGCATTATTGAACAGTGAAGACAGGGAGAGAATAAAAATCCAGGGAAGCTAAATCTAAACAAAATATAGTAATCACTGTTCTTACACAGCTAAGTAAGACCCAGACAAAAATGCCCTGTGATACCCAAATTGTGCTGTGTACCATTTAGAAATCAGAAGCTAAGGAAGATCTTTGGCAATGCTTTGTCAGCAGATAAAACAGCTAAACATTAACCTCTTTTTTTTTGCAATCCCTAATCAGAGGTTTCCATTCATACATCTACTCTGTACCCTGAACCTTGAGTTAATGTGTCGCTATTTTACAGGAAAGCTTTGCTCATGCTGCCTTTGGACTCTGCAGACTTGACAATGTGACCTCCTTCTGCCAGCTCAGGAGGCAGCCCCTGGTGATGCCTTTGCTTAGGTCATGTTAGGGAGCGAGTTCACATCAGGTCCAGTGCTTAGCTTGCTAAGGAAGAATCACTTGTGGTTTCCGCATGAGGTGCACCATCCTGGAAACAGAATTTAACTGAATGAGAGGAAGCACAATGATTTGAAAAGTCGCACTAGATGGACAAAAATATTTCCAAATGAAGGTTCAGGAGGGCAGCAAAGCCAAAACAAGTTTTTTACGTGGAAAAGCAGACCCTGCCAGTAGAGCATCTACAAGTTTGCAAGAGTCTTCTTCCATGAAGAAGACACCAGACATTTTGGTTTCTGGATAGTATATCAATGTGGTCTGTTTTTAATATGTAAGTAAGAAAGAAAGAGGGACTAGCTAAATGTTGTCATTTACCAGTACCAAGTACTAACAAGGAAATAGAGGAAAGGGGTACACTAGCAGCCAGAAGTGTTAGATTTGGACTATGAAGACTGAATTTTAATGTTGGTCTTTCAGAATGTTTTGTGATTTCTCAGCAGTGTGAGGCAGATGCAGTCACCCTGGGTGGGGGACACACACGGAGTCCAGGGGCCAGAGCAGACTAGTGGCTCTCTGCTCTGTGATGGAGCCTGGGCAGTAGAGTGGGGTGAGTCAGGCTGGAGGATGTGAAGAGGAAGAAGCCTCTAGCAATGCTCTCTGTCCATCCTAGCCAGCCTGAATTCTGGGAAAGCTTTGTGGGCATTGTTGGGCCAGCGCATCCCACACAATGGAACCATGTTCCATCTTCCTCTTCCAAATTCTGCAGCTCTGGGACTTGCTAAGCTTCGGTGAGAGCTGGGGGCAAGTCTTGCTTTCGGTGTCCTGGATACCTGACCCTCATGCTTAAGTATGCTTCTGCAGACTCAGTCTGTCTCTTTTGTGTCTTGAGAACCTAATTTTGAAATGCTTTTCCTCAGCTCCTGATAGACATTTAATTTTCCAGGCAAGAAATACAGCTTGGTCAAAATTTGGTGAACAATTCCTATACCACACAATACTTCATCACATACTTAACTATAACTTTAGCACTGACCTGAAGGGGATGTGAGCACATACTCAACTTTCTGTCCATGCTAAATTATTTTCCTGAGCAAGGACTCACATAAAGATCAATCCTGAGCTGAACTGAGGCCTTGTCAGATTTTATTTCTTAAAGTTCAGCCTTTTTTTCCTGTTGTTTATCCTAAAACCCCCAACAACAGCACAGCAGCATTGCAAGAATTTATTTTGCAACACAAGAAAAAATACGTTTTTTTATATTCTGCCACAACTCAGTAACAGTAGAAGGCATAAAGCTCACTGAAATAATTTATTTCTGTTTGGAAATCAGATGAACATTTTCAGCTCAAAAAGGGAATGTTTCTCAGACACACGAACGATGAGAACTCAAGGGTGATAGCTGAGACTACCTGGTGGTCTTATTGCAGCCTTCGTGCAAAAGTTCCTGGGAAAATTAGTTGTTCTCACATGCAGTTTAAGGGAGTAAAGCCTCTGTGGAGGTCCTTACAGCACTGCAAAGCAGTCTGATGAACATAAGACCGGAGATTATATTTATTCTTCTGATTTCACTGCTCCAAGAGTGCTCTGACATCAGACAAGTGAGGGACAGTAGCAGAGTACAGGGTCAAACACAGACTCGCATTAAGAACGCAACACTAGTGATTGCATTAGCTTTAGGTCTGAGCACAGATAAAGACACCATTTTCTGATTGCATTGCAGCTGTGGCCAGGATGAGCTCCACACCAGCTCTCAGGAGCCACCATTCAAGCCTGAGGATCTAAATTTTAGACGCATGCAGTGAAGAGCAGTAACACAGAAGCATTCCCTCTCTTCCCACATCCTTTATATATGCACCATGCTGTTGAGGCACAGTGTTTGCTCCAGCTAACCAGCTGTTTGTAAGTGTGTGGACCCCTGCTCCTGTTCCAGACACGAATTCTGGCAGAACAATCTCAGTCCCATGCATGTAGCAGAGAGCAGAGCCTCGGCACGGAGCCCAGCACTGCCCTAATGCCCTGCTCAGCTGCCTTTCCAGCCCTTCATGGCACCTCTCCTGAGGCTTTTCCCAGAGGTGCTGCAGTCCTCCAGTATCCTCCCTGTCCTGGCCCTGCTGAAGGTAGTTATTTCCCAAGCATCCTTCCCTTACAGACCTCTAAGAATTCTTCCTACAAAGCTGCTTCTCCTCACCTAGGTGGGTCTGTTTCTCTCCAGGATCTTTCTGTGCTCATTTAAGATAGTGAGAAAATAATTCCGTCCTAAGTAATCATACACCTGCATTTTTACTCATAAATCCTCTGTGACTCATTACCCTTGTGAGCAGATTTCTTTTACCATTATTGATGTCAGTTACAATCTACCTTTTATGTACATGTGTCCTAGGCTACTGCTATGCAAAGGATTTCCAACATATTGAAGCAAAACCTGATAACTGCTTAGGACTAAGCAGTATTATCTGACTTTTTTGTGTCTCAAGAATAGCAATATACATTGTTCTGCAGTAAAACCATTATATAATGGCCCATCTGCGGAAGAAAAATTGTCATTAACCTACTCGTAAAAGGACAACCCATTTTAGCTGTCTATCTCTTCCACATGAAGCAGAAGAGTATGGCTAGATTGCCCAAAACTGCCTCTTCCAGGAAGTCTCATGAGAAGGAGAAGTCCATGGACGGACCCTGGTTTGCTGGAATACTGTTTAGTATGGATAGGCTGCATCATTATAAATGTCTGTATCTGTTTAGATTTACCTCTGTGGTTGCTGAGGGATAGCAGAAGCATATAATGTCATGTGCAATTACAGACTTCATCCTTCTCTGTGTGGGAGGGGACAATACAGCTTCCATTAAACGTCTTTTTATCCCAAGCTAAGAACTGTATACAACTGATCAATAAACTGGGAAGCAAATTATACCTTTAATTCAAACTAATGAAATCTCAAACTGAAGTATAAGCACAAAGGATCAGACTGTGATGTCCTCATGGCCAGAGAGCAGCACCAAATACGGGATGGTGGAGAGAAATATTGGGTGCAAGGGAGCTAAGGGATTAGACAGTGTCAGTAAAGCACAGCCATGAGACAAAACCAAAAGAAATAGAATGAATGACAAGTGAAGGGGAGAAGTCTGATGAAGTACTGTCATGATTGTATGGAACTGAGTGGGTTTTCTTCTGAGAGAAATGTTTGCTGATATTCCGTGTGTTGGTGGACTGACCCTTCTCTCTCAATGGATTTTCATGAAGGTGTCACATTTCAGATGAACCTATCTGAACCTATATAAGTTGCTATATATGCTTTTTTTATGTGTGCATGTTATGTATAGTTATAGGGTATGTACTGGAGAACATATAATGAATGTTATCTGCTTTAGAGCAGCCAGAATAACCTGCAGAAAACCAGCAGTGATGTTTTAGGACATCAAATCTGCTGAGTAAACCACCAAAACTGTGTTCCTGCCCTTGCAGTACATGGAATAAGAATGCATCTTCTCAAGATTGAAATGGGTCTGCAACTCCTGTTTTCATTGCTACTGTCTGAGTCTCTACCACTTTACGTGATTTGTGCCTCTGTCAAGGCAACAGTTGGTGATGATGTGGAGAGCTGCACTACTCTTTTCTGAGTTGCCTGTACTTACCGGTGATCGCAAGATGTTGGGTTGTTAGTTTGTGGTGTTAATTTTTTTCTTTTGCAATTTCCCTCTTTTGGCTGGTAGGTATGATTTATAGCTTGATTTATTTTCTTTTGTGCAAGAGCAATTATTAATTTCCTTTCTGCATGAAAACTTTTTAATGCTCTTTTGTGGCTGCTTTCCCCTTCAGGTTTGCTGTTTCAGATGATTCAATAGGTCCTAACAACAGCAGTTAAAATTGTAGACTGCTGGTCAACATTTAGAACACCTGGGACAGCAGGGCTAGACACAAGCTGCAGTGCTGATGGGGGAAAGAAGCTGAACAAAGAATGCCAACAATGACCTGCTTGCTGCCATGAGAGCCAGATGCACACACAGGGACAGGCAGGGCTGTCTCTGAGGATGCATCTCTCCCTGGGTCTCTGCCTTCCCATGGAGAAGATCTCAGAGTGATTATTTGCAGGACTTCATAGCCTTCATCTGTTTGAGGAGCTATTCTCTTTAATCAAGAGAAGATGTTGAGACAGGCCCTCAGCACACAACCAATAAAGGATGCTACTCTGCCCTGTGCTTATTTTACACCAAAATGACTACCTTCATTTTATATGTCAAAGACATGCCCCTTCCTATCCAGCTCCGTATGCACCACCAGCAACTGCCAGCACTGCCCCTGAAGGTGACTGATTCATTGAGAACTCTTTTGAAATCTAGTCCCACAAGCTTTCTGCTTTGACACAAAGCATGAACTCTGATTTATCTTCATGGCCATGCACATCTGCAAGTATAACCGACTGTGACAAAAATAACCTCCTAGCACCCAGCCTCTGCTTTTAACTCCATGGCCATTTCTGAAGTGTGAGCCACACACACCTACAGTTCTGCTGCAGAAAGGTGGGGTTTGGAGGTCACTGTGTTCTTTTGTGGAAATGGGGTACACAGTCCAAAAGACCCGAACACTTTATCCTTTCCTGAGACAAAGTCCCCAACTGAAAAAAGCAAGCAAAAGACATTAAAAGACAGATCTGGGGCATTCAACTGAAGTTGAGTTTGTTTCTTGTAACTCCAGAAGCATGGCTCATTCTTGTAAGCATGTATAAAGAATTTATGGACACCAGGGGTTTGAAGTGACTGACTTGAGGTCCTGCCAGATGTGGTGGGTTAGTTGCAAGGTATTTGCATTGTATAGAACGAACCTTCACGTTCATGCAATGCAGCTCTCCACCTGCTGCTTATAATACACTTCACTAAACTTGAATTTGCGGAGTGTCTAAGCATGAGCAGGAATTCTCTTATTTCCATGGATGAGAAAATTGCATCACAGAGAAGTTGAATGGTTTTCTCTCAGCCACACAAAGTTAGAAACAGTTTCCAGGAACAGGTGATTCATCTTCCTGTCTTGAACCATCAGATGACAGATGCTCAGGATTAAGAAAACATGTTGCTTTTTCAATAGTAGGTCATAATTGCTCCACCACAGGGAAGATTGTAAAGCCGTAGTTCCTGATGCTTGTAGCCATTAAGGATGCAATTTTAACGAAATGCAAACCATCATTATGAAATGCTGTTTCTTTCTCTGTCCTTCTTGGTGTTGGCATTGGAAATGTAATCCTCTGTGCCATTCTGAAACCATGTCATTTTTGTACCCATTCTTACTCTCTAAGGAATTGTCCCATGAACTCTGTGGATATAATTGCTATTTTTGATAAACAGTTTTGTGAGGGGTCTTAGATAATGAACACCGTGATCTGATCTAACTGCCTGTATATATACTTCCAGAGCCTTTCACAAGTGAAAAGGATAGTGGGCCAGCTCCTGACAAAGACCAAGATTTGACTAACTAAGCTCTTTGATAAACTTAGAGGGACATCGTGCAGAACAGCTGTTACCTTTCTTACCTGAAGCGCTCAATTTCAGTCAGATTTAAAACAAAGAAAGTGAGGGGAAGTAAAGAAAAAATCCCAAACCCATGACCTAAATAAGGAAATAAAGAGAAATGAGTAGAGCAAGTAATGTTTTAAATAATGCAGGGATCCAGTTCTTGAACTAGAAATATTTAAACTAGGCAATCTACTGTAGGAAACATTTCAGATAATTCATTGCACTAGAAAAGAAATATTACCAGAGATATATGTGAAAGAAAGCTAGAATGATTCAAACCTAGGATGATGAGGGATTCATAGTAGGCTGCCTGTTATTTTCTGGGCCAATATTTCTTACAATTTTCTGGATCCAGCTTTTTTCCTAATTCTGTTGCCAGGTGCCCTGTAAGATTAAGGAGCGAGCATGCTGGGTGAGGAGACAGAGCCAGACTGGAAGAGGCAGAGGCAGAGTGGTCATCAGGGAGGTATCTGCATATGAAATGGCACCAGGGAACCAGAGCCCTTTCCAGAAGAACACATATTCTCCTAGACAGAGAAGAGATGGGGGAATGCTGCAGGGACACCATTGTTTTCCTTGGATGATCTGGCCAGACCTTCACTCTTTCATTTCTGGGACATGCTCTCTTCTTTGTGCTTTGATTTCATTTCTCATTGAGAGGGGTAAGAAGGAAAATGTTTGGACATGACTTGATTGTAAATTATGCATTTTATTCATACATGCACACGAGAAAAAGGAACTTAGTTGAGGCCCCAAGCTAGTAAAAGCAGTGCAATGCTATATCTTTGTGTAATGTTGTATCTATTTACAATGGAACATTTGGTGGAAAATCACCCCAAGAAAGTATAACTTCCCTTGAGGAAATGTTTTCTTACCTCTTACGACTTCCTGTAGGGTCTTCTAGTCTTAGGAGTGTAAGAGAAAAGGCTTTCAAAGAAGCGTAAAAGAAATCATCGTATCATAGAATATTTTGGGTTGGAAGGAACGTTAATGATCATCTAAGTCCAAATCCCCTACAATGAGCAGGGTGTCACCCATTAGATCAGGTTAAATGAGAAATAGCTTGTCTGTCAAATGTGATTTCTTTTCTTAAACTCTTTGTTATTAATATTGTTACTGTTACTGTTTTCTTATCTCATTGCTGTTTCCAGTAAATTGTTCTTGTCTCCATGACCTTTGCCTTTTGTGCCTCCAATTGAAGCAGGATATGGGTGAGAGAGTCTCCGTGGGGCACTGAACTGGGAACAGTCTCCATAGGGCACCCCAGAGAGTCTCCGTGGGGCACTGAACACATTCCTAAACCACAACAGCACGGTTCCAGCACAGGACAGCCTCCGGTTTCCTGAGACCACCAGACACCATTGCAATGAAATATTACCTTACTGAAACAGAAGTAGTAAGAAAGGATCCCAGGTCCACACACAGGCCTGAAAAATGAAGGCAGTAGAGCAGAAGGAAAACACGAAGTGTCCAGAACATGTTCTAGGAAAGAGGGGTGCTAATGAGTTCTGAAATGTCTGGATCTCTTTCTTTTGTCCATCCTTTCCCTCTTGTCATTCCTCTTGTATTGTGCTTTCATTTTATAGCTATCAGCCAACATCCAGCGGCTAAAATCTACATGTATCATTCCCATCTAAAGCTTGCACATTGCTAAAAACTGTGTCTCTAGCCCTGTTTCCATGGAAATGAAAGCTAGCAGTATGACAACAAAATAGGAGAAAATCATCAAAAGAGAGCAGCTGAATGCCTTTATCTTACTACTGCTTAGTAGTAGCAAGAAGGCAAATGTTTTCCATATAGAGCAATTTCCAGCAGTGGATCTCAAAATTCTTTCCGAGTGTAAGTACAGCTAGCTTCAAAACATCCCTGGGGAAAAAGTCCTCTCATTTCCTAATGGACAAATGGGCTTTCTGGGCTGCCTTCCCATGTGGGTGTGAAAGTTCTTGTTTGAGACTGGGCCTTTCAGACACTACATAGCTATGCCATAGAGCATGTGATGTGACAGGACTGTGTTAATGTGCTCAGGAATAGATTCCAGGACTGCCTATCTCATCATATCTCATCACATGACGTCACTTCCCCCCCAGAACAATCTTCTTCCTAGGTGCAGAAGGAAGAAAAATGGACCTTGTTGGGAATACATACTGATTTTAAACACTACCAAAAATAACAACAATTGGGGTGTCCGACTTTTATTTCCACTCCCATTCTCAGAAAAAAATTAGATCAGGGAATAAAGAAAGCTTTCAAGCACGTTTAAAACAATTGCCTATACCATACACCTGACCTTTTTTTCTCCCATTTCCACGGAAACAGAGCAGAAAAAATGCTATACAGTGGGACAGAGGACAGTTATACCAAATATATGTAATAGTTCTCACTGCAGTTTCAGGCTGGGTGCATTTTAAGGAAGGGGAAATTTAAAATCTTGTGGGTATTTGAAGGTGGATCTCTCACCAATACAAATCTTCCACAACTAGTCAAGTATCTTTTTCCTTGTCATTTGTATAATGATAAACCTTATTGCATTGATGTGAGAGTGATTGAGCCCTGGAACATGCGACGCAAAGAGGCTGAGGAGTCTCCTTCCCTGGAGCTATTCAAAGCTGCCTAGGGACAACCCTGGATAATGTGGTCTAGGGGAATCCACTGGAGCAGGGAGGTTGGTCTAGATGACTTCCAGTGGTTCCTTTTAACTTTAACCATTCTGTGATTGAGAAATCTCTTCAGCTTTGTTGTTGGTCACACCAAACTTGGCCTTATGGAACAAATGCATCAGAATAGGCACAGATAAGCACTGTGTTTCCACTGGGCCAAGCATGTAGCACTGATTTGATATGCCAAATTCCACTTAATTCTCTTTGCTTTGTAGGGTGACACAAATGTTGTAATGAATATTATTCATTCTGGATGGTACCACAGCTTAATGGGAACAGAGCAGCATTTTTCCTGTGGGTATTTGTTTTACTTGTATTCAATGAAAATTTGTGCATCCATCAACAAGTCCTTGGGAGGCAGCAGGCTTTAGATTTTGGCTCCTGGAGGAGAAGACACTCAAATTCCTCCTTTTTTGGCAGACAGGTGAGGAGAAAGTGGTGATGATGGGTTCACACACACTTGTTTATTCTGTGTCATTTACCAAAGCAATGACAAAAAATTCCAGGGTAACCAGTAATACATATGTGTAATATTTTAAACAGAACAAACTGACATTAGGAAAAAAGGAAAGAAAATACTTCCAGAGCCTTTTGATGTCATCCTGGCATAAAGGTGGTCCTGCATGTGCGTGAGGAGACACATCTGCATGGTCTGACTGTTGCAAAAGTCTGTTTGGGCTCAGAAGTTTGCACATGGGCCTCACTTTGCAGGTTAAATCAGTCAGGAGTTTTCCAATGAAACCCTCCTAAATGAGGTATATCCTCCAGAAAAGCATGTGATCTTATACAGAAAGAAGAGGAGGACACAGACTGTTAGGACTTTACCCAACTAAACAGAGATCACTCTCAGGAAAGACCCTTTGAGCAAGAAGTCCATGTGGCCAGATTTTATAAGATGCTGTAATTCTTCATTACAGCTGCTTCAGAGCAACTTCAGACTCTCTTCTGTCCTCAGTATGAACCATTCAGTCAGAAAATAGAGGAAAAAATGCCCTGAGGCCAGTAGCAACCTCTGAAATCTCTTGTTAAAATACCCAATATTACTCAGAAAAGGAGACTGAGGGATTTCAGTGAGAAAAGGGGAGCTGCTAAGGACATGAGATGGCGAGACTTGGGGAAAGAAGAGCCATTTAAGGGTCTTACAAAGAAGAGTCTGCAGGCAGGAGGAGGGAGGGAGCAGGTCACTGATTATGGTCTTGCAACATGCGCATTGGGAAAATGCAAACAGACTAAGTGAAGAGGAGCTGTGGTCTGCTTACGGATATTCTGGAAGCAGGCAAATAGGCTGACTTAACTGGATAAGTTATTAGCCATGGATTACTCTTTCCACCTGGATGATTAAAAAGTCTATTTAACTTTGTAGCCCATTTTGTGTTTCTTCACAGATCTCACAGGTAAATGCAGAACTGGTTACTTAGGTAAGGCATTTTGATAAAGGGACAAGGTGAACTAGTCAACTTGATTACAGTGGCTTCCTGCCCAAGGGCATTTGACAAAGATTACATTACACAAAGAAATAATTCAGATGTGCCTCTGAAACAACCACATGACTAGCTCTGACCCTTTATTAGAAACCTTGTCAATTGCTTACCTGCACAATTAAAAGTCTGTATCTCATTTTGGCCTGAACAGAGCCAGTTCAATTCTCCTTGAATTCTACTCAGAAAACTCTGAGTTTAGATCAAGGAAAGCAGATGTATCTTTACTGGCAAAGCTAAGATGTTTTGGCGAGGTTGATCTGAACTGTAGAAAACTGTAAGCAATGTGTCCTTTCAGTCCAGCAAAGGAAAGCAGGACTTTGCTTGCTAATCTATTTATCCTAAGACACTGCACAGAAAGAGAACTGCTGTCCTGTAGAGCCCTACCTTTGGTGCTAAGAAAGTCAGAGCAAGNAGAAGAAAAAAAAAAGAAAAAAAACAAACAGAAAAAACCCCCAAAACCACCCACAGCATTATAAGTCAGGTCCTCTTTAAACTGATTAGGAAGACTTTGCTTCCTGCTGCATCTAACTTTTCAGTAAGGTGAGATCACAGCAAATCAGACATTTTTTGCCTGTAAGCCAGGTCACCCAGAGCAGTCTGCTTCTTCTGAGAAAGGGAAGGTAAAGCTTTGCGCCCAGTCTGATTGCCACAGCTATCTGCCCCGAGCCTGCTAGACCTGCCTATACCTCAGTGAGGGACAACTCACCCCAAAACTCCTCTTCAGATCCCATTTGTACTCGAGGCTCTCCATGAGGCCTTTCAGCCTGCATAGCTCATGTTAGTCCTCCTTCCGTTGTCACAGCTCTCCTGGGCGTTAGTGTCCTTTGCTGCTGTACCCCATACTGACTGCAGAATGGAATATGCAACTCCCACCACCAACAGCGCTTGGATTTTTTTAGTTGCTTACCAGAATATTTTAGGTCTGGTAACAAAGATTCTTCATGTATGAGAGATGAGGGTGGGTGACTGATGATAGCTCCTCTGCTTCTCAGCCTCCCCACTCGTTTCTCTACGCCCACGCTTCAGTTAAATTCTTCTTGTTTCAAGGGCCAGCAGTTGTTTCCCAGTCACTTGTCTCTTTCCCAGTCACTCCCCTCTGCCTTGGGAGGAAAGAGCTGCAGGTGAGAAGGCTGATGTTCACCCTTAGGGGCTCTCTTTCCCTTATTCTTGGCTAAAACACAGGTGCAATACTTACCTTCAGACCTGGACGGTGATACCTCTGCTCTGTTTTAGGGGAGCATGAACTTCCTTTCCATGGCCAGCTCAGGGCCAGTCCTGTGGGAAGGGGGTGTCCTGCAGTAGGTCCTGTGCGGCAGAGTGAGGCTGTTTTGGTCCACTGGGTCACACTGCGTTTGTGCCTTGCACAAGATTTTGGGAACCTAGGACAGGTCTCTTTCTCAGAAAATTCTCAAACACAAGCTCTGGCTTTCTTCCAATGACCTGAAATTAATACACCAAAACATCAAAGAAGGAGTGAGATATGGTGAAGTTGAAGGTGTATTTCCTTTACTCTACTTTGGAAGTCACAGGGCTTTTTTCCAGGAAATCTTTTGGGTCTTTTGAGGAGGGAGTTGGCTACTTACAGAGAGACTCCTGCCCATCCCTGGATCTCAGGAGCTGTTTTTGGAGCTGTCTCTGTCCCTGTGACCAGTTCAGTTCTAATTCCTCCATGGTGCAGTGCCTCCAGACAGATGTGGTGCTGTGTGGGGTGGTCCTGCTGGGAGGGGGCACCAGGGATGCCCCTCTTGGGGATCACAGCTACAGGCACTAGGGTGAATGTGGCTGAGGGGCCATCTGTAACCTGAAAGAGATACAACTGCAGCCCTATTACTTTGACTTTTCTGCTTATGAGCAGAATGTAAACTTGGAAATGCAGCTCAATTTTCTGAATATTACCTTTTGCTTCCAAACATTCTTCAGCAATCTTATTAGCAATGCTGAAAAGTTTTTGCATCGAGCTAAATTGCCAAAATAGCTGTTTAGTTGAGTTGTGACTCAAAAGATCCAGTGTCTGTTCCATACTCTGCTACCATCATCTGTAACTGTAAGCAGATGCCTTCTTGTGGCTGTAATCAGCACAGTGAGGGGATTTAATCAGCTAATGTTTTGCTTGTTCAGATGCAGAAATTATTATGCCCCCGTAACACGATAAGAAGTAATGCAGTGAGTGAAAAACACAGATAAGGTCTGTAAAGCTTCAGCATAGCACCTGAGAGCAGAGAAAAGGAAGACACAACCTTCTAGAAAGCTCCTTCTAGTCCTTCTGCTACCTGGAACCTGTTGAAATGTTTTAGCATTTTTTCACATCAAGCTGATATTTAAATTTATTTATAAAAAAGATGTATAGTTATACAGTTGTAATTATAAACATAGGTTGCATTGTTATGATAGTTTAAAGCTCAGTAGTTTATATATGTATATAGCTCTACACATGCATAACTGGAGAATCACACACACTCTTAGATGTATATATCTGTTTCTTCCTGTTTTAAAGAAAGAGTGAAGACCACTCCTAGCTAGTATAACAAGGGTCTCTACTGAAAAAAAGAACACAAAATCAGCTCAAGTCTAACTCTCTGCCTTTCTAAATGTGGTAGAAATCAACCAATCTATTCAAAACATTCTGAAGAGACATCAGACCAGCAACATAATCTTAATTGCTTTAGTAAACCAAGCTAAAAAATCAAGTTTAGACTTTCAAAGACTTTCACAGTTCTCACACTCTACTACTTGAATAAGAACTAATTATTTAAAAATAATTTTACAGAAAAATAGCTTTAGCAATTTGTTTACCTTTCTGCACTCTAATTTAACTGGATTACTTACTGTGGTTTTCACACTTGTCTCCAATTCTCTGCCCCTTTACTTTTTACTGTTGAAAACAACTTATGAGAGAGCCCATTAAGTCAGCACAGCCTCAGACTCAGGTTAGTGATACACTGGATCAGCTCCTCCCTGCTTAGCAGCTTTATCTTGGTGTACAAGCAATTTTTAAATTAAGCTTGTCCACCTGGCTGATCAGTGACTATACCCATCCTGTGAGCTAATTATGTCCAGCTCCCAAACTGATGTCGTGTGTTTCCACATATTTTGATGGATGTCTGTGTCCCAAATCCCCTTGTTTTGTCAACATGTCCTCAGACTCTGAGCCACTGTTGCATTCAACTCCTCAGTCTGTAGTATGGCCCCAAAATTGACATTTCAGTTTTGGAAAGACTTCCTGATACAGGACTCAACTTTAAATGAACTTCTCAGGTGTCTTTCAGCCAATACAGGGAATCATAGAATTATTGTTTGGAAAAGACTTCGAAGACCATCAAGTCCAAACATACAACAGACACTAAGGTCTTTCCTTACATGGCACCAAAAATCAGCCTAAGAATACTATAGAACTTGGGCACATTGAGAAACAAAAAGAGAGATTCAGAAACAAAAATATGGGAGAATGGCAAAACCACTAAATGCTTATATTATCCACTGTTTTGTTTTGACCCAGTTTTTATTCCTTCTAATTAATCCTAATTACAGAAGTATTTTGGATTTCTATCTACAAGGGGTAATTAAGTTTTTTCTTATTCTGAAGAAAAATGAGGACATATTACTTGCTGTCACCAAGAAGTTTATCCAAATACTTGCTCAGACTCTCTGTGAAATGCACCAGAGCTGTCCCCTCAGCTCTCCAACCTCGGACTACGAGCACATCCTGTCCACTCACTTTCAGCAGTGGTCATAGGACTGACTGACCATAACGTTTTCTGGGGGCATTCTCACTAAAGAGAGCCCCAATAGTGTTACTTCTCCATTCCACTAAAATTTTTACGAGCATAACTCCCCAAAGTGGCCAAAGATGCAAGGCTTAACTGCTGTAGATAGACTTCTTGTAATCTTATGTACGCCTGAGCACTATCCTGCCGGGGCTCGAGCCTGACTCCAATGATATTACAGAGTATAGAAGCAATTTAGCACTTTGTATATAGGGCTTGGCCCAAATCAAATCTTCTTTACCCTTGGATGGGGCACTTTAAATTGACTTTTTTGGAGCGTGAAAGACACCCTCTAAACAGATTCCTACAGATGATGCAATAGATATTAGACCAACAACAAAAACTGGGAAACATTTTGTTTTGGAAGAATTTTTTCATTTCAAATAGCCTCTCAAAATTTTACGCATTCATAAAACTGTCAGTTTTGTATAACATTTTTCAGAGAACCGGGGTTGAGAGTACCTATGGCTATTTTCCGCAGGTTCACATTTCTTGTTACTCCTCAGCCACAGGAACCATGGGAAAAGGCTCCTGTTAATCCCACCCACACGAGTGCTCTTCCTTTCCTCTCTCCACTCCACAACTGTGATCCTCATTATCAAACACAGTTTAATCTTCCAGGGTTTCTTACTCAGCAGCCATATTTCCAGGAATAGGAGAGTCTTTGCAGCCTACTGATGTGACCATTTATTAACCTCTGTGTGCTGGCGCTGCTTCTGTTTTAGGTGGTTGCTTATGTGCTGTTTAGGCACTGTCTTTTGGTCACATCTGTATCCTGTTGTAGTAGCCTTTGTACACTTTGTTCCTCTGCTCTCCCTCTCCTCCAATATCCTGTCTCAACTCCAGTGAACACTGTATAACGACAGAAAACATAGAAGTTGTAAATATTTGCAAAACCCCACAATCTACTGTGGAACTGAGAAGACCAAGCACTTAAGTTCTTTTTCCTGAATCCTATCTCTTTAGGTCTTTCTGCTGTATACTTCTGTAAACTTATAGGCATGAAGATGGCTTTTTAATTCTGGTTTTGCAACTTGTTGATGAGAGTGGATTGTGTTCACAACAATGATATAGTAAGTTGTTAGTGAGATGACAATGGTTTTATACACAGTAGAACAAAATGAAGCTAAGCAGTACCAGCCTGAAAAGAGAATAATGATTTTTGATGCTTACTGTAATCTCTTATCCAAGTCATTAACTGATCAGAACCACCAGAAAAAATGAATTATCAGATTTTGTGCACCTCTCAGTGTCTCAGTAGCTGTCCTGTCAACTGCAGAAAATAAACTTTTGCTTGAAGTTATTCAGTTGCACAAAGAACCCAGCAGCATGCAGGCTGGACTAAGGCAAAAAACTATGTGACACCTCATTTTTGAGAGTATGTGTTTCTCTCATTCTTCTTGGCTGTACTACTAGTCCTGGGTCTGGAAACTTCTTCTTTTTAATCCAGTCCTGGGGGGGAAGCAAACAAAGATATTTTTGTATCTCTTCATGCAATGCTGAGAATTACTTTGCTATAATCCTTTTCTCCTTTTTACAAGAAATCAGCTGCTCTGATTGTGCTTGTGAGCGCACATGGAAACAGAAAAAAAGCCGGTGATCTCTAGATTATGGCCTCTCCTATTATGTTCTGGAGGCATTAGAGTATAGTTCAGTCTCCCATTTATTTAGCTTTGAGTCCTATGTGGGAAAAATGTCACCATCTTTGAAATGTTGCGTGATATTGGATTAGATGGGTAGATGGATTAGATGGATTTAGGACCACAATATTTAGTGAAATCAATAATGTCGTATCAGATTATGTGGACAGAGAATGAGGAAGGGGAGGTGAGCACATTTTAGCTTTGTAGAACAAGTGAAATATCACAATTATTGTGTGGAATAGCAGTCAATGGAATCAACATGCAGTTGAAAGCTAATTTTTGCAGTGTAACCTTAGCCTAATACACTCCCCCTGCTGCTGCAATCTGTATTGGTTGTCCACAGATTCTTCAAAGAAGATGAAACACTCTTCTCTCACAAATTTCACTTTTATTAAAAGATTTCATCTTCTCTTGTGCAATGTTTGCATCACAACACAAATCATCAACTTGCTTTGACCCTGACACCATTTTATAGGCTTAATAATAATAAATCTATGTCCTGAAATAGTTTCTGCAGATTACAGCAATCAATCAAAATTCAGGGAGCCTTAAACCATTAATGTCATTGGCAGTGATCCAGCACCCTGGGAATCCATCTAAATCAGCCATTATTCTTGAAAATGCTCCTTAAGAGCCTTAAGATAAAGGTAGTATTTGGGAGCATAAATTGCAGTTCTATTTTTATCAGCCGCCAAGGGATGATTTTCATGGCATTTTTTTTGGTATCTATTTAGAACAAGACAAAGCCAGAACAATTCCTTCTTTTGCCTCATGCAGCTCTTTTGGTTATTGTTATAGAAAAATAGAACACAATACATAGCAGATTGCTTTGCCTATGCGAAACTGAAGTGTTGTGTAAAGGAGTCTCAGGATTTTTTGAAGGAAAAGGAAAGAGCTACTGTCACAAGCCCTTATTGTACTTCATGCTGAGATATTTCTAGTTCAAGGCACTATTCCTAAGAGAAGTTGTGCCCAATTTATTGGACTACAGATATCTGCAGGTTTGGTAATTTCACACTCTGAAGTTTCGTTATGCAGAGAAACGATGCAAGACTTCAGGACAAAGCAGCTCCTTTGCTGAGAGACACATCTACGGCTCTGTCTTGGGATTTTCTATAGACAACCATTAGCAAAGTATCCGAAAAGCAGCCATCTAAAATCAATGACATACTTTATTGTTGGTAAAACTGTTTATTTTCTGGCTTGTGTGTAGGGTTTTTTTAAAACCAATTTTCTTTTACCTGTTTTAACATGATTTTTTAAAATATTAGTTTTTACTTAGCTGTTTCAATTGAAGGATGTCAGTGAAAAAAGAAAAGCCACGTGCTTTGGAACAGGGTGTTTTGAAAGTGTCTAAACTGTGTCCTGCTGATTATTTTGCTTATTGTGCTCTGACAGCTTGTTCCCACTCAACTGTGAGCACACAATGCATCTCAAACAAATCAATTCAAGCTCTGCGATCAGCATTGTTCTGAGAACAGCTATCATTTTGTAAAGACCTGATGCCCATGACTAGTGGGAATGGATTCCAGGTACCATTGCAGACCGGGCTGGGCTCACAGGTTTGCTAGAAGCTCCGTGATTGCCCAGCAGTCTGACCCTGATGGACCGGCCTGAGGCCATCCAGCAGTCTCCATCTTCACCATCAGTCACAGCAGAGATCCAGCCACACAGCTACAGAACATGCTAGCAAACCCAAAGAAAAAAAATATTAAAGTCATGTTGCACAGGACAGGATTGTAAATCAGCTGCTTAGACTGTCCCTAACACAAGACATGTCTGGAAAGGGAACAACCTTTTTCCCCAGTGGTCTAATTCATCCACTGTTTCATTGTTCATGACTTGAACTTTCCCCAGAATAGAGCAAACATGAACTGCATGGATGATTTTGAATCTTCATACCAATGAAAGAACATAAATGATCACAGACAAAATCCTGCTTTGGAAAGCATGTTGTGTGAGACTCACTGAAAAGCATCTTAAATTTTTATCTAATTCCAAAAATATATATCTACAGACAGGATTTCAGCTTCCCATTTCATACTGAAAAGTGGAATATATAAAGGAACAATTTTCTGGTTCCTATATGTAACAAGCACTCTAACCTGGCTTGGTTGCTCCCTGGTTTTGTGACTGCTTTAATTCCCTGGTAAGAGACTAGCTGAGTTTTGCACTTGAAATATGACATTGGTATTGTCGTCTAATAATGGTTCAAACCAAGCTTCAGGGTGCAGAGGGAAAAACATTTCCACAGCTGACTCATTCCCAGTGAGAAATCTCTAAACTTTGTTCCCAGTAACCAGGAGTTTACTGGTTCTATAAAATTCTGGTCCCACCAGAAGCATGAGAAGTTTCTCTACTTGAATCTTGATTATAGCCTATGGAGCCCATGCAGTAGAGAAAGACAGTTGTAAGAAGAAACAAACATGTATTGTCCTTTCTCATCAGTTCTGTGAGTTAATAGAAGAATAATCTATGAATATCATTACCTAAGGAGCATGCAGCTAAATCTCCTTCTCTGGTTCTTCCCTTAACCTTGTATTTCCTAAAATGATACACTTGACCTTTCAGATCTTTAAAATTTGATAGCAGTTTCTTTTAAAAACAGACAGGCAATTGTGACCTTGTCAATGTGAAATAATTTTATCCACCATTAGATGCCAGTCCTTCTCATTTAACTGATTTACATTTGGGACTGCAGCTCTCCCTGAGCTAGGTGGCTGTTAATGGGGCCTATTGCTGTGGTTGGTGATGCAATGAGCTATAAATGCAACCTTTTATTTTAGCTTTTACTATCCAAGTGAAACCAGTTACTGGAAAAACTCTTTGGTCAAACGGGTGACAAAGCCCTTCGATTGAACAATGTAGCCCATTCTACATCTGAAACTTTGCTACCAGCATTGCAGTTAGAGAACGAAGGTGGGGACTAAAAAGCCCCAAGTTCAAGACTCTGGAAGTGGATATCTGCTGCTTTAATGGAGTGGTGGAACAAGAAGCTAAGTTTTTATTAGGTTATTTCTGAGACAATTTTCCTAGACCTTCTGAGTGAAAGCATTTGTCTAAAAAGGAAAGGTACATGAGAAGGAGACATTTAATTTCTTGGAGTTCATGAAATTCCCCAGTGCCACAATTTTGTGGCTGATCTAGGCTCTATCTCACAGCTGCTACCCACATGACAGGATAAATGCAGGTTTCTCCGAGTTCTTGCTCTTTTGCATCTCTGTGTGTAACACCGCTCAGACTGCATGGAACTTCTTCACGCTCTGCTCTACAGCTCTAACTAATGGTTCTGAGATCAATATTTGAAGTGGTGCTCTGGTGTAGGAATGAGCTGTAACAGATCCCCAGACGATGATGAAACCCATGGACCTGGGCAGTAGCAGAGTTCAGGGACGTGCCAGATAATGACCTAATCCTCAGATGAGGGTAAAACTAGCTTCTTTCTAAATTGCATTTTATCTTCAGCAGAACAAGCAAAGGCTAATGAAGTATCTATATTCTCCAAAGAGATTTGGAAGATTGAAATCCCTCGTAAGTTTTGGGAAGAACATTTGAACTCTGAACATCTAAATCCTGATATCTCTGCTCTCAGAGGAGTGTTATCTTATCTAAAAGAAGTGCTAATTTGCACTGAGTTGTATTTCTGTGCAATCTAAACAGGAAGAGGGTATTTCAGGATTGGGATGTCTGGTGTGTGTGAAGTCCCTGTACTTAGGAACGTTTACTGTTTTGATTAATGTTTGATCTTCCAGTTCTGACTGTCTGGTTCTGGAGGGGTTTGATCTGTGAACTCTCATCTTTCACCTAAACTTCGAATCAAGACATTGATACCATCACAGCAAAGGCGAAAAGATGAGCAGGACCACCTGCATGCAGAGTATGCCTACATGGCATAGACAGTCCTGGCAATTAACTCCATCTCAGAGATTTCTAACTCTCTTGGTTTTTTTAAGAAGCAGGCCAGATTCTGCCACATTGCACTTGGGTGAAACTACATAAAGGAGATTTGCTGAATTAGTGACAGTGTTTATACTATAGCAGATAAATTAGATCATAATCTTACAAATCTACATACATGTATTCAAAAGAGTTCATTACACTTAGTTAACCATATGCATAAAACGTCTCTAAGAGTTGAACTTTAATTGTTGAATGTATTTCATCCTGTTCTACATTCTTGCACATTTATACCATCAAGAAATCAGTGAAAACTCACAATATTTGGATATTCTGTAAGATTAATGAAAACAAATTAGTATAGAAAGACCTAGCTTTAAAGTATATGTATCTTTCTAAGTAAATCAAACATGATTTTTCTGACTGTGGATTAGTTCAATCTTAGCAGATTTCAGCTTCCTCATTTACAAGTTTCACACTCCAGAAATCTCGAAATTATTCTGTTGCTTCAAAGAGTTTTGGGGGTGCCCCAGTTCTGCTGGTCCCAGTACTATTTAGAAGTTATGCCATAAGGCATCCCTTCCCTTCAAATGCACAGCCAAGCCCCATGTCTAGCGCAGGGTAAGATGCTCCTTAGGAATATCAGGTATCCCCTGTAGGAACAGTTAGAGTTGTGTAAAAGTCTTGAGGAATTTGAAATAAAGAGTACAGATCAGAAATTACACTGAGCTACCCAGCGATTATTCCTGCCTACAGGAACTAGGCCTTTCAGATCTGCCACAGCTACAAAATAAAGCAATCCAGCCTACAAGCTGGCAGGGTGTGTTGAAGAGAAAATTGGAAAGTGGGCAAAAAGCTAAGTATAGTCATGCAAAAATGTACTTATAAAAAAATCTTCAACATTTCTGCAGGTTTTTCTGCTCCTAATCTGCAAACCTGAATCACGTCCTCAGTGAACTGGTTCTCCCAATACTTGTCTCAGTCCTTCAGATTGTTTCCTTTCTGGATGAGGACCAGAGAGGAAAAGCAATAGGTGGAGGCAAGCTGGTGATATAGGAGAGAACAATATTTACGCTATTGGCTTTCTTGAAAGGATAACTTAGGGATTAATGCTTACTATTTATTGCTTTTGAGGCCATTTCTGAAGCTGCAGATGAAGGGAAGAATTATTACCTCAATTATTATTCTACCAAACCTTGCAGAGGGGCATTTAACAATCTCCAAACTGCCTATGAGGAGGTGGTGGTTCTCTCCAGGTTTTCAGAATATTAGGTAGTCTGTCTGGTGTCTGTCTGTTGTTCAGAGTTGCAAGGGATAGGGAAATTATGTAATGAACAGTAGGACTACATTTCTTTTCCATAAAAAAAAAATAAAGAAGATCTTGCACTGAAAGGTTGTTACAAGTGTCTCTGAGTTTTTAGTTTCTGTGTATCTACATACTGTCATTCCCATAAGGTCAAGGTGGATTCTGGACAGGAGAAGAGAAAGCCAAGAATACAAAATAATCTTATCTGCACAGTTGTAGAGTAATGGTCTACAGTTGGAAATTATTTTAAGCACTTCAGCTTGATGTTTTAGTGAGGATCAGTATACCCATGGCCTAATGAGGCCTATAGAACAGATTGGTCATAATAGAGAAGCAGCTTTCATCATCTCTTTTTTTCATCCATATTATTCTAGATAAAATGGGAAACAACCTCAAGGAGTTACAGCTTTGAAGTGTCTAATAAAGACAAGTTTCTCCTTCTTTGATATGAAGTGTCAAGTGGAAGAGTCTGTATTGTGAATGATAATTTCTGAGTGCAGTGAGTGAGCAGAGAGCTGACAAATATGTAGTGGAGGGTTTCTGAAAACTACCTGTGGTTTTGAGACAGCAATTATACATTAAACCTGTATGTGGCCTGACATTACGTGCAGCTCCTAGAAGAGAAATATGTAACAGAGAAATATATTGCGTTCAGTGTTCCCTCTTTTAGGGCTTGCCAACTCTTATGTAATTCCCAGTGGTGATGAATGTCTTTGAATCCCAAGAAATTAAAAGCTCCAGTAGGCACTCAGCGCCTCTCCTCTGAGAGCCAACAGGCTCACTGCAAACCAGATTCCAGGGCAGTGCTGGTAAGAAAGCATGAACCTGCTGGTGGGCAGAGGCTGAAAGGTCTACAATCCTCTCGAACAACATCACTTCAGGGAGGCTCAGATGCACTCCTGGGACCATGCAGCTGTTTGGCTCTGTGTAATACAAAACAAGAGTTTTCCATAGTTTCTGCACTGCAGCATTACAAGTGTGTCATACTTCATTGGTTGTCCAAGGACATGGTTTAAGTTCAGGACTAGAAATCTCACTGCACAGAGTAAAGAGCAAGCATCTTTTGTGCCACACCTATATGACAGCTTTGATAACATTCATAAACCTTCAGGATTTGGTCTGATTGTTTTGTTGGGCAGAAAAAACATCTGCAGCACAAGTTTATTCTTTAATTTTGAGCTCCGTTCCTGCTTCCTCAGAGATCCTGTTTCAGCATGCTAAAAGGCATAGTTTTTCATTCATATTAGCTCAAGCAATGCAACTCATGCAGTTCAAAGACTATCTTACATTAAGCTGCAGGCTAATAGGCTCAAAAATTTGTTAGCTGCTCATATTTGGCTGGGGGTGGGTAGTGTAAGCTACAATGCATTGTACACCTTCAAACATTGCTTTGCGCTTAATGTAGTGTAAATAAAACCAAGAAACCATATGGGTATTATACTCCAAGAGACATAAACATCAACGATTGCCTGATATAAGCAGATAGATATACATAAAGTTTCACTATCTAACCTCTCTAGCAACTTTCCAGTGGCATTCAAAACAGTGATATGAATGCCTACACAAAAGCTAAAGGATATAAGAGAGATATTAAAATATTTGCAAGCTTCCTCTGGGTACTGTATTGGGTTTTAAAATCACCCTAAATTAACCTAGCTGCACCTTTTCTACTCCTAAAGAAGAATGAAAGACTCATGATCAAAGATACCTTTTCCTTATTGCTGACTTGTGATGAATGACATTCATCTGACTGAATTGTCAAGCTAAATCAGATATTTGTGTTTTGCTTGAATAAGTTTATAAAAAATACACATTTTCCTACTGGTCCTAAAGCACATGGAAGCTTGATGGAAGTAAATTTGTGCAGAGGTTTGCTTCCTGTCTTCTAATTTCAGACCCAGACTGACAATCAAACCATAGTTTTCAAAGGATTTAGGATCACAGAATCATAGAATGGTTGAGGTTGGAAGGGATCCTAAGAATTACCTTGCTGTAGTTCCCCTGCCATGGGCAGGGA
>VZRL01006140.1:0-50353 GCA_013397895.1 Origma solitaria | reverse complement strand
GTTTAATCACTGATTTTTCACTTTTTATGGTTCCAGGTCTCAGGTGGAGTTTGAACTAAAAATTGTTGGGTTTAAATTCTGCAATTAGTATTGTTTGGGGTTTTTTTTTTGTTTTTTAAACTGGAATAACATATTTTAACGATCTATAAAAAGCTTTCCTATTGCTAAATTTTATCATCACCTCTGTGCATGTGCATGTTTTTAAATAGCCTATTAGTTCGTAGGCCACTTAAGATTTTTCATTCTTTTTCTACAAAATGGAGAGAGATGCACAACATTCCTTATAGAAAGCAAGACCATGGCTTTTTACCTGGGCTTAGAGTCATTTTCATGAGACAAATTCAGTCTCACAAAGTTTCAGGGACCAGCTACATAACAGAGGAAGAAGTGCAGTGACTCAGGTCTCTGTTTCACAGTGATAGGACACAGGGAACAGCTGGAGCTGTGCCGGGGCAGGGTTAGGTTGCCTATCAGGGAAAGGTTTTTCCCGCAGAGGTGCTGGGCACTGCCCAGGCTCCCCAGGGAACGGGCACGGCCCCGAGGCTGCCAGAGCTCCGGGAGCGCTTGGACAGCGCTGCCAGGGATGCTCAGGCTGGGATTGTTCGGGTGTCTGTGTGTGTCGGGCCAGGGGCTGGGCTGGATGATCCCTGCTTGTCTCTTCTCACTCGGGAGTGTCTCTGAATTAGATGCGACTCGATAAAACACCTCACAGTAAAAAGATGTGCTGGAATAACTACACACTGCTCGCGGATCTAACGCTCTCACGAGGTGCACACAATGAACAAAGCCCGGGAGAGAAAGAGGGATTGGTGAGGTTGGACATCTGGAATGCAGAATTTATGGATCAGAAGGCCAATCTGCAGGAACCACCAGATAAAGACTCAGTATATGCATTGGAAATTCCCTACTAAAAGGAAAGATATAAGAAGACTAAAAATATGGACTAATTAGCATAAGAAGTGAGAAATCAATAACCAGTGGAGGATAGAATACTAATTAATGGAAGAGCATTATGTACTTGAGAAACAATGATCATTCATTTCTGTGTTTGCTAAAAATGTATAAATAAGTGAAAAAGTTCTGTATCAGTGTCTGTGTGGGGGCTGGAATTTTGTCAGCCACACCCCCCCAGCCAAGAATAAAGTAATACCTGATTCGCTGACACTAAAAAGACAGTCTTAAAAGGTTTTCTTTAACCTGATGATTCCAGAGGATTTGGTAACACAGGGGCACAGAGACAGAACGACGACCCAGATCATAAAGGGCTGTTTATTTCATGGATACCTGGGTGTCCCGGGGGATACAGCCACGGACAGGGGAGTGGGAACATCGGGAAAGGGTCCAGGGACATGTGGGGAGTGGATCCCACCTCCATCCTCTGTGTTTTCAGAGCTTCTGCTGTTGTTCATTTCCCCCCGTCAACACACGACAGGGCCTTACTACAACTCCCATACATACATGTGAGCTGTATATATAAATATACATATACATATATATATATATATATATATATATATATATGTATATTTATAGAGAAACAGTAATTTTGGAGCATTCCCTGTGGTCCCAGCATTCCTGTGAAGTGCAGAGGTGCCGCACGCCACATACAGTTCAGACAGATAGGTTTTAATCACTGCAATTACATATTCGATAACATATTTATCATGTGACTCACACTAGCAAAAGTTCCTCCCCGAATTTGGTTTGCTAATATAAGAATATACCAAAACATCAACCACACAGATGTTTGCAGCAACAGCGTAAAACAAGGTAACTCACACATCGAAGCACAAGTAGTACCACTGCTGTTCCAAATGTACAACTTGAACGACCTGAACGGAAAAAAGCGCAATAGAAAACTCACTATCACTCCTCTAGGCGGCTGCAGCTCGTGGCTAACCAGGGGCTGTCCGAAGGAACAGTGGATTATTTCACGGATCATGTTTTGAGAGCATTTAAGGATTTAAAAAGCGTGCTGCCCTGGGGTACTTCACTACTCTAAATGCAATCCAAGCGTGTTGTTTTACCCGCTGGCTGGCAGACTATATAGTCTGCAACTGGTAAATACTGTTTTGTATATCAAAAGCCAAGGGGACTTTTTTCCCAGAGGTTGAGGAAAAGCTTCTTTTATCAGCTGTTTCCAACCTGTGGGAAAAAAGGAAGTATAGTGAAAATAGTAATGAATAAATGGATGATATGGAGCAATTATTTTGAATCAGTGCTAGTGAGCGTACATCACAATAGGATTTAGCAACTGAAATGTACTGACACAGGAGATTAATTGAATATATTAATATCCAAAGTTTTGTTTCTATTTTGAAAGTAAACTATTTTTGTTGTGCCTCGACTTCAAATGTAAGCCTTACAAATATCCATAGCCTCTGTTATAAATTAAACAGCTTCTAAACAATACTTGTCGACATTCAAATCTCAATAAACTTTGGCAGCTCTTTGGTAAATACTTATAAATATCAACTAAAAAAACAGTCAAAAGGGAGGGGAGAGGCTACCAGCAGGGAGCCTCTTCTTGTGAAATTCCACAAAGGGGAACAGAACTTGAAGAGCTCACTATGCAGAATCTGTGTCCAGGATCAACAGATTTTAGTGAGACACTAGCTCACCTTTCTTCTCATTTTGTCTATTCAAATACTATTCCACTGGGATTTTAATAAACCTCAGACAATTTTTTGTACTCTACCATATATACACATTCAAAATTTATACACAAGCAGTAGTGGCTGTTCATGAGCAGAGTTAAGTTTCAGTGCATTTAACAATTAATTATTGCACACAGAATAATCTCAAATGCCCAATTATTCTACTGGATAAATGTAGCAACAAATATAACCTCTTGTATCTCTGACCATCTATCTTTCTGTAAAATCATGAGTTGGTGACACCTTGCGTGCAGGGGAGGGGAAGGGATCTGCAAGGGACCTGTTGCTGGCTGCTCTGGATGGTACAGGGGGTGCAGGTGGTTTTCTTGCTGGCATTGTACAGAAGCAATCAGTGGAACTTTTATTCCAGTCATCATCGAAGTTAAAGTCTGAACCAAGGAAAGTCTTTTGTTCGGCTCCCAGCAAACCTGGGCATCCAGCTGATTTCCCAGAGCCGAGCCGCTTAAAATCCGGAACACTCGCAGATGGCTTTAGCTTCACGTCGAAGTTCTCGTCCTCATCAAACGTCACCCACCCTTTGGGTTGCGTGTTTTCTACCTTGAGAGATCTACTTCGCAAGCAAAACATGTTTTCACCTGCATCCACAGGAAATACAGGCTTGCCTGTGTTACAGCTGTGGGGGGGCAGAGGAGGGAACGGGTGGGAAGCAGCAGGTCCTACCAGTACCTGTGAGGTTATCCCGGACTCCCGCGTTTCCATCCTAAATGGGTTCCCAGCATTAGGAGTTCTTTCAGTGAATGGAATTGAGCAGTTCAGCCCAGTAATAAATGGATTTGGAGAGCTGTGCTGATGTTCTTGGGATGAGTGAAAGGTTGGAATAGGAGGCATTGCTGGCATGCGATTTACAGCATTCGAGTTATCAGCATTTCTTTGCGTTGCTGAAGGCAACTGGATCAACTCCTTTTGGTTTATGGTCGGAGCGGGTGACGTTCGGACAGACGTCTGCATCTTGGACACGAGCAGCTGAAATGACAGGTCTTCAAAAGGGTCACTGTTGAGCTGGGGTTCAGGGTTAGCGCCGTACGTCCCGTCGGGATTCAGCTGCAAAGGAAACAATGTGCTCAGGAATCCCGCAGCTGGTCCAGGTTCTTCCTACCTCCCCCTTTCTCACTCCTCAGCTGAAACTTCACCCCAATTCTGTTTTAACTAGAATGGAAACAACAGCCTGAACCCCTTCTCTAACGAAAAGCCTCTAAGTTGTCAAACACAACCTCCCCCCCTTCGGTGGTTGGTGCAGCTGGAACCTACTTCCTGCAGGTCACAATCCCAGCAAGGGATCATTGGATAAGAAAATGTTCAGGAAATGCTACTGTATTCCAAACAGTAGGATAGGGAGAGCCCAGCAGAACTATGACATTAAAAGCTCCAGGTTGTATTGTTTGGGAGTTTATCACAGTGATGTTACAAGCAGCATTAAAGCACCACAATGAAAGGAAACATTAGTGGTATTAGTATATACAGGCAGACATTTCTATGCAGGCAGGCACCTGTAGGCATCTCCAGTACTTCTTGGCACAGAAAGGGACAATCACTGGCTTAATATTGAAAATGACAAGTTACCCTTGGAGAAGACGGTTTTCTCCACAGAATTTCTCAGCTTTTAAAACCAAAATATTCCTGGTTTTGTACACTGCTTCAAACAACAATGAAACTTCTTTACCTCGTACATACTGTCCAAAAAGGTGGAGTATCTACTTTGTTCAGTGTGCACTCTGACAGAACAGAGTTTGGAGCTTCCTCTTATCAAATGAATTAAGCTTAAGTTAAAACAGCTTCTACGAATTCAAACGTCACAAAAAGATTTCATGATTTTAACAGATAAACTTAATATACCCAAACAGCTGAACTGCCTGTCTATAGTTGAAGTCTTTTGCAGAATAATATTAAAGCAAAGGCATTGAGTAACTTCAGGGGAAATGCGAAAAACTGAGTTGTAGAAGGAATAGAAATCACATGCAGCCTGGCACCAGCTGGTTAAGTCCTATGGTCATTGTAAAATACCAGATCTGAAAGAAACTATGAAGGCAAATCGCTCCTTCTTCTAGGTAAAAATTTGCTCTGAGAAATTCTGGAACCAAATGCTTTTGAAATTGTAACAAACAGTTTCTTTTACTTTGGGTCATAGTAAGTTCTGTACTGCTTGAGAAATATCCAATATGGGGTTTATTTTGAAAATAATTTGACAGTACAATTGCATCAGGATTTATTTGCAATAAAGAGAACATTTATTGCCAACACTGATCTTTTTTTCCCCAAAAAGACTGAGAGCACGAGATTCAGCAGTGAGTAAGCAACATAGGTGAGGGTCTAATTATTTCATACAAGATGATGAAGCAAAGTATTTGCTCTGGCACTAATAAACGCAGTCTCATTTTTCAACGCATTATGAAAGGAAAAAGCAAACTATGGTATGACAGTCAATCCATGAATGCAGACAAGTGGTTTTTAACGGGGATGGGACTGCAGATGTATGAAAACATTCATACATCTTTTCCACTTGAATAGATGGAGACCACATACAAGATTGGTAAACAGTCAGATACCTGTTACCCTGACGGTTGCTCCTGCTTGTGAAAGAGAAACAGACATCAAAGGAAAGAAAATTAGGAAGAAAATCCAAGTAACACAGCAACCTCATGTTAAAAATACTTCCAGAAGTTTTCACAAAGTCTTTTTTTGAGCTATGAATAAAAACCACAAGTATTTACTACATACTACACAAAATTTTCAATTTCTGTTGTATTCTACTGTAAGCTCAACTACACAGACACTCATTGTGCAGCTGACTGTGCTACTTTTTGGAGACAAATTATAAGAATTTGAGCAGGGATGGTCTAATTCTAGTCATCTAATAACATGAAAAGCCCCATAGCTCCCATTCTGGTATTGGTATGATGCCTCATAATAGTTTTGCAAGCTGAAAAAACAATAATGCCTCTCATGCTGTGGAGAACTAGAATCTCCTTTCTTTACAATAAAGAAGATCTATTTACAGTAATTAATTCTCTTTTTCAATGTATGGATTGTACAGAGTCCTGAATATTCACACTGTACAAACCATTATTTTTATAAGGAGAGATTTAGGTTCTTCAATATCACAATCAAGACTTGCATAGAAGGATGGGCTTGGAATTCACTACCTCTCAAATGACCTTGTATTTCTCTGAAGGCCTTTCCTCCAAAAATTGTAATTTTTGGTCCAAGTTTCCAAAACAAAAAGCAGTTCATGGGCAAAGAACGAGGTTCGGGAGAAAGAAAGGAAAAGCATTGAAAGATTTCTTTTTCAATTTGAATTAAAAAATCAACTCACTGAGGACTGAATTTGGCTGACACAAAATAGGCACTAACTGCTGTAGCAAAGAAGGGCTTCAGACGCAGGCATAAGGAAGAACTTGAGCAGCACTGAAAACCTGCTTCTGCATTTTTAAGCAGTACTAAGAAACTACGGCTTTTCCTGAAAAAGTTGGTGTTTTTTTATCATTACAGTCTAAATGGTCCCAGAGAACAGAATGTTAATGTTACCGTATGAAATTTTCACATTATTTGGATAGGTTTTTGTATTTTAACTGACACTGGGAAATAGGGAGCATTCTATTTCTCTTAAGTATTTGTTAATATATTCATTTAATTTATTAATTTATCAGTATTGTCTCCCTTCAATGAATGATCACCGACATAAAGCACCCCATCATGCAATAACTATTTAAAACCTGTGTTAGCTACTTACTAGAAGCTCATCATGCACATATCATTATAAGAGTAAATTTCTTAGATTGAGTGTTTTCCCATTCGAAGCTGCCAAATGTCAACATAATCTTAAGAATGAGCTGTCCCTAAGTTGCAAGCCCATCATAAGAAATCCTAAATTAAACGTTTAGTATTTAAGATGTTAGTTATTCACGGACAATACATAAGCAATTACTACTCTCCTAGAGCCCCACGACCACAGCATCCAATCTTTGGACTCTTATTTTTGTTTCTGTGCTCGCTTTAGAGGTTCCTCACAAGTCTGCAGCATCCAGTACAAGCCCTGTTAATTTACACAGTGAAAGAATGTATCTACAAGGGTTTTTTTTCACTTACTTGCTGCTGGGAGGGAGAAGGTTCGGAAGGCAAACCGTGAGACGAGCGGCTACGAGGTGGCGGCTGGGGGGCTTCCAGACTTTGTGGGGCACTTGCCTGAGATGGATGCGATGCCACAGGGATCAGGGGCTCCTGCATCCTTAGCACGGGAGCGCCGGGCTGAGCAGGTCCAGCAGCCTGAGGCTTTAGTGGTTCAGGAAGCAACGGTGAGCCTGGAAGTACATTTGCAGCAATTTTCAGGGTAAGGAATTGTAACAAAGCTTAAGGATGGCAAGATGGGAATGCACCAGAGAGAACTGCAGAGGAAGGGGCTGTAAGAACAGCAGGTGTTCATGGCAAGGAGACTGGAAATCATCAAAAACTCAGCAGATCTCCATTAAAAACTGTTATGCAAGTTTAGGCTGACAGAGGGCAGGGTTATACAGGATACTGGGAAGGAATTCCTCCCTGCGAGGGTGGGGAGGCCCTGGCACAGGGTGCCCAAAGAAGCTGTGGCTGCCCCTGGATCCCTGGAAGTGTCCAAAGCCAGGCTGGACTGGGCTTGGAGCAACCTGGGCTAGTGGAAGGTGTCCCTGCCCACGGCAGGGGGTTGGAATGAAATCATCCTCAAGGTCCCTTCCAAAACAAACCATGCTGCGATTTAAAAAAAACCAGAGAACCAGAAGCCACATCACTCCTAAATGTACTACAGTTGTTTTGAGAAGCATTTTGGAAGTCACTATTATAAAGTATGTATTTTTATACTTAGAAAGGTTTTTTTTAAAACTGTAAGTTTAGGAAGTTGCTCTGAGAATCAGACACAAATACTATTCCAAATCTTATGACTATAGAACAACCAATGCACAGAGTGTCTGATAGCCACAACGGGACACACCAGCATGCTCAGACCAAAGCACTGCAATCTTTGCACAGTTTCTCTGATACCATGAAATCTATGGGTCAAGATCTCATGTGACCTTGAGATTAGCATCTAGAAAGGGTCTGCAATACTTGTGGATGCTTAATACAAACTGCCAAATGTTACTAGGTTCAAGAATCTTAGTTTCTAATGGAAAGTGGAGACATCTGTTGAAAGCAAAGCATTCAAACCATAGACTGTAGCCCCTGACTGAATAGTGACGTTTACATTTAACTTCTAAAGGAAACTTACCCCTTGGTGGTTCAGTTGGTTTGGTCTGAGTTTCAGGTGCCGGTCTTGCCGCCGAGGGACGGACATGGCTTTGCGGGGCACTGATAACTCCAGCTCGAGGAGGAACAGTCTGACAGAAAGTTGGTAAAAAGAAAGCATTTTAGGTCATCTACTGCTAAATGCTTCAGGATAATCAGGATTCTGTGAAAAATAAATTCTTTGACAAGAGCTGCTGAACTAATTTTTTATGAACACACAAAACCAAAGGATATATTTTCAAAACATGATGAGGGTACAATTCAAAGCGAAAGACTTTTACAACAGTTTTCGCCTTTATATAAATATTTACCTATGCCACGACGTTAGAAACAGTTATTATTTTGCTAATAAGTTAATTCACCTAAGTCTCTGAATTGCTGTAAGCAACAAAACCAACAACAGCAACTACTTTATTTGGAGGTCTCCTGTTTCTCAACAAGCAGTATTAACGAAACACACATTCTGCCTCATCTGAAGGCTGAAGTCTTCCTGAAGTTGATGGAATACAAGTTAATATGCTGGGAATGTAAATTTAAAAGTCTACATCAGTATTTAAAGAGAAATAGGAAGCTATTCTAGATTACAGTTGAAACAGAGTAAGTTACAAACACCACATTGAAAGGTGAATAAAAGGCCCTGGGATAAAAATGCCAGCGTTCAAGGGAAAAAGATTGTGAGACAAGATAGTTTGTAAGATTTATTTCCTGCAAAATGCTGTGCACCAGAGGGTGTTCTAGAAATGGTTTTCAAAGCAACCCGTTACATAACTGTACACAAAACTTAATTAAAAACACGCAATGAAACTTCACCACTATAAAAAGGTAGTGTTCTTGATCTTAGTTTCACTAGATATATTTCCCCGACTTTGTGTATCATGTGATTCCTTACGCTTGGCTGAGTCCATTTGCCAGCATTCTGACCTCTTTCAGCCACCCGACCTTGGAAACTCCTGTCTGATCTGAGATTGCCAAGATGCATTTTGTTACTTCTTTGAATATTCTGATAGTAGGCAGGAGGATGACTGGATTATACAACAAAATGTATTTCAAAAAAATATCAGAAAGGACCAGAAAAGAAAGAAAGTGTAAACCAGCCCTCAGGATCCCTCAGTGGGAAGCAGCAACCACTGTAGCTACTATCCCTGGTCCTGAAATCCTCAACATGAAATCCAAAAATCGCCTGAGACAAAGGAAAGAAACACTGCTAGAATCGCAGAGTGGTTTGAGTTGCGAGTGACCTTAAAATCCATCCAGTTCCAGCTATGGGCAGGGACACCTTCCAGTAGCCGAGGTTGCTCCACGTCCCCTCCAACCTGGCCTTGGATGACACTTCCAGGGATACACGGGCAGCCCCAGATTCTCTGGGCACCCTGTGCCAGGGCCTCCCCATTCTCCCAGGGAGGAATTTCTTCCCAATATCCTATCTAACCCAGCCCTCTGGCAGTTTGAAACCATTCCCCCTTGTCCCAGCACTCCAGATCCTTGGAAATGGTCCCTCTCCCTCCATCTCTTTTACAGCTCTCTCCAAGTCCTGGAATGTCAGGTAGGAAATCCAAGCAAGGGTTAAGCTAAGGTATCTTAGGAGATGTTTTTTCAGGCCTTCTATTATGTCTGGGTTTTTGGAGCCTTTCTTGGTTTATTTTGCTTTTTCTGTTTTGATAATATGGACCAAAAATGTTGCTCTTATGCCAGTTCCAAGACACTGGTGAAGTCTCTTCTGTACTTCAGGTTTTCTTCTGATTTAGAAATGGCAAATTCTGTGCTAGCTCCAGATTTTGAGGAGAAAGAAAAAGAAAAAAGGGAAGCACAATGTGATAAACGAATACATTCTTTCCTGCGTATGCCAGTTTTTCTTTATCCACATTTTAGAAGAGGCCATTTTACATATCTGGGAAAATAACAAAAAAATCCAAGATCATGAATTATTCACTGTGAGAATCAATGTCTTTGAGAAAAATGAATCAGTAAAACTGACTTCAATGGAGACCATCAACAGTAGCTTTCAGCGGTTCCAATACTGGAATATGCTGTGAAGTCAAAGAATTATCAACAAACAATCCCATTTCTCAGTAATTCTTTAAGAACACCTGGAGCTATTAAACCACTTTCCTCTTCCGTCACACAAGGCTCCTACTTGTTAAGAAAAATTAGGCAGATATCTTCCATCTCTTCATTTCCTGCATGGAGTGAAGCATTTGAATGCCCATAAATCCCTTCATTTCCTTCCTGCGGTACAGTTCCACAAATAAAGGAATGAAACACAGGAACTATTACTTGCTGAAACAGTTGAATGTTTCATTTTTACATGAAGACCTTTATGAAAATTAATCTTTAAAACAAGGTAAAAAACTCCATAACACATCAAGTAATCATAATATGTCAACTGCTTATATAATCCATTAATGGCCTGTAAGCAATTACCTGCTATCAGGATTTACATTCCAGTACAGAAGATAATGCATTTTAACACACCAAATCAGTAAGGACATACAATATAACGAATAACTTTGCAGTTATTTGAAAGGAGATGTAAAATGTCTATTTGGGAGCCTTATTATGTGATTGCAGAGTGCAAAACAATCAAGTCACATCCAGGTGATTTTTTTCCCCCCTTGTGGTATTTTTAGTCAATGGACAAGAATTGCTGAGATAATTAACTCATAGAAGCTGTAAATTGAGCAGTCAATTTTGCAAATTTATCACATCTGTTATGACTTGCAGAAACTGTGATGTAAAAAAGAGCAGACATGGAGCAGGAAAATGATTTTAAAATAATACCTACCGGTCTGGCTGTACCCGCTGAATGTGGAGGCTGATTACGAACTGCAACAGATATCAGAGATTACTGACTTAGAACTTATTTCAAAATCAATTTCTTCCTTTATTATAACTAGTACAAAGCATGTATCTATTACCTAAGTTATCTTTTCTTTGTGTTCCAGGGCTTTTTTGTGCTTTGAAGCATGGAAAAAAAAAATTAGATTATCTGTGTTACATAAGCCACAAACAGGTATTAGATGGCAATGTTACATTACTACTACCGAGAACAGAAGTAAGGAGGTACCAGTGATTTTTTCAGAAGTTATTACATATCCACCAGCTGCCACTAACACACTCTTATCCCATGGCACACATAATGTGTAATAAAAAGAGTCAAATTACTTCAAGTCAAAAAACATCCTATTTGTTGCAAGCTAAAGACACGCACTTGTACAGGTACCCTGTGTTCTCAGTTTTTTGTGGTATACCCTGCAGATGGTCTACCAGCAGTGGCAAAAACAAAGAGAACTGATGTAACAGTTCCTGACCCCGCTCTCTGCGTTTATGGGATAAATCTGCTAGAGCACCAGATTCACTGTGGCCACACTGATGACACCCTCAGATGCAACATTCAAACTGGGAAGTGCAAGAGACGAAAAAATTACCTTTAGCTCAGACAAGTGCACAATTTCTAACAGGCAGAGAGGTTTAGGATTCTGGTTTGTGTTTCTGCTGCTTATTTCCCAGGAAGGCAAAGTCACCATGTCAGCGACAGTAAGCAGAAGGAGCTCTGTGGTGCACCACACAGTTTATCAGATCAGCTTCCAGCTATGATACTACCCTAGAACCATTCAGAATGGGTTTCTGGGTACAGTTCTCAGTAATGCAGCTCCCACCCTGAGCAACCTGGTGCCAGTTTACCCTCCTTACAGCAGGAAGCTGGAGTGGATAACCACCACAGGTGCCTTTCAACCTCAAATATTCTACGCATAGAGTGATTTTGCCAATTTAGAAAAATCAACCAGCAATGTAGCCAAAATTAATCTTAGCGTACAGAAGGAAACCCTGCTGGTGGCTCTATTAGGACTAGTATTGCTATTTGCTGTGAAGGACACGTTCCTGAGGGACGAGGAAGAAACCCAAGCCCACGGCTCCGCTGGCACGGCTAAAGCCAGGACCCATCCGGCAGTAGTCCAATGTACTCCAACCAGAACGGTGCAAGGGAGACACTCCTCGTACCTAACTGTGCGTGACACATAGCTGGCTATCAGAATCAAAATACCTACACTGTGCTCTTTAGAAAGAGGCAAAATATTATAGACCAAATTGTTTAAATGGAAGTTTCTCTCCCCAGAATATACGGAACATATGCAGTTCTTCATGAAAAGTCAGGCTCCCTATATTCCTGATTTAGTTACAGGTACAATAGGCACTCTGATGACCAGTTACCTATAGTTTCCTCTCAGAGTCAGCCTTAAAAGCATTCTTGATTAGGGCACACTTAAGTTTTCACTTAGCTTTTCGTAAATGCCTTCTGTAACAATTCCCACCATCCCTGAAAACCAGGAAGCAATTTGCCTGTGTGAAAGCTGTGTTAAATAAAAGAAGAAAGATCCTACATGATAAATACCTTCATGAAACCACCTTTAGTATCACAAGGGCAATAATATTACTCAGGTGTTAAATTAAAAATTCATTTCTAGAATACAAAAATTGTTATGTTACCTTCTACTTCTCTCCTAGCTACCCCAGGACTGGGAGGAGCTCCAAGACCTTTTCAGAGAAAGAAGAGAAGCTGTACATTGCATAAGAAAAGCAGTAGATTGAGAAAGAAAAACCAGAAAGAACACTGCCACAAGACAGCTTTACACAATTTAACTCTGGTCTAGATAGACTACAGTCACCAGTAGAAAATAACTGTTCGTAGCAGCATGGGGAACCAGACTGGTGAGAATCACAAATCAGCAAGTATAGTCATGTTTAGTAACACCTATTATTTTAATTTGACACTACAGTTGAAAGACAATTTCATTCCTTCAAAATATTCACTCTTCACAAACTTTTGGCTATCCCATGTGATCTGACATGCCTGCCTTGAAAAGCAGAGTACAGATCTGTACTCAAACTCTGGGGAATAAATGAGCAGAGCACTTACACTCTGCCACATGAAGCCTGGCTGGTCCCTGTCCTTCAGAACACTGAGTAGTCTGTTTCTGCCACGGTACATCTGATTAAGCAATTTGATGGCAGCAATGCTTTCCACTTGGTATAATGTATTGTATCCTGCAGAATTGTATCACTGAATTACCTCCAGGTAGCACCGTGCACTTGGGACAGCTGGTTGGTTTAACAGTTCAGATTGGTTAAACAGTTCAGATGGAGAGAAAGATTTTTCAATCATGCATAACCATGCTGAATTATTTTATTTCTGCAATATCATCAAGCATATACTGGGTTCCTAAAATAGTATGGCAAAAAGATGGCAGGACACAGACAGGATGCAAGGAGAAATACTGAAGGCATCCCTTAGCTATGACACAGCCTCCTGCTTTCTCACCATGTGTAGGATCTGCCCAGGAGCTCTCTGTGATCTGTGAGTTCTCTCACAGAGTGGGCAGAGTCAAGGCTGCACACAAAGCTAAAATGGGATTGTCTCCAGAGATGTCAGATCTCTGCTTAGGCTGAACATCTGTTTCAAAGATGCTAAATCCTAGCATACGTTATCTGTTCTGGCTGAAATCCAGGCTCTGCCAATTCCCATCGCAAGCTCCTGACCACGAACAGCTCTGTGAGAGGAGCGGCAGTGAAGCTGCACAGGTGTAGAGCACTGCCTGAGAACATTCTACCGCTCTTGTTTTTTGCGGGACGATGAGTAAAGCCAGCTCCTATCAGGAGAAGGGACACACAGGGTGCACCAGACAGAGAGAGCTAGATCTCTGGGCACGAGGATTTGGCAAGTTTAAAAATATTCATTACGTGGGAGAGAAACGGCACAAAGGGTAAATATCTGAGATGTCACTTACTCATAATACTCTTCAATAGCGATAAAGCAAAATTATCATGCTGCGATAATGCTATCACAACAGGCAGCATAGGAATATTTTAATCTTACAGACAGTGAAAAACAGTTTAAACCAATGATAAAAGCCTTTACTGCAACAATCAGGAAAACTCTGACTACTAGTCTTCAAGGAAAAAAACCCCTCAGATGTTATAAACTTCAGTTGACAATTAGCACCCTTTATAGTTTTTAATGTTCTCTGAAAATTTAATCTGTAATGTATTAAAAAAAATCTCAGGTAAACAGAGTGCAACATTTTACTTTTTAACTATAAACAACTGGAGCTTACAGAATCCTCAGTGAATTTTCTTTTGTATTAGCATACAGAAGGTCTACACTTTGTAAAGCCCTGGAAGAGGTGCAGAGCCTTGTTCACCCGAATTCTGAGTTACTTCTGATGTAAAATATGACCAAAAGAAAACACTTAGATGCCCAAATCATCCTCTCATCTTCAAAGCATACTGAGCCATTCGAAGAAGTGCCATGGGCACTGAAGGGACTGAAGCCCTTAGGGAAAGAAAGGTCAAAACACGTGAGGAAAAGAAGTAACGTGTAAAAGGCACAACATTTTAAAGACACGATCAATGTCCCTTTGCATGTGCTACAGAAGTCTATACACAAAGTTTGACCCACTTACACACTACACAGGGATATTTCCACAGAGCTTTAGGAGCCTTCCTTGTAGGGAAGAGAAAGAGGTGCCCTTTTCCCACCAGAGTAATCCATAAGGACATTTATTTTGGTTCCGGCCCTGTGCTAACTTGCTCAGAGCTGAGCCCAGGTCCCACTGAAAAGTAAAGTATTTATGCTTATACATGTACACCGTGAGTGGAAAATGGAGAGCTGAGAAAAAGTGAAGAGCTTTAGGCTGGAATAATATACGAAAGAATATACTACAGTTTCAAATGATTACATAAAAAGCAAGTTTTATGCAAGTTGCAACTCTATGGAAAGCTATGTTGGGAAAGAGGATAAAAGAAGACGACTAGTTTTTGCACAATTGAGACAAACTAGGCAAACAGGATTGTGTCAGTGCACAGAAAACTATACAGGACTGAAGAACAATGAATTAGACCACACTCAACATAAGTGACATTTATCAACGGCTTCCTAAAGCTTGCTTCTGCGTTTTAACTGATTTCAAATATTACACCTTTGGCATAAAAAACTCCTCATCTCACCAGTATCTAAGAGCAAAGCACATTTTTGCTTCACGCCAAAGTTAGCTGATAGTTACAGATAATGTAAAATAGTTTATGTATTTTCTGAGATTCCCCAAAACTTTGGAAGCATTTTGTCAAAAAACCCTCTTTCCTACCAACTGAGAGGCAGTGCCCGGAAGCATTTCAGAGCCACTAGCAGTTCCCACCCTCACTCATGCATTGATGAGATCATTTAAGTCCAAGGAGGACAGCAAAACATGACAGAGAATGACAAAGATTACTTTAAAGAAGCACTTCACATAAAAGTCAGCTGGGTGTATTGACCCAGGTCAAAGTAATAAAAACCTGGAACAACTCTGACTTGAAAATACCAACTTCTGGAGAAATACTCTTTCACCGAAAAGTCAAATGTAGGTCAGAGGGGGAAGAAAGAAATTATATTGACATTCATGAATTATCCAATTCTATAACTTTCAGAACTGCCCATTTTTAAACCTTTGGAAATCATCACATCAAATATTGTCACAACAGATCCCCATGGAAGTTTTGCTACGCAGTCATATTCAAAAACAATTAAAATCATTACCTCCGAATTCTTTTCTAGCAGGTGCAGGACTCCTACCGCCTGACAGTATTTAAGAAATGAGTGCAGCAATAATGAAAAATATAAGTATAGTAGGAGGGAAGAAAAAGAATGAGAAAGTTAACAATCACAAGGGTCAGTTTGTTATTAACTAGGCTGCCCAAATGCTTCTGAACATCCAGTTTCTCTTAGTGCTCAATTGTTCACATTGTCAGATGATCCAAACGAAGTATACATTCAAAACTTGGACATGATAAAATGCATATATACCGATGCCAAAATTAAAGGAACGGCAGTGAATCAATGAATGTGCAAGTTCATTTCTATTTTGTTTTAAAATAGATGCTATAAGAAATGAAAATGTTGAGTAAATGTTACTGTGAAAATTCACATTTTTAAAACTGTGAAATTAAGTTTTTATAAACTTATTCACTAATAATATTTACATGGTAAAAATGCCATTATTTCCCATGCTGTTATTGCTTTTAAATGTATCAATTAAACATTTCAGTTAAAAAACAGCGAGCCCCAAATGTAGTCTGCCGTTTGGGTTTGCACTGACAAGTTCATCTCACAGACTTGAAAACAAATATTCCTGAGCACCTGTAAAGGTCCCCACATTACCTGAGGGCGGAGGCGGCCGTTGCGGAGGAGCAGGACGCGCAGGAGGAGCGATGGGGCGAGGGGGTGGAGGACGCTTGGGCTCCAGGCACTGGGAAGGCTCCTTCTGCTGGGCACCAGTCTGGAATTCAGCTGAAGTATGTGACAGAAAACAGTGGAAAAAATCATCTCTTGGACACTGTAATCGCAGCAAAGCTTTTCTAATAGCAAGTTCTTTTCACAGAGAGGACAGTCAGTCCCCAGCCTTGGAAAAAATGATCTGGAAGTTTTTGAGAGAGGGAAAACAAGAGGAATGAACCAGTGATGAAAAGAAGATTTCCTAAACCAAAACTTTGGACTCATGTGTTTTAATAAAGTTATTCTTTTCATGAAATCCTGAACAATCTTACCAATTGCAGCATTCCAAATTTGGATTTTGACTCTTATCTGAAAACTAAGTTCTCTGGGAAAAAATGCTACAAAGGGAATTTGAGCAGTTAAAATCAACTCCTTAGAAGCCATTCCGAACACCATCATTGTGTTCACACGTTCGCTTCATCATTCAAAAAAAGGTTGTGTTTTAACAAGTTTTCATATTGTGCTCCCAATTTACTAACGCGCCGATTGCAATTTACATCTCGGAGCTGATGGGAGCAGGGATTGCAAGGGGCTGCACTCCCAAGAGTATGACCGGAGCGAATCGGGATTCTACAGACACACTGCAACCGAGGCCGTGGAGCACGTAATGCACACCAGGTGTGGAAACAGGCGGTCCAGGAGTCTTTCCCGGGGCTCGGCTGGGTCTCGCCGGGAGCGTGGGTCCGTCCGACAGCGTCGGGGACTGGCAGGGGCTGGAACGCGGGGAGGAGCTCGGCGAGGTTCCCAGCCCTGAACTCGATGTTGGCTGTAGGTGCTGAGGAAGGATTTCTTCTACTTCAGCACTGTAGTCATCAATGTCTCCTAAAGAACAAGCCCCAGCAAAGAGAAGAACGTAAAAACTGATTCTGGGCACAGGCTTTTGTGCAAAAAAAATTAGCTCAGCCACCAAAGTATCATTCTTGCATCCCAAAATTACACGTGAAGAATGCATATGTATTTAAGCCAGTTGAAAACACTTCAAGTGCAGAACACGTATTTGAGATACATATTAAAGGTAATTATAACAGCGTGGCAGCTGTAAAGTTGATTAATCGAAGAAACGATTAGCTTCACACGTTATTTCCTCGGTTTGTAATATGGCAAGCTTCACCCGTTCTTCAGAAGACTGGGCAGGGGATCTCAAGATAATAGCTATTTGCAATAACTTACACTCGCAGAAGGTGGAATGGTGTCTAAAAAAAAGGCTCAACACAGATGTGTTTTTGAAGAGGAAATTGGCAATTTAGAATATATCCAAATGTAGACAAGAGTGAGGCAGACTGGCAAGATACTGTTGGAAATAATGTGATTTCTAATCTATCTGTTTAAAATGGGCATAAACGTCAGTATTTATATATGCATTAAATTAACCACATTTAGGACTGTAAGAATTTCAAACTGAGGAATGCTTTATCTCAACAAACCTTCCATATCATAGTCTGCAGTAACCTCAGCATCTTCACAAAGCAAAGTGGAGCTTGTTGATGAAGGCAGCCCAATATTAATCTTCTCTAGATTCATTTCGTCTTCCAAACTTCTGATCCAGTCTGGATTTTTCAAGTTGATGTTTATAATCCTTCCTTGTAGCTGAATTGCCAAAAAAAGGTATGCACAAAACAGAAATAGTCAAGAGTAAAAAAAATTAAAGCTCGGCATTTTATTAGAAAGAAAAAAAAACCACCTGAAAACATCACAAATAAGGTTATCAGAATTTCAGCGATGAAACAAAAATAATTCTCATTTTCACTTCCTTTCGGTAAGTAACTACATTTTTGTAATTTAAACTGTTCATTGCAACCATTTAATTTTTTTTTCTTTTTGGGTAGAAAAACTCATCTCCTACGGTTCTCCTTTTCAGTTAATCAGAAAGCTCCTGGTTTCTTTCCTCTGAAAGAAACACTGTTTTTTATAAAGAAAACCAGACTTCCTTATAAACTACATGAATAAAGTAGATTTTAGAGACTGGCACAGAGCAGGTCTTCATTCTGCAAACATCACATTCTAAGTCTTAACAGCCGCAGACTAGTAAAAATTTGAACATTAGAAGTTAAATTTTCACAAAGATTAAAAACTGGCCCCATAGAAGTCAATGCAAGCTGAAATTTTGACATTCCTCAGAGTTTGCAGTACACAAGTGCTAAATTTTTAATAACTGCAGGCTATAAATATGTTAAACTGGTTCATTCTAGACACTAAACTCTGCTTCTTAAATCATAAAAAAGACCCCAAGCCCCTCATTTGATGAAGATGCCTCTTAGTAGGAGATCTTCATTTCTCTATCAGGACTCCTTCCAAAAATAAATTAAGTTTGATACTTCTTTTATAAGGATTTTGAAACTCAACATACTGTTATGTGGCTATCAAAAGGGGAAAAAAAAGATGGAACAGTCTAGCACGGAACAGAAAAAACTTCTAAGAATGAAAGACAAACAAACAAAAAATCCAGCCCACTCAGGAGGACTTAAAAAGCTGGATTTTCTCTTGCTATATGAAAGTTCAGTCATTTTTACATTACCTCAATACCATTCAAATTCATAACATTCAAAGCAGAGCTTCCTTCCAGAAATGTTACCCACATCTTGTCCTCCACAAACCTGCAAAGTTCAGTGGAAACAATAACCAGCAAAATAGCACAAGACTTAATAGTACAATTGCCAGCTTAGTGAAAATCCAACATTCTCATTTTCAGCTCATTTAAAACTACCAACTGAACTCTAGAGTACCAAATTTGTAGAAAATTCTCGAAAATAAGAGTATCTGGAAAAATCGTGTCTGAAAACTGAGACACGCAGGTACATAAAAGACATCTAAGTTGAATCCAAATGTTAAAAATGAAACAGATCATAACCGAAAAGCTAGCTAAGGAAATAACTTTATTCAGGAAATCAGTAGGAACAACGAAGATGAATTTCAGACTTGCTAACGCAGGTCCAAGTCCAGATAGGACAAGGAGGGAATGGCTTCCCACTGCCAGAGAGTAAGATGGGGTAGTGGGGAGAAATTCTTTCCTGTGAGGGTGGTGAGGCCCTGGCACAGGGTGCCCAGAGAAGCTGTGGCTGCCCCATGCCTGGAAGTGTCCAAGGCCAGGTTGGAGCAACCTGGTCTAGTGGGAAGGTATCCTCCATGGCAGCAAGTGGGACTGGATGATGCCTTTCAACTCAAACAATTCCATGATTCTAGAAGCAGAGATTAAAAGTAAAAAGTTTTTTTTTTAACCTTATAAGTATAACTTCGCCGTAGCTTGCAAATTTTTGAAGAAGATCATCGATCAAGCTGTCATCAAAATAGTTTTGTTCTGCTGAGGAACTTCTGATGGAGACCATCACAGTACCATCAGGTGGTCCTTGCATTGCAATCACCTCCTTATACACTTTTTGTCTCTCTTCTGCTTCAATTTCAAATATGTCGATGTCAATCAGTGCAACCACAGGCCTTGGAAAAGCCAGACAAGAAAATCCTGTCAGCAAAGTATCTGAGCAACAAAACACACAGCACAAATATTAAATCTTAGGAAGTAATGTATAAGATTAAACTAGAACCTATGATCAGATGTTTTCAGCTCTGCTCTTCCGTAGTGCAACAAAGTGCCAGGATTCCATGTGTAAGGGACATTACTGTCACTGTGAAAACTTGCATTCAGGAGATCGAGGTCTTCAGCTACAATCAGCAATGAAAACAAAAGAGGAAAAATACAGTGATTGCAAGGATGCGCTATTTGTAAAAAGAAAAAAAAAACCACAGAAAGTAAATCCAAACCGAATGCCTTACAGAAACCTCCCTCCCGAAGTTCCTTTTGCTCTCCTCAAAATGTCAGTAACTGGGAACTGATTTGCGGCCCTTTGTTCAGCCTCACCGCATTTATTGAAGGTCTGTTACAGGTGCTCTGTCTCCTACCAAGCCAGGGACGGGAGTTCAGCATCACTGCCACTGTGAACATCCCTAAATGGATCCTCTAAGTCACTTATAGAACATTTTAAGCAATTGAAGGAAACCCTCCAACCTGATCGGTCAAAGGGCCACTTTCTTCTCCTCCAAAGGATCCGATCTGTCCACGCCGGAGTGCGACACTTTTCACTGGTGTCATAGTCATCAGAGAACAGATCATATTTGTATGTAGGGGCAAAATTGATTTTCCCTTCCAGAAATCCCCTAAAAATCTGTAAGAAGCAAAACAGTTATGAGTCATGACAGAAGACAGAAACAGATGGGAAACAGCTTGAAACTAATCAGAATTCTTTATTCTAACACTCAGAACCTGCACAATCACCTCAAAATACAATAAAAAACCCCATCACTCGTTAATATGGATTCTTCTTCACATTTTATCTGCCGAAAACATTTGACGCTATGACTAAGCAGCAACCCAGACAATCGCCAGTGAACAGAAGTACGCCAGCAGTTACGTCTTTAAGTCCAGGCCCGCAAGCAACCCACTGTTCCTTCAATGTCATTATCACCCGGAGGTCACCCAGAACACTGATGCCGTAAACATGGCATTTTAATCTGGTGCTTAGTTGTTCCTGTGTCAGCAAAAGTCGGGAATTAAGGTTTATATGCTATATATCTGAACATGCCAAATGTTCGTGCAAATTCACAGACTCATGGACTGGTTTGGGCTGGAAGGGACCTTAAAGATCACCCAGTTCCAACCCCTGGCCATGGGCAGGGATGCCTTTTGCTAGATCAGGTTGCTAGGGGTGCCATCCAACTTGGGCTTGAACGCTTCCAGAGAAAAGCTGACATAAGATGCCCCCTCAAATAAATATGAGTTAAAAAAAAAAAGGAAAAAATACAGTCCTTAAATACATTCAATGTATTCAAAGTGAGCTACTCAGTCATTAAGTGTTTAAACTGGACACAAGCTAAAACCCTTACACTAACTCAGCCAGCTCCATTCTTGAGTTCAACCTTGTATGGGCTGTTTTCCCTCACTTCAGAGATCTGTAAAATAGTAATCTAACTTGGATCTTACAGTCAAATCTGCATGAAGTGACGCGCTGACCTGCTTTTCTTGTTTCAAATACAATTTGAAAACCAGTCCATGTAAAAGCCAATGTCAGAAGATCAATGCCAGAATGCTAGACATTCCACAACTTCTGAGACACTGAATTTGTTTGCCTTCAGTAATTATGTCCTAAGCTACTTTTAAGGAGCAAGCCACTACGTAAACAGCTTTGCTGAGCAGCAGGTACAGGGGTCAACCTGCCACAGCCATGGAGCATCCACAGGGACACGGCTGGTACCCAGCCAGCAGCTTCTAAAGCACAGAATAGCACCAACAGTGCAATGCTACTCCTGCTCCCCAGTCAGGAGTCCTTTTCTTATTCTGGCAGTTTCCATAGATTTCTCCAGCTTTATAACTGCTGTCTCCAAAAAGAGGTGTCTCCAAAAGCTCTACACCTCTTGTTTCGGTCCACTTAGCAGACAATCAATGCTGTCTGCCCATGTGAGCGTACATCTTGCATTCTCTAGGAAACAGCTGTTCAAAAAAAAGAAAAGCAAAACCGACTAAAAATATACAGTGTTTTGCCTCCTGTTCCGATGCACATGATACCGGCACAAATGGAAGGGAACTCTAAATCAGCAAAAGCAATGCTTGTGATCAAAGTGCTGGTGAGCCGACAGAGCCAACGCTAGAGGATTGTCTCTCCTTTCACCATCTCCAGCCTTCCCACACAGAGCTGCACAGAAAGAATAAGAAACCCTACAAATCCAAACGCTGTAGCTTTCTTCAGACTTTGTTATTCCGTGCTTTCTTTGCAAATAAAAAGGCCACCAGGAACAGCATTAGACCTATTACAATTTAACTAAAGAGTAACATTACCAAAAGAACCTCTACAAATACTCTTTTTAAATAGCTGCATGTGATAAAAAGAAAAATACTATAATTAGCAAACTCCATGCCAAGGATACAGATTTACAGGAGCATCAAAGAATTGCTAAAATCGGTAAGAAATAAAGGAAGGATTCTCAGGTAGGGTGACATTTGAACGTACCTGTCCAGAGTTTTTTTGATTGATAAGCTGGTCTCCTGCTATGAGGGGATCCCAGTTCTGCTGTCGTATTAGATCCTTCACCTCTTCATTGGGCAAATCTATTCGATAATTGAAGTCCCCACACCAGAAAATATAGTCATGGGAAAAGAGCATCCTTCCCTGTAAAACAGCAGCACATGGTGGAGTTGAAAACAACTGAGTGACAAATTTATTCCTTCCAGGTGCAGAAATTCAGTTTTTAGCTGTGAAGCATGTATAATTTCCAGCTGATGAAGAAAACTGAAATACATTTTAGTATTTAGCGTTTGTATGGTTAGGACAACATGGTCAACGGGGCTGTGTTTACACACAGAACACGAGAGAACATTTCCTATGGAACACTTCCATTTCTAAAGAAACATGAATCAAATGAATTGGATTCTAAAATTCTTCATCTTCCTACTCCTGTTTTAAAAGTCTGCTCAACGGTCACGGCTGCTGCCTGTACCAAAGGAAAACAAAACAACCCCCCTGGGATTTTTGTGGCACAGTCTCCTGACAAACTGCAAATGCAGAGCTTTATCATTCTGATTTAATTGAAGACCTCTCAGTTACATCCAATTTTCATCACTAGAGAGACGTAAGGGCTTCATTAGTTTAAATGAAGCCCGGGGTTTAGAGTGAGAACTTTTACTTCCCACTTTTTTTTGATTTTTCCACTGCCCATAAGTAAAACCAAGCACGTACATTGGCAGATTGAAATAGCAGCATTTAGGAAACTGTTGGATACAGTACTTGCTAGGAAAACTGAAACGTGGGGACAAACTTAGAAAATAAAAAAGCCCTGAGAAGTAAGATGTAAGACTCCTGCACAGTGCCACAGAAATTAACAATGACAGTCTGATGACAAAATTTAAAACAGCTTTAAGTCTCAAGGAAGCATTTTCTTGCGCTGATAAAATTTTCAAGTATTTACTTGGCATTCGACAATCTTTTATGAGAACATGGCATAGAATCATTCCTGTGTAATGCAAACAGCGCTGTTTCCCAGTGATTTTGTTTCTCATGGGCAATTGTCTCCTGTGCCACAGAAGTTCTACTGCACATCAGGGATCTATAAGGCCTCTTTCCTAGGCTAAGTCCTTGATTCTGAATGCAAGTGAAGTCATATTTCATCATCTCATCTCATCTCAGTCATTGCACTGGAAAGGTCTATTCTTTCTGCGGTCTTCTATTTTAATAAACATTGTGGAAACTCAATTATCTCCGAGACCTCTAACCCAAGGAAATCTGATTTCCACAGGAATCTGGGGAGGGGAAATGCAAACGGAGCTTTGGGATGCCACTGCTGGAGCTCCAAGGGTTTCACTTCCCATTTGTTACAGAATTCGAACACCGCGCTTACCATCGGAAAACCAAGCTTGCGAGATATTTCTACAAAGTCTTCATTTCTCTCCTTGACTTGTGATTGCCCTGCAGCAAAATGACTGCACACAAAGCAAAGGCTGGAGGTATGGAACAGCATCCGAATGGCCACCGCACCTTTGTTCCCAGTGGCTCCCCCCATGCCAGTCTTGACAGTATCGACAGCAACATCCCTGAAAGAGTGAAACGACTATTAAACGTCCCAGTAACCCTGCACGGATGGCTCTGAGTGTGACGCTGGGCTGGGAGGGACACATCGTTCTTCCAGTCACTGGGCTAGTTTTAAAAAGTTCCAACAGCCACGGAGCAGTAATGGAATGAAACCGCAGCTTTTCAAGCTCTCTGGGTGACCGATGGGGCATTTAAAAACTAAGATAAAAGAACTTAAGCAACTACTTCCCCAGAAGGCGGAACAGCTCTTTCAGAGCCGCACGTGGCTCTGAGGATGTTTGGGCGGTATCTTGCAACACAAGGCAAGCGGGAGATGACCCAGCTGGAGCCAGCTGTGCCCACTGACCTGATAAAAGGAGCGTGCTGGGGCCTGATGAACACGAAGAGGCAGACGCCCACCAGCTGCTCTGAAGCCAGCAGCACGTACTTGTAATCTCGGGAGATGGTCTTCTGCAGCTCAGCAGCCCAGAGCTTCTGGTTGGTGGTGCTGGCAGGGAGATTACAAACACCGGGTTCAAAATAAATCAAAATGAGCAGGTTTCTAGCTGGTGATTGAGCTGACTAAACAACATCCAAGAACCTCAAGTAAACCTTGAGGTGGTAAACCAGAGCCAAGGTGGGAATGCTGCTCAAATGCCTCCCAGCAGAGACACAGGCTCTAGACCATCATGACATCATTATATCATTGTTTCAAATTCAGCCTCTACAAACACTGCCTTACATTTCCCAACACCACAGACAACTTTAGGAGCCATGGCTATCTCTCCTGTATTTATGAGCCTAGACCAAAGGAGTAAAACATAAGAATTTTTTTAGGGAGTTACTTCCTAGCCTAGAGCTCAGTCTATATGGGAAAACAGGTGTCCATGGCCTCAGATCAAGAAATGTCCTTAGAAACCTAACAGACTATGGTCTTCAGAGCCAGCACTGGACGGGTATGAAAAACATCAGGCCTGGAAACAGCGTTAACTACACACAAGGTGAAATTAGGGGATGACAAGCTGACACCTGGTACCCAAAAGACAAGAATCCGTAGAAAGGCTACAGCGTTATAGGCTTTGGGTGCTCCTCCCAGTGAGTTAAACCTTTCCTAACACCAGGAAACACGCAAAGCAGGCAGAGAAAACGGCGGACAAAGGGAATACGGTCCTAGCACTACACACGCATTTATCAGCGGTGTCACCCACAACTGGGAAAAATGTGTTTCCATAACCCAGTCTGCTAGGAATGAAAAATCCCCACTCCCCAATAATATATCTACGTAATATGTGGAGCGGCAGTGAAAACTAAGAGTACGGAAGGAAGCCTTCCTTTATACAGATCACAACCCGATACGTAATGGCACACCAACAACACGTGCTTCTGGAAAGATTTTCACAGGATTTGTTGCTCCCAGCAATACAAGACACCTCGAGCACTGGAGAAACTGAAATTTTAAATTACATATGACTCAAAAAAGGTGATTATCAGCCAAAGCACTGCTGTGTGGATTGAGTCACCTACCTGGCATTCACAATGTTTCCTGCATTTAACTCCACCATTTCTTCAAATCCAATGGCAAATATATCCACAGGTTTGCTTTTGCGATCTCGAGGTAAACAGGGGAAAAGTTATTTCTTGTTTCTAATTAACTTAAGAACCAAGACCTCATATATACATTCATTTTAAGAAAGCAATTCCTTACTTAGAAAGAAATTCCTTCCTGTAAGGGTGGTGAGGCCCTGGCACAGGGTGCCCAGAGAAGCTGTGGTTGCCCCTGGATCCCTGGAAAGCGTCCAAGACCAGGCTGGACAGGGTTTGGAGCAACCTGGGCTAGTGGAATGCGTCCCTGCCCACGGCAGGGGGTGGGACCGGATCTTTAAGGTCCCTTCCTACCCAAGACATTGTACAATTCTGTGATATCTGTTTCAGTGTTTGTGATCTAATTAGAAAAATCAGACTTTTCAAGAAAAACTAATGACAGAACCAAATCCTACCTTGGAATTCATGGATCCCAGCTAACTTTGGTGCATCCAGAAGCCAGTCAGTGAGCGTCTGATTTCTGAAGGCAATACTTCGAAACTGCTTCCCCCCGTTGACGTTCCACGTCCCAACACAGACTCGGATTTTTTTTGGTTTTGCATACTTATAAAAGTTCTCACACATGCTCTTCAGCACTTTCACAGATGCTGCAAAAACATTTGAAAAGACATTATTTTTATAGAGAATGTTTCTTCAGGAAACTTGGCAATGAGATCTTTCCAATGTACATGCACAGACAAAGTTAAACTGCGAAAGCACAAGGAATGCAGCTTTCCGAGAGGAAAGTGCCCTTACAGACACATTACTTGCGTGGGTAAGACACTGACTGACTGAAAACCAGCAGCAATTTGTTCAAATTTATATAGAGAGAATTAAGACATGAAGGAAATGATTTCCACGCTGTTCTTTCACCTCACCCGTGACTCTCTAAGGAAACCATCGCTTTCCGTACGTACCAATAAGGATAGCTACCTCATTTTCACAGGTTAAATTTATGAAATCCAATCTCTGTTACAGAACCAACTAGCAGATATATTCATTTCTGGAAGCGTAAAAGTTGCCGATACACTACAAGTACGAAAATAAGTCTATTTAAGCCACAAATCTGAAATTATGTATAGGTCGGTTGAATTCCCAAAGAGCTGCTTTAGTGAGGACAGTAGGCTGGGATTCGAAATAGTTAAACTCATTTCTCTGTCCCATCAGCCTTTCCCTGTGCCTTGTTTTTATCTGCCAGATGAAGAGAGAGGAATGACTCATCTGTAAAGGGCGTTGTGAGAAACACTGAAAGAAAAAAGCTGTTTCAATGGTCAGGCACTTTACCTAATTGTTATTATTTTACCTATTTTGAATGTTCTCATGGTTATCAGACTCCAAAAGAACAATATAAACAGTATTAGATGGAATCCTTCCCTTCACTTGTTGCTGTCTCGAAAAACAGTCAGTTACTGGGAACAGTATTTCCATTTAAATCCCCCAAATAATACTATTAGTGAGCTGCTGTTGTCTTCTCAGCTGTTCTTTTTAACTTTATCACCTTGGCTACCTGGTTAGAGCAATAATCAGATATTCACTATCCCTACCGGGTTTGAAAAACACTGGAAGCAAGAGAAGAAAATATATCGTGTTTGTTGGCTGTGAACTCTTTCCCTGCTGAACAAATCACACATCCAAAAATGGGCCAATCGCACAGAAAAGACAATGAACTGGTTGGTGTCTCCTTGGGGTGCTCCAAGCAGATCATGCTCGGGATCATGCTTTCCTCATCAAAATCCAGGGAAATGAAGTCTAGAAAACAGCAAGGAGCCAAAAGGATATTTGTGCTCTCCACTTGAGAGCCAAATACTGTGTGCTTCTGACCCACACAGCAAGTGCCTCCAGCCAGAAAGTCCAGCCACGCCCAAAACGCCACAGAGGGGCGAGGACGGGAGCTACCTGAGCACCTGGCCAGGGAAGGGAAACAACCCCAGAAACGCTGGAGCCACAACACATCGAAGAACCCAAATCATCTGTGCAGGCCTGCAGAAATGAGCCTTTGCAGTACTCTGAGCAAGTTCAATACCAGAGTCTGGATGTTTCTCATCTCCAGTTCCTTCTTTTTCTTTTATTTAATGGATTTCAGCTTCCTTTTAGTTACTCCAAATCATTCAGTTGCTACTCAGCAGCTTTTAAGAAGAGCTGCAAAATTGAATTATTGCCTGTTTAACTACCGATGCTGTTATGAGACCCTAATGCGAGAAGCCTTACCAGGTCAGACTCTAACTGAAGAAGTGAAATGACAACAATCTTATTACGATCAAAAAATTTATATCTTTAAACCAGCAGTCTTTCTAAATTGTAGAACAGCTCTTTTTATAAATGAATTAAAAAGAAAAAAAATTTCTACTGCTTCCCAAAATACTAAGTGAACCAATTGCTGTACAAAGCTCCCAAACCTTCTGATTTTCCTACGATTTCCCTACATATTTCCAGTTATTTATCTTTTCAGTAAAATTGTGCCTCATCCTACAACATCAGAAATCCAATCAGTTACATTTTCTGTTATTTTGCAGCAAATCCCAATCTAGAAAATACTGCTGCTCTTACTAGGCAAGCAGGAATTCGGAAATCAGTTCTACAAAGGGAGCGTTAATTTAAAATTCTGCGTGGGATGTTCTGAGCAACTGAACTTGACGGAACTGTTTTACCACAGCATCCAAATTCCTGTAGGCATATTTCAATACATGTAATTTGTACCCAGGTGAAACCCAGAAATGCTAAAAAACAGTTGATTTACAACTCTTCCAAAACCAGGTATTCTAATAAACAATAAAAATTAGATTATGATTATTATAATAATGATAGTAACTACTATTATCATCACCATCATCATTATTATAATTATTATTAAAAAACAGTTTACTCCTCTTCCGGAGTTAGAAGATAGAAGGTAATACCATCAGTGAGAGCGTGACCGATCGTTCCAATAAGCAGTTGGTTATGCTGACAAAATGCCAGCAAACCATGTAATTTCAGACATATTTGTGACTCAGACTTCATTCTTTAGATACTCACTAACAGTTAAGTAGAGGTAGAGTAAAACACATATAGGAAAAGCAAAACCGGCAACTGCAAAGGCCATTTAAATTTGCTCAATGCACAATAAAATCAGAATAGAAGAGCATTAGGAATACTTTACTTTAAATAATGGTTTCTGGGAGCAAGACCATGAAGTGCTGCACAGCTGACAAGTTTCCTGCAAGAACGCAAGCATGTGGAGCCTTCTAACAGCAAATAAGATGAAGCTACGAATTGTACTGAGGAATTCAACCTCTTATCCTAAACAAAGCAAAAATACAGAAGCTTCCAAATCAGATAAAAAGGCAAAATCCTTTACAGCCAGAGCATTTGCAAAAATAAACCTCTGGGAATCGGTTACCTCATTTACTAACTCGCACCCAAGCTCAACCACAACATTTTCACCTCTTATAGTCTCACTTTTCTTGGTTTAAAGGATGTTCCGGCACTGGAATGCCAGATCCAAACGCCACCAGGAAAATGTGAGCCCACAGCCAAATATTATGCCAACAGACACAAGAAAAGCCAGAGGACAACAACAGCCAGTCAGGTATTTACAGCTTATTTTACTATTCTATACTATACCTGATTGTAACGATTGCTCTGAAACTACGGATGCAGTAAGAGGGAAACAAGAAGAGATTAGTCAAATAAGTTATTGCTTTTTAGGATTTTCCAGCAATGTGTGAGAAAACATGCTGTTAATACACAATGTATTACACATAATCATTTGCATCAGTTAAAGCACGTTTTATGCTGCAAAATCTACAAAGTTTCACAATAGGATTAGCAAATTCTCTTTTCCTCCTTTACTAATAATGGATTCACACATGTTGAAGTACCCCACTAGTTAACTCGCCACCTAGCGAAGAATGCCGAGACATTTCAGGGAAGAGGAATTAACGGTCCTTAGCCGTCAGGAGCCGCAAATATGGAAAGGACAGCCTGCATTCCTACAGAAGGTGAGAAGAAATGAAAACTAATTTTAACTAATTTTGAGGTGAGGCCAATTTAGCAGGTTTCAGACGTAAGGAAAGTTACAACAACATGAAACCTCATGCTAAACAGACGGGACTAAAACACTCCCTCAGATTCTCCATTTTGTGAAGATGTGGACCCTCGAGATGAAGACTACAACTGGACAACGATTTTTTCTTGAGCCAGAGAATTTCACAGAAACTTGACATATTTTTTCCTCATTCTAGGTTGAGATGTGTCCAGGAGAAGGAAAAAGAAATCAAAAGCAATATTTAAGAACGTTGTCAATCCCTAAAAATTGCAGTAACCCAGAACATTATTCCCTGGGATCTTGGAAAGAAGACTCAAATTTAAGTTCCTTCTTTGCCCAAATACGAGCTCCTGTATTTTTTACGTCCAGGAGAGTACCGAACATGACCCCACAACTGACGCATTATTTTCTTGTCTGCCAGACCTGAAGAAGATGGGGTTGACTGCAATCCTGGGGAACACGGAGGCTCTCCTCTTTGGGGACGCAGGATGACGGTTCAGCACCCTGTTCCAATGAGGGGAACCACCTTCCTGGCACCAAACCCCCAAGTCTCACGTGACTGCTCTGCACGGGCAGAGGCTCTTATTGAAATCTCTCTGGTTTTGATGTAAAACTTCACCCACAAATCGTACACAGGTAAAGAAATCCTTGCAGCATGTTAGTTTGGCACTATTAGTAAAGCAGAAGTAACTTTCATGTTCTAGTAAGCCAAGAGAACATAAAATAGCATTTATACTTTCCAACAGTGCTTTGAAAACAAACTATATACATCTTTCTTACACCAAATAGTTATCAGAGATTAAAATCCTGAAAGACACATACCGCGTAAACTGCTGGTGGTTAAGAGAGCCCGTGCTTTATCTGCTAAATCACTATTTAGGGTATTTCCCAATAACAAAACATCAATGGCCTCCTGCTTGGAGCTATCAAAAAAGTTATTTTGGATCGTTCTGGTCACAGAACGAGCACCATCCTTCAGCTTTCCAGCCTGTTAGGGAGGAACACGTATAAAATATTTTATGTCGGACACTGCTCACAATACATTGGCAATATTCAGTAGCATATACGTAAACCGTGTTAATGATTTCAAGGGCTAAGGCAATTTCCTGTTTAAGAGTTAAATCAAGTCTTCTGAGCCTACTGTGCTACGTGTGCTTCCCCCCACCCACAAATGCTAAACAACACAGTAATACCTACAAGGTGTATCTAACAAGCAGATTTCAATTAAACTAAATAAAATACTGCAGGAAGGGGAATATGGGGTTTTTTCCCTAAGCCCTAGATCTTCAAAAATTAATTTGACATAGTGCCATGTTTAGACCATGACAGGGATTTTGGGCTTTTCCCCAAATAGTGAGAGATGAGCAAGCACTCGAGTCCAAACGCCATGGTACATGAATGCATATGTATATGCACATATGAGTTCAGAATTCACATTCTGAAATACCCGTGTTAAAAACGCAGAGAGCTTCGACTTAAGACCCCTTAACTCGTTGAAATAACACGCAAGTCTCATGCGGTATCCCAGAAGGAACACAGGCACTAATCCATGGCTACAGACACACCCAGACACTGTTTCTGCACACTCTGGGCTGACTGAACTGTACTCCAGAGGAACAGCGTCCAACTACTTGGGCTAAAGAAGAGGCTCCAGAAAAACGTGCTGCTGCTGCAGATGTACCTGAGGGTCACACACACCTAAAGGATAACGTAACTAACACGTAAAGCAGTTTCATACTCGATACCAAACCTGGCAGCATTGATTTGGGCACAAAAACGCCTTTCCGATTACACGTGTTGCTGTACGCACTTTGTCCGTGAGGTGTCTGTAAGCCCACGCTGCTGCAGGTACATGAAATACACACTGTGATCCATCAGGGATGCTGCATGGGATTGTGTTATTATAAAAAATACACCCGAGTTTACAGCTTGCATTGTCCATGAAAGCCTCTTAAATGCATATGGAAAACGGCGAAAGCTTAACAAAACTACCCTAGTCAGGTATTTACCCTGGGATTTAGGTTCCATGAATCGTACTATGCAAGAAGACAGAAACTACTCTTTTGGCAAGGCTAAGTAGAAATACATTCACTGCGTGACTTTTGGCAGACAATGGGGATGAGGTGTAGGGAGCGCTCTATCGCAACAGGATTTTGATAGGACGCGCTTCCTGGCAGACAATGTACAACTGATGATCCAAAAACACACTCACCATTCGCATATCAGGCAATTAATTGAAAGGAACCCAGAGAAAGCAAAAGAAAGAGCAGGTAAGGAGTTAGATGTAATGAGGATTATAATACTTTGAAAAGAACTCGTTTTCAGTACAAAAATGTATATTAACACATTCAAGGTTAAAATAATTTTCTCCTATCTGAAATTTATGTATTTTTACTTCTAAGTACTCTTGGGCTTTGAAGAATCAAACTGACAAGTAAGAAATTGAACAATTTCAAGCATCAAACTTTTCATTTGAGAAATGAGAATGCAACTTTAAAACTACATATAAAAATGTATAATCAGAGTACTCCAGAATATGCGGAGTTAGGTTTCATTGAAACAGGAGCAAGTGTTGTATGGTTTTGCAAGCATTAAAGGTCCTCTTCGAATAGACGGGACTCGTGTCAGAGATGCTCGGTTTGATTAATGAGATGTGGTACCAATTAGAGCTGTCCCAGAGCAGGGATCCAGCATTACTCCAAAGACAATGGAGTAAATGTACTGTCACAGTTTAACAAGCTGAAACGAGGACATCTACTCTGTGTTTTAACAACTAAAAATGGGAACGTAAATACATTACAAACCCATTTTTAAAAGTAAAAAAAAAAAAATAGCCAAATGATCAGCAGAAAACTATTAATTTAGGAAAAGAAACAAAGAAGGTTGAATGGGAAAGTCAAGACAATGGGAGACACTCCACAAAATACTTACTGCAGTTTTTCTGACAGTCTGGGTGACATTTTTGTAAGAAAATAAACTAAACATCTTGAATCAAATTCCACTCTATAGTAAAACACAAGCAATTCCCAAATGAAAAAGTCTTGCATGCACTAGTCAAGGGGCAGAATAAGCAACAAGTCTATTTGACTTCTTTTGTTTTTATGTATCTTGCTGTGATACCTCCTACATGAGCGGAGAAGGACTGTGGCACAGCATGAATGAACAAACAATGGAAAATCCAAAACAGTTGGCTACGGGTACATCGCATCTAACACGCAATGAGGAGCAGCACATTCTTTAAAAAAAAGAACAGTGTGAAAAGACATTCTTGAAAGAACTAAGGGCAAAAATTGCTATGGTTCAACACTTGTTTGTCTTGACAGGTATCACCTGGCAACAGACAGAATTAGGGAGACAAAAAAGCAGCATTGTGGGAAGAAAAGCAAAAGACAGCATTAGAAAATGGGAAGAACTTGGACGTCGACCAAAAAAAACCAAGTTGAAGAGGAACATTACACTGGCATGTAGCATGGAACTGCTCTCACAGCATTAGAAAGCAGGGTAGGAACAAAATCTGGGCTTTTTTCAGTAACTGCAAAACTAAAAAGCTGGACGAACATGCAAATAAAACCCACCAACTACAACTTGTTTAGTATTAACACTATTAAACACTAAGAACACAAACAACGTCCCATCAAACACACTTGAAAAGGAGATATAGTGAATGGAACTGAAATAATAGCAGGAGAGGTATAGAGAGAAAAGTGAAAATATTCGAAGAAACTAAAACTGATTCGAATAGACATTTTTCTGAACTATGTTATAAAGAAATGGAAGATTTGAGGCTTATCCTTCCATACAGAATGGTGTTATGTGGGTGGTAGGAGCATGGCTAGGAAGGGATGTAGGGGAACATGACCTGGTTATCAACAGAACCAATCACTTTCAGTTAATTTTTTTTTGGTTGGTTGGGTTTTGTTTGGGATTGTTTTAGGATTACAGAGAGCATATCTTTTAAAGAGAAAATCTCATCACTGCTATATTAATGGCAGAATTTATTAAAACCCATACTGAACACTGCTAAAACATTTGAGAAGATGCACTTTACCTTTGCCTTTCCTTCAAGGGCTCCAGTTCCGGCATAAATTTTACTGACAGAATCACCGTTCACAGACCACATGGATCGGAAAACTTCCTGAAAGCGAGTAACTAACTGAGGCTTCTCAGCTAATCCTAATACCTCCAGCTGTTTTGTTAACATCTGCAACAGGTGAAGACAACATTAGAAAAAAACCCAAATCCTTAAATACATTTGTTTAAAGGCACATACTATTTTTCAGCACATACACATAAAACCCCACAAATCTTGGGTCTATATGTATCATTCTGAGCACTGTCACCACGCCACACTTGAAAGACTGCATCGTATATGTAATTTATCACCAACGCTTAATTTTCTTTCAAAGACAGGTAGTAAAATAGGAGAATAATTATACAGCTGTTTTGTAAATGTTTTCATCTTAAAGTTCACCAAACTAAACACAAAAGCTATATTCAAGTGCTTTTAAATATCTTTAAAACCTTAGGCAAGAAGAAGGACAGCAAGAAGAAGGAGCCTAAAATGATGGACACACAACAGCAAAGGCAAAATTCTAAAGGCTGGGCAGGAATCAATAAAAGATACAAAAGGAAACTTGTGAGACAAAATTAAGAAGAAATATACAGCAAGTTTTAAAAATCGGGTGCCCGCTCTTCAAATTTTAGGGGGTCATCCAGAGTGCAGTACCTGTTTTTTAAGTATCTGTGTTAAATAAAGCAAGAATTCAGATATCTCATTTAATAGAATTCTAAAATTAAGTATGCAGTTCTTCAGGATAAACCATTTTCCTTCTCATTAATTAGTTTTATGCTTTTAGCTCCCATACTTTAGCTGAAATCGTAATTTAATTCTCATTGCTGAAAAATCTGGCACACTAGGTTTAAAAAAAAATTACATTTATCCAGTTCTTAAAAGGATATGAAAGGAAAAAACAGAGCTGCAAAGCTACGTTTGACGTGTAAGTACTGTTCACATTAAGAATGCAGAAAGATTTATTCTTACGCCATAGAGAATTCGTGTTAATGCAGCAGCTAAGCACTACACATTCCAGAATCAGACATGTCTGTTCTACAACCAATGCCTTGTACAGTTCTCACAGAAATCCCTCTTAATAACAGCATTTAAACAAAATAAAATTCAGAAAACAGAAGAATAATGATTTTCCTAGGTTTGACCTTACAGCACCCATCCTTTTTGTTTTCAAACATGCTGAAGGTCTTCTCTATGGAAGTCAGAACAAGAAACATCTCGCGCTAGACATCCCCCTCCGAAAAGTTCATTCACCTTTCCTGGGGAAGGTGACACTACTTTGATAGCATAAGTGCCCCAGCAGCAGCAGCTGGATGTGGTTTTCCTACCTCCAAGCCAAAGAAGGCCTGCACACTGTTTGTTCTATCCAGACAGTCCAGGCAGTTGGTCCTGACAGTGCCGCTCTGGGATCTGCACCGAGGACAAGGGAAGAGAGAAAACAGCTGAAAGAACTCATTTAACACACATGTCCCCACCAGAGGCAGGGACATCTGAACCACAGCAGTAAAAGTGGGCATTGTCAGTGCGACGCTCCTGCCCCACAAGGACATTTATAATCATGTCAGCAACAGAGAGAGAGCTTCAAGTGCTCACTGAGCACAGCTCAGGCATTTTCAGCAAACAACATTAGTCCTTCTGCTTCAGTTTCTCCCAATCCTCCTTGCTTGCTTGGTTAAAGCGTTATGCAGAATTAGGGCTTCTTTTCAAACAATTCAACTAACACACTTCGAAAGGACCTCAGAAGGAAATAACTTAGTTACAACAAAATTGAAAAAAACCCAAAAAAGCCGAACAAACAAAAACCCCCAAAACCTCCCCAAAAAAACCGACAAAAAAACCCAACAACCCACAACCCCCCCCAAAAAAAAACCCCACAAAAAAACACCCCCTAAAAAAAACCTGAGACAGTTTTGCATTTAACTAAAAGTAACAAGAATTTGTAATATAACTAAAGCCAATTCCAACTCCTCATTCCATGCTCATAAAAATGAAAAACTACCCTCTACCCTTTAACTCAAGGGATGTTTGAGGCCCTCAGGCACTCAGAACCGCTCCACTTCCAGCCCAGTAAACTCCTGCTAGAAAGCTCTCAAAAGGATCATGTTAGGCAACATCCATGTGCTGTTTGCTCAGCTAGGAGAACAAAATTCCAATGACTCTCCAAAGGACACACACTTATCCCTTACTCCTGTCATTCCCACTGCACACTTTATCCACTGAAAACAGTATGGTTTCAGCACCCTTACTTGGAGAGCTAACCACAAACTGCAACAAGTTCTTAAGAACTGTCTTCAATTTTTTTTTTTGGCATTACTATCTCTGTATTTGATTTGAAATACAAAGCAAAAAGCCTGACATTTCCCAAAGGAGACAGTCCATGAACTCATAAGCATTATAACTGTACCTTCTATAAACACAAGTCTTCGAGCTGTCACAAGGCACAACCCGTTTTGCTCTCAGTCTGTTGCATTTTGATTTGCGATGGCATTATTTGAATCCCGCAATAAAGAAACCATGTCGCTTTTAAAGCTTTTTGGAGCTCATTCCCTCAGCACTCAGCAATTCTTTCTCAGGGAGAACCTCACTCACCACTCTGCTCTGCATTACTTAAAGGAGGAAGGGTGCGGAAGGGAGAAAAGAAATAATGTCGCCTATTTCTAGCCCCGCTTCTCTCTTGCTGCTGAGATAAGTGCAGCCTTTGCTCCAGGAATCAGGAATCAGTACAGAGCAGAGCAGGAAACATGCATCTCAATCTGCTTTAAGTGAAACGAATCTCTCGAGTGGGGGCTCCAGGTGCAGTCAAGAACATGGCCCTGAACACGAACATTTACAACACACACAAATTGGTAGGTTTCATCACTGAGGGGAATACTCAGCATATTATACAGGAAAACGGAAAAATAGTCATTAATTCCATGTGGCTGCCTGCTAGAAAAAAGGACAACTGACCATTTTCACAAAATCGTGAGGTTAAAGGCCTGAAATTAATTCTCAACCCTTGAATGTCCCACAGAGATCTTCCTTGATGATTTTTAGAACATACTCTGAATGAGACAAAATCTTACCAGAGTAAAATAGGTGACTCATCTTTCACCTGTTAAGCACCATCCTGGATACATTAAAACCACAGAAACAGAAACAACGTTCTTTCTCTTATCTTCTTGCTGAGGGGTGAAATGCATCCCAGCACCACAATTTAATCTGAGGAAACGCACGGAAGTTATACACACAAACCTTTTCACTTCCTTTCCATCAAAATAAAAAAATCCGCACTCTAAGAATTTCTGGACTTGAGGCTTAAGCACACTGTGTAGTTTTTCTGCCTTTCCACCTTTAACCATCTGATGATAGTCGAAGTTGACCATTTTGATATCAGCTGAATGTTCAGATGCTTTCAAATGGCTCTGGTATTGAAAAGGGAGAAAAAAAAGCATAAATGTACCGGCACCTGAACATAGAGAAGTAGGAGCTAAACAAGACATTACAAATATTTTAAAAGCTGTTTTATTAGCTTTCTGTTAGATAAAATGAAACAATTGTTTCCGTTGTTCAACAAATCACTCAGAACTGATTAATATTTCACGTGTATTTGTATTTCCCTTGACACAATCAAAGTCAGGTTTTTCCCTTACTATCCCGGGGTCACCAAGGCAGCCCACGGCCTCTCTTCTGCTGCTCAAAGGCTTTCACTTGCAAAAGGCTGTTTCAGTGAAATCCCATTTCACAACAGTCACCGACATGTCTGTCAGAAATGGGGATTGAGTAAACACTTCATCAACTATTACTGACAAAAAAACCCACCCAAATTCAGGTTGCTGTGGTGAGTGTCTCGAGCAAAACCTTCTCTAATATTCCCTGAAAAACCCTTAAGAGCCCACACAATGCTTGTTGGCAAAGCCCTGGGTATCCATGCACGTGCGGGAACGCTCACATCTCCTGCCAGGAGAGCTGGCTACAGCAAATATCCCAATGACTGCCCCAAGCTATCCAATCACTAAAATACAAAGGAAAAAGGGAGAGGGAAATAACAGGTGGCTGCTGACGTGTTCTCTGGCTTCAGACGGAACTCCTCAAACGGATAGTATTTATGAACTGCAATGCGATTTATGATTATTTATGATGCGCAATGTGTTAGGTTTTCCTCTAACCTAACCAGTGGGAATTAATGAAAGCGGCCACTTATAGTTAACATCTTCTGAACAAACATTCCCTGCTAATCACGAAGCAGCACCCATGTTTAAAATCATAAATGGTGTTTTAAAAAAAAAATTAAGGGATATATCCATTAATTCCAAAAGAAATATCCTTAAAAAAACCCCACATCATTCAATATCATAAGGTATCATGTGTGTATTCATCAATTTTACAGTGTAAAAAAGACTTACGTTTTCAATAAGACACTAGTAAGCATGAAATATGAAAATAACTTAAAATCCCTCAACATTGTCTACGTTGCTGTTATAGCTTTTCAGTACAGTAACCAATCTGAACAGAATCGAACAGGAATTATATAGAGAGCTTTTCACACTTCATTTCACATAATGTATCTTAAGCAATGCTGTTATGATAAATCATAAATTTTAGCTCCCAGAGCACAGCATACCTGTCACACCTGATCCCAAAGGCTATGTAAAAGCTTCACTGCAAACAAGCACATTCCAAGGATACACACAGTGAAAAACTGTCATACTCACCTGGAAAGCTTTGCTGAGCATATGCTCCCCTTCTTTTGCCCCAAGTAAATTTACAATAATTTGTTTGCCATATAAATTTTTAAGAGTTTGGAAATGCCTGTTAACAGAAGAAAAATTCCAGAGTCATCTTCTGGCACGCAGAAAGAGAACAGCAACACCTGCAGCACTGAGTCAGATGTTGCAAAGTATTCAGTAAAAATTTTATGCACACTTTCCAACAAAGCATTCAAAGGCATAAGCAATCCCCAGCCACCTCCCAGCTTTGCTGAATCCCACATTTGTACAGACAAAGGCTCCCATTTGGAGTAACATTCCATCTCTGAGATGCAGCAGAACTTATCAGAGGTTTGTAGTGCATTAAAAAAAAGTCAGAGTTTTTCACCTGTCAAAAGCGGGCGCATTCGCCTCGAAACCCCTTGACATCCTGACACGATGGGATCCCACCTACAACACCAAGATTACATTAAATTGTCTCGTTCCGAGTAAAAGGCTTGTAAATGTTTCGGCAGTTCTACTGCAAAATACCGACACATCTAAAGAACCTAGAGTCCCTGTAACGCACGAACGTTTTTTAACCTTTCCTATAAAAAAATGTGTCACGGTAGTAGTTGCCCAAGCAATCCCTCTTTCAAGAAAATTGTGATGAAATTCTATTATGGTAATTTTTGATCCTTATTGACTTCTTGAAAAGATTTGCCAAGAACAATTCCGAAGAAAACAGTCTCTTTGGATGCCCTCAGATAACCCATTTAAAAGAGGAAGAACTCAGAACTTCAGAGAGAAGGCACGGAAAAAGGAACGGACATTCGCGCGCACAGCAACTTTGAGACTTCAGAGGACCGGGCTTGGTGAGTTCACAGTACCACCGACACGCTCCCAAAGGATCACCTCATCCTCAAAGGCAGCTGTGAAGAAGAGCCCAAAGGCTAGTAGAAGATGTTGAGGAGGACATGAATAAGAATTATCTGTATAATACATAGAGAGAGATAGACTATCTCCTGCTTACCTGCAGTCCTGGCTGTTCCCAGAACAATGGAACAGATCCTCGAATCTGTATGAAAGACGACACTGAGTCATCTAAATATATAACCTGTTAAGGAAAGTAAAGCATAGTATTAACAATTACCACACCGTAAGATTTTAGATTTCTTAGCCTTAACTAAACATGGAGCAAATAAAATATATTTACGTGTTACATCTTCCCCACTACAAGCTAAAATATTGTGTTTCCTAGACTTCTCTTTATGCCCTCTGAACAATTCCTACAAAAAGTTCTGGTGCTCTCACGCTCCCTCGCAGAATCACAATTCACAATGTGCAAGGCAATACAGCTTTTATTATTCGGGCTCGAGTAACTTCTGCGCTACGAGTAAGACATTTTAAACACCTTGGTAAGACTTTCCTCCAGGAACAGTTAAAATGACCACCTGTGCACAGAAAATCCCCACGCAGCCTGCTCAGAACACTCGCACAGATTTTCTGCATCAGAAACCAACATATCATGGTCCACGATGCATCCAGGGAAGGACGCCTGAAGCGGAATAACACACCACAGACATTCGGTGACATTGGCACGTCAGGAAACTTAGGCAGAGAAAGCGTAACGAGAGCGTTCCGATTAAACTCCTGAAACTGGAGGAGTAGGGGCAGAGCCCTTCCTGGGGAAAGTCCTCCTTCCATCACCTGGGTTCTGGAAGGAGTCAGTGAGCCAGCCAAAGAAACCTAGGAGCGTGAACACGGCTGCGGAAACAACCCCTTGGGAATACACTATCACGAAAAGTGAGCCAAGGAAGGCCAGAAAGGAAAGATTTAGCAGGTTCTCGCATTTCTGTGTAACGCGGGCAGAGCCATAAAATCCAAGGCACCAAAATTCCAGTGGCTTTACAAGCTGCCTTTCAGAGGAGTTGCGCTTAAAAAGTGTCCACAAAAGTGGAACACTTTTATCTTTCCTGAGCCACAAGGTACTGGTGTTTTGGTACTTGCCAAAAATCCCTTTTGCTTGTTTCTTTTACTTTAGATTAGCTCAGGCCAGAAGTGGCACACACTGCCATGCGGCTCAAGGGGCTCAGGGGAAGCACAACCACCCACAGGAGTTCAGCACCTTCTTAAGCTACTGCAATTCAGACCCAGGCATGCCCTGACCATAAGCCACACTAAAAACCAAGATCATCAAATTACGTAACCTACTTAGCTTCCCAATTTAGCATCAAAGAAACTATTCCAATATCTGTTGGTGGCAGGCTTAACTCGTGATTCTTTGATTTAGAGCAAAAATCCAACCACATGACAACTCACATTGGCTTGTCAGCCGAGCTACAGGCACTGGAGCATAACATACCTGCTCTGTTTCAACAAAATTGGCAACGTGACCATCATCATTTGTTCCCCGGACGTTAAACCTGGTGCCAGCCCGTTCGCAGCTTAGTCGTGAAATGAGACAAGCCTTTGCCTGCTTGTGAGCTGCATAAATTGTCCTTATCTCCACTCCTCCACACATGAGACGTAACAACCAGTCATCGCAGTTCACACCGTAGTGCTTCAGATGTAAATGCAGCGACTGGTTCCTATCAGGGAGAAAATAACCATCAAATACCTGGAAGGAATTACAATCCAGCTCCAACTGTTAGGGTAACTACTAACTCCTTACATTTTACACATAACACAAATAAGAAGAGGAAAATAAGTATGTTACAGTTTTGTGATATGTCTCATTTAAATGTCCCTGAAATAGCAAAGTTTACAAGGGGACACCTTAAACATTTGCACAATAACAAGATGGAGTGAAGGCATGAATTTCAACAACCTTACAGAAATAACCCTCACAGCCCTTGCTTGTCGGCCAGCAAAAAACAGCACTCTGAGCTTGTTTATATTTCTCTGCTCAGCCTTGTTTTGAGCAGCCAAAGATTACAGACTCTGGGCAAAGCAAGACAGAATTCCAGTGACAGGGTTATGTTTTTTGTAGTGGGTAAAGCACCATTCAATCTCACACCACCACAAGATGCAGCTAGAAAAGAAATTCTTATCAATATACATTGAATACGTTCATCAAACTGCACTACAACGCATCACTCCCCAGACAGGTTTCCAGGAATACATTTCCAGCCAATCAATTCTCAAATTTCTTTACATGTCGATTTCAGGATCAAGTGTTGGTACTTTACATACTGCATATATCATTCTCTAATAGCAATTACTGCTCACATGAAAGGAAGACCCAGAGTTTCAATGTACCCGTGCATTTAGCAGCACTTATCAATGCTGTATTAAGCAAGCAAGACTAAAGCTGGGGGTTTGTGAGGTTTTTTTCTTCGCCTCACTGTAGTGGGGCTTGGCTTCCCATCTTCTTTGGAAACATTCACTTGTATAAAAAAGGGAGCAAAGGTTTCTGAATAGCAAAGAAAAGCAAACTCCAGGAAGACGGCTGGTTATGTCACCACCCATAAAATTCTACTGGAATTGCAAACGGCATATTCGTCATAACGGTGGAAGCTCCTTAAATTTTAGCCTTTTCATCCTAAATCTAAGTATACAGGTGCATTATAACAGGACGCTGAAACCAAACAATATCCTTTCCCCGGGCACTCTGAGCCTGGAAGTTTGTCACAGGAAAATCCCCAGGAAGTTCACTGAACTGCATATGCAGAATACTTCCCGTTCTTGACTTTTGGCGGTTACATTTCTAGATCTTGGAATCTGGACATTCCACCTACTTCCTGAGAGGATTGGTTCTTACTGAAAAATACCAGAATCAGGTAACTTCAGAAGTTTTACAACAGCGGTCAGAATCAGCCCAGCTTCTTTGGACAGCGGCAACGGGCATCATTTATCAAGCCCTGAAATACCGACAGATCAGTAAAGAGAAAGATCTGACAGATCAGAAAGAGCCACGTCTTTCTCCAGATGCAGAGACAAACAGCAGGGTTTCTATAACTCCTGTAAACCTACATCAAGGAATTAACGTTTCTGAAGAGCTGAGCTTATTTCCCACCTTAATTATTTTGTCTTATGTTTCACTCTGATCAGATTCCTCTACCTGACTGAAATAGTAGGAAAGACTAAAGAAGCGTTGGCTCATATGCCAGAGCTAGCTTGGTGTATTTTGACTGGAAGAGGGGGAAGGATGTAGCTTTTGACCTGTTCTAGCAGCATAAAGGCAGGTCTTCAGCACCCTTCCAAGGTTCCTGGACACAGAGAGCATTTTTAACAAGGGCTGAAGGGACCAGAATTTCTGATGTGACAGTCTGCGTTACTGGCATTATTTAAGCTGCTGATCGGCAGAAACAGCAGTATTCCTTTTACCAAAAATTCTTTGTGTGAAAACCTATACTTTATTAAAAAATGTCCAGTAAAAGGACAGTGACTTCAGCAGCAAGCAAAGTGCATTTTGTAGCAGAGCCTACCTGCTGTGTCAACAAAATCAGCAATATCACAATTTTCTGTGCTTTCACATGTTGGAAACCCCCTTGGAATCTTTCTGTATACACCACACCATTTTAGAATCCAGAATGTTCAAAATAGTAACTTTTTTTTTCTTTAATGCTGCATCACCACACTCATTTAAAAAACTGACACATTCAATGAAGACTTAAGAGGCACCAAAACCAAAACGTAACATCACAGCGGATGTTCAGATGAAAATACAATACAAACAGTGAAAAATCTGTATCTTCCAATTAAGGAACTCCAAGCGGTCATGGAAACATCCTGTCATTAGTAACATACTTCTGCCCTTAAGTGCTCAAGTAATGCTACTCTATCTCCTCAAGATTTGTGGGAGAAAGGTGTACACGTAAGAGCTGAGAAAGACAAGGATAAAAACTTGCCAGGCATCAGTTTGTAGAAGGATTCATTACACTATGTGATGCCCGCTGAACCAATTCTGAACTCACCAGAAGAATCTATTGTCAGTGGTGTGCTCCTGCATGCTGCGGTGAGCACTGAGACTCAGGTCTACACTGATGCCAGTTGCAGACCACGCAAAATAAAAGTTTCCAGAGTTCAACACTTTGCGCACTTCCGAAATACGATCCTCATCCGTCGGGTCAGCTCGCAGCGACACAAACTCAGTGGAAGTAACTCGGAAAACTTCAGAATCCTGAATTTTTCCCACGGACATGCATCCCGTTACTAGAACCAGATAATGCAACAGTGCGTCTCCTGCGAAAAAAAGAGAACGGATCTTAGCAGAGCACGATGTTGATTCATTTATGTGCTAAAGGTACACAAGCCCACCCCAGTTTGCCTGAAAAAAGTACAAAAACGAACCAACATCAAGACCAAAAAAAGTACAAAAAGAACCAACATTCCCAAGTTCTATAGAAGAAAAGGAGAAACTCCACTGCAAGGAGCAGGGATTGCAAAAACAGAAGTTATTTTCGTCCACTCCTCATTTCTGGGAGTGCTCTAAACTTGTAAGTAACTCTGCAAGGAAAAAAACAAACCAAAAAGACAAAAAAAAAGAGCTGAGCTCCTTTTTCAAAGATCCTGTAGTTTTACAGGAGCGGCAGTGTCCTTTCCCAAATGAAAAATTCAAGTTTTACACGTTTGACTCACCGAGGTTTAATCTTAACACGCCCAAGAGCCCGTATGCATCCATGACTTTGGAGTACGTATTCTTGATTGCATCTTTTTCTGCAGAAGCTGTGGAGAGAAAGCGTAAGACTTGCTGATGTAAAAGCCCCAATACTATGGCAGCGAGAATGAGCCTCTCTAAACTGAAAACCCGAGGGATTACAAAAGCAGCACTTACGTGATGCTTCTGGAAAGAAATCAAAATGTATGAGCATCTGGCACTTTTAAATGGAAAATTAGGATTTGATTCTATGACAAACTATGATCACGCTACGTTTTTAAGCAATAAAAAAAGGACTTGCGAAATCTCTAAGTGATATTAAAGCAGAACACTGGCATTTTTAACAACATCATCTCTTATTATAAAAAGCATCTACAACACGGGCAAATAAGATGCCTGAGAGTGCTCTCCCGTAATTAAAATACAGTGCAAAATGTTGCTTTTTTAATGAAAAAATTACCCTTTTTCCCCAAGAATAAAAATGTGATGTGACAGTATTATCTCTGAAGAAGATTATCACAGGCGCATTTTAACTATCTTAGATATATTCCAAGGAAATCAAAACTCTCGCAGGTCCACAAAAACCTGTATTTAAAAGCCACAACTTATGTGAATTAGCAAGACACAATTTCCACAGACAGTTTTGAAAAAAAACCAACCCAAAACAACTCTGTCATACTTTAGAAGAAATTGAAGCGTATCTGCCGTTCCTCTCCCGGGAGTTAAGTGTACATTTTAGCCCTTGCATCAGCACCTGAACAGCCAGGCCCGGAAGCGTGGCTGCAGAGCCAGCTGAGAAATGCTGCAGAGCAGCAGGATCCCACCAGTACTGAGCTTTTGCTCATAACCTAGACTGCACCAGAAGGCCAAGACCGACAATTCCAGCTTTGCCACTGGATCTACAGGGATCGAGATTCTGTGGTTACGGAGGATCAGCACCATTTCACTTTGACACTAAAAACCTCAGAATATGACATGAAGAAGAGTAAATTGAAACACCTATTGCCCTGGCATTCTCCCGCGCTCTCTCTCTCACATTAGCTATGTAATTTAGAATAAAATCCATACCTTATTTAAAAATTTTTAAAAGCTCTATTTGACTTAGAATTGCTCTTCCTAACAAATCTTCCCTAAGCTTAGTATAGCCCTGCCTGTGCACAAGCCTACCCTTTTGTTCAAATATCCACCAGCTCTTTTATTAAAGTGGATCAGACAATTTAATATAGATGAAACAATTATTTAACCACAGCTCAAAATCCAACCCATTCAATGTTTTATGAAGTGGATTTTAAAGAAGTTTCTTGACCTTATTGCAGCGATACCTCTTGCACTAATAGTCCTGTAATACAGATGTAATGAAAAGATTTATAGCAGCAAGAGGATTCATTTCTGAAGTCCTCACCTGGGGTAAATGTTAAGAACCTGCAGCCAATCTGAAAACATTTTGTCAGCATCACCAAACTGCATTTTTCTTAATCAGAAAACCACTGGGCTGGAAAGGACTTCTAAACTTCAAACGCTGGTTCTTCCAATCCATTTTTTCAGAAAGGGTTTCATGATGCCAATGTGCTCTTCTAAACTCAACTTTCCATAACCCGAAAGCTGCCGTGTTCTTCCTCCACATTTGAAATTATTATGGAAAGATCAGGCTTCATTTGAAACTTCTTGCAGAATTTTTCTTACAGGTGCCCACTGGGACTTAATGACGTGTCAGAACGATGCCTTTTCTGTCTTCTATGGATTTATTCTTTTTTTCCATTGCAGAGAATGCTGAATATCCTTGTTAAGCCATAATAAGTAAACGCCCAAAGAAAATTCAGTAACACGGGCTTTGCAAATTCAGACCAACAAAAAAGGCCAATAAAGGCTAATAAAGCAGCTTACTACGGCTAGTCCATCGTCGTTTTCTTAAAGTGCCCAAGAACCAACCGAAAGCGTTTCATGCCGCGTTTTTCAGTTACATTGGACCTAATACAGAGTGAACTCAGCGAAGCTTTTCCACAGCGACCATCTAAGTGTTTCTATCTCACACTGCCTGCACTTTTCCCACCTTGATTTGTTTTGTAAGGCCAAAAAATCACATGTCCAATACAGCATCCCTTCCTCCATCCTCCCCGAGTCTAAGGTTTAAATGTGTGGAAGAATTTTCTTACTAAGAAGTGGTATGAGTAGCACTGCTAACCACAGCAGGGAATAGCTACCAGGGTGTCTGCAACACACAGGTTACTACAGCTCTTACTTCACCTCCACAGAGTCCAGCTGGGCACTGCACCTCGTCCTGCTCACACCCGCTCTCTCCTCAGCTTTCCTATGACACCGAAGTCCTAGGATGTGCGTGACTCTCCCACTCAGTGTGCTCACGGCTCAGTGTTTTCCCAGACAGAACGTTCTACTTTGCTCATGGCAGGCGACAGGAGTAAAGACAGCTTCCCACTCATTTTGGGATGACTCACCAGCAGGAAGAGGGAGAGAGAACACACTCCTGCCCAGTCAGAGAAACCTTTCCAGGTAAGACATCTCAGATAGCCCTATTTCAATGAATAAATATATTGCCTATTTCATATGGCAAATAAGAGAAATAGATCTATGACATCTTCCCACAAAATTCTAAACAAATGAGCAGTGAAGTTGCTGCTGACATTTCAACCCAAGTGTTCTCAGAAGGCTCTGAGAAGGATCCCCTCAGACTCCAGTGTCTCGGTCTAACCCAATACCAGGACCGTGCCGACCGAAGAGGTGTTAACCGTACAAAGGAAAACAAAGTGCTGCTCGGGTGTTTTGGCCACAGCAACATTAGTTAATCCACACAGAACGCTTCCAGCAGAAAAAGGGCCTGGGCCGCTCCCACGTTCAGACCGAACGGTTACACAACCGCCACCTCTGAACTATCCCTTCGACCCTCCTCGCTTCCCTCCGATTTGGCTGACTGGAACAGGACGCGGAACACACACTGAAAATCACCCACCATCTGAGCTGTGCGGCATTTCCTACAGAGGCTGAACTAAATCCTCTGAATCATCTTGCAGTGCCTCACCGAGGGCACAGGGGAGGAAGGTTAATGCAGTTATCCTTTCCTCAACAAAATGACAGATGTGCTTCCTTTAAGATGACATCTAAAGGATCAGTAAGCTTTCACTCCTTTCCCTGAGCCCATTCCAAAGCCAAATTTCTGTACGTGGATATTCCAGGAGGTGCATTTCACTAAGGCTCTCAGAACTGAGCCACATGAATCGGGTTCAACGCTAAAGGGTATTTCACTAGACTGTGCATATATTATACATTCTACATACATGTAAGAACTACGATCAGGTATAAGGCTAAACACCTTATTTAATCTCCAGTATTTATCAAAATATTTGGGAAAATGTCTAAGAGTTTTGAGGTCAGTATTGTCAAATTTTGTAGTCTAAAAAGTGGCAGCACTATCATCAAAACCCAGAAGTTTTTGACAGTTTAAAGTGATGCAGGTCTGGATTTAAATTGATACATGCTTGATCTGACCATTTTTCTGTCTATTCACACAGATTTTACAAACCTGGGAAATCCTCCCCAAGGGATAGCATTTCATTAACTTTGCCTTTTATTTGCACCGATACCTGGAAGTTTGTACAGCTACAGACTGGAATCTTCTGGCTGGATTCTGTGACGCCACAAGCAGGATGGAGAAGTCGCACTTCACAAATCTTCCCTGAGCACTAATAATTGCAATCCTTTAAATACACATTAAAAAGAATAGATACCAGATGGAAACAGCGAGCAGAAAAAGAGAAGGAAAAAAACCTGAGCTAGGGAACTCCAGGCTTTTCCTGCTATCAGTTTAAGATTGTGATCTTCCAACCATTAAGAAAAGTATCAGTTCCTAAAGAATTTAGGGAATGAAATGGAAATAAAATAGAGGGAATTAAAAGAAAAATGCCATTGCTAAATATTCAATAGGAAAGTACGCCCACGTACCAGACAGGAAAAGAGTAAGCAGTTTCCTGATTAAATTTACTGAAAACCATACTCAGTAACTCCTTCCAGCTGAGTATGAACATTTGCTATGATGTAACCAACCAATTAGAATTCCAGAGACAATGCTTTGCAGATTAATAATGAGCTGAGTACAGAACCCAGGAGGAGAGAGGCTTTCAAACTTCCGTCAGCTCCGGCTTCCTCTGCTTGGGAACAACAAGGCAGAGAAGAGGGCAAGAACTTTGACAGGAATTCTAGCTCTTAAGGCAGGACATTTATGCAGGTGCCTGCACTGTATCCCAGCATGAGAAGTGACTTACCGCCCTTTATGAGCATAACTTTCAGGAATAAATAATTTTGCGTTTGTCGGCCATTAAGCAGCTTAAGCGTGTTCCGTAATTAGTACGCACGGGCTAAAACAACCTTTTACGCAAATCTTCAAAACGTGTTACGGCTGGCACTAAATCTATCGCTACCTTTAGACTGGACACTTATTCCCAATCCTCACTACACAGCCCCTTATGAATGCTGCTACCACAGTCAAGGAGATTACTTAAATACACAGTAAGAAGAAACTGTACCAGAAGAAAAAAAAAGCATTTCAAAAACAGGAGAAAAGCATCCACTGTTCACCTGGACCATCATACAGCTGCAGCAACCATGTCAGTCACTGCCGGGGTTCTAACAGGTGCTGGCTACAGAGAAAGCTACATGTGTGGTATGAAAGCTTTCTCCAAAACAGTCAAGAACAAGCTTAGAAATGCTGTACAACCAGGTGCTTTGACTTTCTCAAGAACACCAACACTTTATAATCTTACAAATTTAAAATGCCTATATATAGACCTTATGGTTCTCTTTGGCACTTCTCTTTTTTGTGTCCACCAAAAAAAAAAAGGGGGGGGGCGGAATTTAGGAAAATATGTCATGTATTTTTCAATTAAAACATGTAAAAATGACTTTGCAAAGCAAGACACCTTGCTCCAAATATTACTCGTTTTATTACAAGACAAATCAAGACAGAGTCTGAAGAGAGGTTAAAATTACAGGGACAAAATAAAGCTAAAAATCAAAAAGCCATCAAAAATCACACAAAATGAGACACAACCAAATTGTGATAGAACATTTGAGAATACAGAACTTATTGTTATGAAATGCAACATGGAGACTTAGCTTGTCAATGAGTTATCACGTGTTCAAGATAGGATTGCTCAGAACCAAAGAAACAAGACGATATTAGAAACAATTTTAAGAAAATTTGGGGGATGTGACAATATCCATGCATAATGAAATATAATTAAATGTGTCAAATTCCCCCTCAACGGATGAAGGTAAGAAAACATCTCTTTTTCTTCTCTCATTTAAATCAGAAGCCTCTCCATGAGTCAATAGGAAAAACTATTTACTTTACTTCCTTCCATGACTTCCTTACATTCCACAAATAAACAGCTCACAAAATGTCAAGTCTGACATCCTTCTACAGCATAGATATGAAAACAGATCGACTTACAGAGGACAGCCACAGCTCCAGACTCAAACATGAGACATTCTTCTCTGTTCCTGGTTTCCACAATCACACTGAAGGGAAGTGGATCCAGCTTGTGATAGACACGGTATCCCTTACTGAAAGCCATTTTGCCTCGATCACAGGCAGCCCTGTCCAACACAAGATGATGTTAGTGAAACCTCCCCGTCCTTCCAGGCACGTCCCGCAGAGCAGGTTTGACCCGTGTCCTTTCCTAGGGATTTTACATGCTCAACAAAGACAGAACAACAAAAACCCCTGCTCCGCACTCTTTCCACCCCCTGAAACTAATTTTATCTATGCTCCAAAACAAACATAGGGATTAGCTAAAGATGACATAACAACGTTTCAGAACTAGGACTACCCAGAGAAACATCTTTCAAAATACAGATTCTTCTAAAATATTTGAGACAATTAGAATTTTACAGAATCCCAGTCTGGTCTGTGTTGGAAGGGGCCTTAAAGGCCATCCACTTCTAACCCCTGCCATGAGTAGGGACACATTCCAATATCCCAGGTTGCTCCAAGCCCTAACCAGCCTGGCCTTGGAGACTTCCAGGGATCCAGGGGCAGCCACAGCTTCTCTGGGCACCTGTGCCAGGGCCTCACCACCCTTCTCAGGGAACATATTTAAACCTAAACCTACTCTCTTTTAGTTTAAAGCAATCTCTTTCCTAATGCTTAATAAATAGGATTTCTTCTTAGGGAATCAATAAAAGAAAAGCTATCAGCAATACGGAAGAGTGGCAACCACCTTAATGGTAAACTAGTGCCAAAAACGGAGCGGCCTTTAATTTTTAGATGTTTGTTTTACTAATTCTGACCTTGTACAAAAGGACAGTATATTTCAAACACTGAAACCGTCAAGACGTTTCAAAAGTTCGTACAAAAATGAAAAACGTCAACCTATTTTTAGCTTTTTTCCCCCTTTTCTTCTTTTCCCCCCTTTTTTAAACGAAACCAAGGCTCGATTTGGACGTAAACTCGGCCCTGCGGCGGCTGAAACATCGCAGTGTCGTACTGGTGACGCTTCCCGTCAGCCGCACACGAGTGAGATAGTAATAAAAAAGCACAAAAGTCGCACACTGCAACAAACCATACACAAACGCGAGAGCAGCCCAAATCTTCCGTGCTAAGGCTCAGGAAAA
>VZRL01006138.1:103165-237601 GCA_013397895.1 Origma solitaria | reverse complement strand
GTGCCCAGAGAAGTTGTGGCTGTTTCTCAGTCCGTGGACGTGTCCAAGGCCAGGTTGGACAGGGCTTGGAGCATCTTGGGACAGTGGAATCCTCCCTCATCCCTCCCTCATCCTCCTTCTCCCCATCCTAGAGAGGGTTTTTTCCAGAGGATGGCATTGTGGGACATTGGGATGACATTGGGAGAGCCCCTGGGCTGCAGAGGGTTCCCGGCTGACATCACACATCCAATGTTGGAGTCAGGAATAACCTGGAGCCCTGAACATCCACTCCCCACAAACCCCAAGGTGCTGCCAAGATCTCCTGGAGACCTTCAGCACTCAAACCATGACAAAAACATGGACCAGAAGGAGAAGCCAAGGGCATGTCCCTGTCCCACCAGGTGTGCTGCACCACAGCATCGCCACCTCCCACCCAACAGAAGTGTTCCACACAGACCTCCTCATCCCTGGCTCCTCCCCTCACCTCTCCTCCTGCCTCTGTGACCCAACCCTCACCCTCAGGGGTGGTGGCACCATCCTGGAGCTGTGTCAGGCTCTGGGAACCAGGGGTGAAGCCCCACTGGCTGCAGGTAGCACTCCCAGCATGTCTGTGAAGGGGCTCCTTCCCACGACGTTGGTCAGGAAATCTTTCCTGTGCCGATGATGAGCCTAAAAGTCTTTGACAGCGTCCCTCGAAGGCACTGTCAGCTGTGATTGTCTTGGACGTGGCACCCCAGGCACAGGCAGCCTCTCATTGATTTGGGATGAGAGAGGATGGGGCAAGGAAGGTTTAATTTATTACTGCTTTTCCTTCTCCACCTGCCTGTCCATCCAACTCCATAGTGGTGTGGAATGGCGTCACCGATCCCACAGGACTTGCTGTGCACCAGGAAGTCTAGGACACACCCTGCCAGCTCCCAGGAGGCTCTGCAGAGCTCTCAGTGTGTCACTGTGCCCTCACCCACAGGGTGGGGGTCCCTGCACATCTGCAAAGTGCTCATTAACGCAAGGGAGGCATTTTCCAGTGACTCTGTTTGCTGTCCCCCGAGGGGAGATGCCCATTTTGTCAAAAGGAAATGCTTTAAGTGGGAAAACACCAGTGTCAGGAAAGGCAATCAGGAGTTGTCAGCATGGATTCACTGAAGGGAAATCACGCTTGACCAACCCAATAGCCTTCTGCAATGAGGCAACCACCTGGATGGACGAGGGGAGAGCAGTGGGCATTGTGTACCTGGACTTCAGCAAGTCTTTGGACACTGTCTCCCATCATATATGTTGGAGAAACTCAGGAAATGTGGATTGGAAGAGTGGATGAGCTCTGTAGCACAGATGTGGCGCTTAGGGACACAATTTAGTGCTGGACCTGGCTGTCTTAACTTACTGGTTGGAGTCAGATCTTGGAAGTTTTTCCAGCCTTAATGATTCTGTGATTCCATGGACTGGCTGAACAGCAGAGCCCAGAAGGTCGTGATCAGTAGCACGAGGTCTAGTTGGAGGCCTGTCCCTTGTTGTGTCCCCCAGGGTTCAATACTTGGCCCAGAATCATTTGATTTGTTCATCAGTGACTTGGATGAAGGGACAGGTGCCTCCTCAAGAAGTTCAGTGATGACACAAAGCTGGGAGGAGTGGCTGATCATCCCGAGGGTTGGAAGGCAGATTTGCAGGTGTAGGCAAAGCCTTTCTGTCCCAGTTTTACCTTCTTGCCCTTGTTTTACAAGGAGTCCCAAGCTGAGAAAGGCAAACAAGAGCCTTTATCCCATCCGGGATCTCCAGACCTTTGAGGAGGCTCTTGTTAAGTCCACGCTCGACATCCACCCTGGCTTGTCCATTTGTTTTTCGTGCCCTGTACCCTTGGTGTTCATCCCCAAGTCCTCTTAAAATTCACCAATCCACCCCAAAACTCCTCAGAGGAAACCAGGGGAGATACATGGAGAGACCAGAGGGGCTGTCTGCAGCTGCACTCTGCAGGAGCCATCCATCATCCATCCCCATCCATCCTCCACCTCCATCCTTTGGATCCGCCAGTTCCGACGAGGATTTTTTGGAGCCTGGGAGGGGAGCGTTTTTCCTGTGAAAGCCTCAGAACGGCAGGTTCCAACTCCCGAGCCGGCTCTCAAACACAGAGCCAAGCCATCCCCAGCTCTCCCTGTGCTCATTAACGCGCAACTGGGAGAGAGGCAGGAGCTTCCTAATGACTCGCGGCTCCCGAGCGGAGCTGGCGCTTTTGTTATTCTTCGTGTCGGAGCCGGTTCCACCTTTGATTCTGCTGGTGCTGGGAGGGGACTGCTGACAGCAAGGGCTGAAAGCAGGAATCGTCAGGAGAGGAGATGAAGGCCCAGTCTAACGTCTTTTTTTTTGGTCCTGTGCATTTAAAGAGCTGGGCTGGATAATCTGGAGATTTGGACGGCAGGAAACGCCTGGCTTTTGAATGGCTGAACCAATTTAAATGGGGGAACTCAGAGACAGGGTTTTTTTTGATTTGTCATCGCCTTTGCATGTTTTTTATTAAAGTGGTGGTCATGGGAAGAGCTGGAGTTAGCTGGTATATTCTGTAATTCCTGCTCACGGCAGGGAAAACAGGCCAGAAAACCATCAGAAAATCAGCCCCATAACTCCAGGAGCAATGGAGCAGCTTATTTGCCACGGGAGATACAGCTCTGGCTTTCACAACAGCATCACTAGGGGTTTGAGCTTCATTTCCCAAAAGCAGGAGGGTGAACAGGGTTCTCTGCTGCACCTTGCAATGGGTTGGTGAAGCCAGCTGAGACAGCAGAACACCTGGGCTCAGATCTTCTCCAGCATGGTTTGCAGGGCCACAGGCTGGAGTGAGCTCTATTTATCACCGTCAGCATCCCCCCAGCACTGGTTATGGGGCTGGGGTCCATTCTGCACACACAGGGGTGACGCTTTCAGCATGCCGGCTCCTCCAAAGGGAGCATCCAAAGGGTACAGCCCATCCTGCAGCTGTCCAAGGCCAGGTTGGACAGAGCCCTGAGCAACCTGGGTTGAAGATGTCACTGCCCATGGCAGAGGTGTAGCACTGGATGGCCTTGAAAGGCCCCTTCCAACCCAAACTATTCTCTGATTCTACCAAAATACATATTTCAGTTACCACACCATTACATTATTATATCCATTGGGATTTTTTTTTCATTGCAAACCAACCAAACCTCACAGGCACTACCATTTATTGCACTCTGTTGTTTTTGCAGGCAATAGGTGATTTACTAAAGTGTTAATTTCCTATAGCAAAAGTTATAATGGGAAACCAAAGTAAAATTGATTTTAAATTACCATGGCAAGCTTGCAGAAACACTCCCATTATTCAGAGGAGTGGGTGAAGGCACTGCAGTTTGCACTGCTGGGAAGGAAAATACCTTTTTTAAGATCGGGGGCTCTTGAGTGGCATTGTCAGGCTTTGGTGACACCATCGTGGTGAAAATCTGTTATTAGGGAACATTTTCTTGGTTGAGAACAACCTGGTCCATGAAAAAAAAGCCATGTTACTGTTGGTTATTTATTATTTGTTCTTGAAATTATTCTGGCACGGATGTGCTGTGGCAAACACCAAGAAGCTCCCTGACTTGGATCGGGGTAACAGCAGGAATTTCAGGCATGACTTTGCCTCCTGGGGACTTGTCCTTGATATTCCTAAAAGCAAGGATTGCCCCTTCCTGCATGGACAGCTGCCCTCAGTTGGTGCTTCCCAAGAAAACTTCCATTTTCACTGGAAGGCTGCTGTCCTAAATTAACTTTCACCGAGGGAGGCCAGGGGAGAGGGCGGGGGGCAGATTGCAAAGCCCAAACACAAAATCTTCTTGAGCCACAGCGACTGTGATGCTGGGACGTACAGAGAGCTAAATGCACCAATAATCCCTCTGTGTTGGGATGGAAACCAGACCCCAGAACCCTCCTAAAGCCCTAGTACTGAGCTGTGGGGTCACATCGTGAAGGTCTGACCCTTCTCCAGGGGCTGTCCAGGCAGGAGGAGGCTCTCAGTGCCCTGGGACAGGATCCTGTGCAGGATTAATTCTTGGTAGAGGAAGAGCTCTCTCAGACTGCCTTAAGCTCACGGCACCGGAGACGCTTTCCCATGGAGCACGGACAATATGAAATGTTTACAATAAATCGACATAAGGCGTTATTACATCCTGTCCTTCCTGTTTGATGAGAGCACAGCTACGGAGGAGCTGCCCGGCTGTCTGTCCCCCCCTGCTCGCCCCATTCCCTGCAGGCTCTGGATGTGCCCATCCGGTTTTGCAGGCTCGGAGCATTCTGGAGCATGGATGTGGCCAGATTCTGCCTGGTGGCCTCAGGGCCAGAGAATGATCCTAAAATTCTCAATTAATTACTTTATATGAGGTCCCAGAGACTGGAACAAAGCTCTGTGCTACAAACAATTCTTTTTCTTGGCCCAGTAAATGACACGAGCCCTAAAACTGCTCATTCCTCACCTGGTGCTTCTCCTCTGTAAATATCGCGTAAGGAAAGTCCCTGTTTGCACTCGGGAGCACACGGGGACTCCAGGATTGGACACGAATAATTCATGGGAATGTTTGTTCCTGCAAGGAGGATGAGATGAGACAGACCATTTGAATTCCCCATTGCTGTGGCTGCGTCCAAGGGTTCACACGCAGATGTTGAGAGCACCCACAGCATTAAGATATTTATTGATATCAAAACCATTCCTAATCCAGCCTGGATTCAAGGGAAAGGGGGAAAGGGAGGCAGTTACACGACAAGATGGATCTATGACCAAATGGAGGCAGGATGATCTCAGAAATATGGGTTTTGCTGCGCAGGACTGTGGGCAATTGACCCAGATTTCCTAAATCATGGCTAGGCTTGTCTGAGGGATGGATATGGTTTCAGAGTGGAAACCACTGTCATGACATGTCTGGGGAAGGAAATGGAGATGGGGAAAGGGCTGAAGCACCAGGAGAGGCTGAGGGAGCTAGTGGGGCTCAGCCTGGAGAAAAGGAGGCTCAGGGGAACCTTGTGGCTCTGAACAACTCCTGACAGGAGGGGACAGCCGGGGGGGTCAGGCTCTGCTCCCAGGGGACAGGGACAGGATGAGAGGAAGAAGTGTCAAGCTGTGCCATGGGAGGCTTAGATTGGAAATTAGGCAAAAATTCTTCACTGAAAGGGCTGTCAGGCATTGGAATTGGCTGCCCAGGGCAGTGGTGGAGTCCCCATCCCTGTGTAGATGTGGGACAAGGTTTTGTGGTGAACACGTGGTGCTGGGTTGATGGTTGGAATCGATCTCAAAGGTATTTTCCAAACTAAATGACTCTATGAATCCATGACACAAATGTCTGGAATGGACCATGGATGGACAACAAGCACCTAAATGAGACACAGGGCTGGATGTGATAAGTCAAGAACCTAAATTTACTGACTGCTTTCAACAGAAGTCAAACCCACCCTGCCATACCTAATCTTAAACTCTTCACATTTTGGGGTTCCACTGAATGGTAGAAGTCTGTTTTACATCACTGCTATAGTTCAAATTAATCCCTGAGAATTAAGGGACTTTGGTAGGCTTAAGGTACAGGAAATTATGTCAGAAGCAAAATCTCAAAAATCGTGGAATCATTCAGGTTGGAAAAGACCTTCAAGACCATAGAGTCCAACCTGTGATTGATCCCCACCTTGTCACCCAGCCCAGAGCACTGAGTGCCACATCCAGGCCTTCCATGGACACCTCCAGGGATGGCTCCACCACCTCCCTGGGCTGTTCCAATACCTGACAACCCTTTCAGTGAAAAAACTCTTCTTGATGTCCAATCTGAACCTCCCCTGGCAAAGTCTGAGGCCATGACAAATGTAGTAGGAGCCTCTGTATGAGTAGATAAAAGGGAATTTATTTTTCCTCATGTGCTTTCTCTCAGGTGTGTGGCCATGGAGTGTTGCAGGGCAGGTGCACACAGACAGGTGGAACAATCTCATTGTGCTTTGAGATGTCCTGACAAGACTCAGAAATTATCAACAAGTCTCAGCACAGTTTTACACCCAACAGAGCAAACTTTCTGAGGGTCACACTTTCACACAGGTGTCCCCTGAAACCCACCCTTTTGGGCAGGTTTCCCCTAAGGAAAAGTGATTTCAGTTTCCCCTTCCTAGATTAGATATTAAGAAAAATTTCTTTGAGGAAAGGGCTATAAAGCATTGGAAAAGGCTTCCCAGGGAAGTGGTGGAGTCACTATCCCTGGAAGTGCTCAAAAAATGTGTGGATGTGGCACTTGAGGACATGGTTTAGAGGTGAACATGGTGGTTGGGTTAACAGTTAGACTTGTCAACCTTAAAGGTCTTTTCCAGCCTTAATGATTCAATGATTCTGTGATTCCTGCCAGTCTGTAAAAGTCCCTGGAGTGGTTTATCAGCCTCAGCCCTGACCCCTCTAATAGGGTTTGGAGGGGACCTGTCTGAGTGAACAAAAATTGGGATGATGATGATACTGGGGATGGTGGTGTCAAAAGGGGCTTTTCTCTTCCCTCCCAGCCACGCATAAATAAGGCTGGGGCAGGGGCAAGAACACCTTTGTGCTGGGCTGTGCTTTTTGGCAGGGTTCCTGACCTCACCTGACCCACCAGCAAAATTCCCAACTCACCCAGATTCCCAGAGTGCTCCTTCCCTGATGGCTGAGACAAGGCAGCATCGGTGGGAAACCAAGGGTCAGGCTTTGGCTCCTCCACAAGCTCCCTGTGTGACTGCAGGCAATTTATTGCATCTCTCAGTGCCTCAGTCCCCTGCTGTTAATAACACATCCTTTCCTTTGCTGTGGTTCTGTCCTTGTCAGTTTAGATTGTAAATCCTTTAGGGCAAGAGCTGTCTCTTGCTCTGCGTGTGCTCCAGACTCGGCACAATCCAGCTCTGATCTCAGCAGAAGCCTTTTAACATTGCCATCATATAAATATCAGCAATACCTGGGAGCCAGCACTCCTGGGTTCTGTGCCTGGGTCTCTCAACCCTGCACTGCAGCCAGGGATGAAGTTATTTTACCCATTTCTAAAATAAAGAGTGCCTAAAATAGTGATCAGAAGTTTGAATGGGTGAGGAAAACAGGATTTATTTATGAATAACTTTGATGTGGGGCTGGTGGCGTGCAGGAGTTGAATGACCAGTTGGGAATGACTAATGTGAATTAGAATTGGTTTCCTACAGAACTGATAAAAAATCCTAAGGGAAATAAACAGGAGGGGTTACATTTAATCACAAAACTGCTCCAACACCAGAGCAAGGGATTTGTGGGCAGCATCTTGACTCCACTCCAGGACTGCTATCCTGCTCCCTCACCCTTCCCAGCCTTCTCCCTTTGCTCCCATAATAACCAAAGCTGTCCAGGGAGACTTACCATGCCCATGTTCTGCTCTTTGCTGCTACAAACCCACCAAAGGAGCTCCCAAACCTCCTCTGGGTGCTGTCCCCTTCTCCAAGCACTGAGCAGTGACATCTTTGAACTGGTGACAGGGGGACCAGCAGCCCTGGAGGTCCCGGTGGTTGTGCCTTGCAGGGACATGCAGACTGTGCTGTCAGTCTCACAGCAAGGGATTCTTCCAGCTGGTTTGGGCAGCAGGGACAAGAATCCAGTGGGAAAGACAGGGAGCAATGAACAGAGTGAGGAAGAGGAGGAGATTCCTCTTCCTTGTCTGTGGCAGGGTGGAGTTGTTCTGCCTGGTTCCATGGCCTGTTACTGCAGAGATTTCCCCTCTGGACTGAGGCCCAGGAGATTAATTCCCTTGTCCAAACCATTCAGTGTGCCCTGGGTGGCTCAGTGCACCCTCAGATGTGGCTCTAGAAGGGCAGAGGTCTTCTTCATGCCCTGTATGCCACCTGCCAGCTGTCCATGGATATCTTTGATATCCTCAGAAGCAGTGCCAGATGCCTGCGAGTCTTCCCCATGGTCTCTTCCTTCTTCAGGGATGCCTTGGAGAAGCCTCCAGGAGATGCTGGAGCATTTCCAAAGGATGGAAATGGAGCTGAGGAAGGGTCTGGAGCACAAGTCTGGTGAAGGGTGGCTGAGGGAGCTGGGGGGATTCAACCTGGAGAAAAGGAGGCTCTGGGGGGACCTTGTGGCTCTGCACAGCTCCTGACAGGAGGGGACAGCCGAGTGGGGGTCAGGCTCTGCTCCCAGGGAACAAGGGACAGGATGAGAGGAAATGGCCTCAAGTTGTGCCAGAGGAGGATTAGATTGGATATTAGGAAAAAAATCTTTATGGAAAAGGTTGTCAAGTCCAGGCAGAGCTGCCCAGGGCAGTGGTGGATTCACCATCCCTGGATGGATTTAGAAGATGCGTGGATGTGGCACTTGGGGACGTGGGTCAGTGGCAGGCTTGACCCTGCTGGGCTAACAATTGGACTTGATGATCTTTAAGAACTTTCCCGAGCTCAATGATTCCATGATTATGTATGGGATTGATCTCCATGGGGATTTCCATTCTAAGCCAGCACTACTCCTCTGGGTGGGGAAGGACATGGAAACTATGGGATGGGGTCTGTTCTAGACAAGAACTACTCATGGCATTTGTCATCTTCCCAAAGCCGTGCATTTGCTCCACAGGGGAAATTAAAAAAGCCAAATTAAGAGATGATGGGGAAAAAAAAAAATCCCAGCCAGGTCTGGGAGCTCCCATTCCAGCTGTCAGATGGGAATGCAATCCATTTTAGCATAACCTTTGTTCCCCGCAGGAAAATTTCTTTCCTACCATGTTGGCGCAGTACTGCCACAGCCTCCACGTCCCCCAAATCTTTTCCATGGGGGAAGTACAAGTGATTCCTCAAAATGACTCCTCAAAATGACAGCAAGGAGGTGAGAGGCATCTGATAGGGAAGTGATGCCAAGGAGATGGGAGACATCTGGTATCAGCCATCAGCTCTCAGTTGGTCGTCTGGACCCTTCTGTAGTCAAGGGAAGGAGACAGGAAATCTGTGGGAGGTGTTGCAGACACTTATCTGGAGATGGGATGAGTGGCTCTCTGGAAATCTGTCTCTTTCTCGCTGTTGATAAAAGACGGAACCGAGACGATGAGTTTGGATCAGCTTTCCCACTTTGGAACAGTTGAAGTAAGAGCGGAAATCCCATGCGAGGAGACTTGGGTCAACTGTGGTGGCTCCAGAAGGATTTCCAGTTACATGAGCTTGAGCTTCACCAAAAAAAGCCGTGACCAACTGGAGCATCCAGGGCCACCCCAGGAGCTTGGGGTATCAGAGAGGGGAAACATATGACACAAAATATTCCACGCACAACAGGGAAAAACACCGCACGAGGAAAGCACGGGGAAAAGGATTCAGTCCCGAAGCTACTTTAAACGGCGCAGGCTCAGTGTCCTGCTTTTAGCTGTCACCTCAAGTGGCAGGACACGCTGGCAGGGGGGTGGGAAGCGGAGACTTTAATTCCCTCCAGAGCCTGGAGATGACTCAAGCCTGCAGCATCCTCTTTCCAGCAGAGTGTCCTCATGAGACCACGGTGGAAACCCAGCCCGCTGGCGCTCGGCCACCCCGCGCGGCTCAGCGAGCGTTTCCGGCGGCAGGGAATCGAGCCCCGGCAAAATCCTCTCCGGGCCACCCTTGGAGCCAGCAGACGAGAGCCTTCCTGACACGCTGCCGTGTCCCAGGAGGTCTTCCAGGCTTGGATATCCTGCCCAGCAGCCCCAACACGGCAACCTGAGAGCTTTGTCTCCTCGGCCGGCTCGGGGGGGTTGATGGGTTTGTCTGGGATTTTCCACGGCCAAGGTCAAGCTCTGCCTTCACGTGTAGCAAAAAAGTGCTTGGGACCCATAGGAGGAGGTGTAAACCCATAGGAAGGGAATTGAATCAAAAAAAGGGGATTTGAACCCACAGGGAGGGATCTGGACCCACAAAAAAGGATTTGAACCCACAAGGAGGGATCTGAACCAATAGAAGGGGATTTGAACCCGCAAGGAGGGATCTGAACCCACCGAAATGGATTTGAGCCCACAAGGAGGGATCTGAACCCACAAAAAAGGATTTGAGCCCACAAGGAGGGATCTTAACCCACAAAAAAGGATTTGAAGCCACAAGGAGGGATCTTAACCCACAAAAAATGATTTGAACCCACACAAAGGATTTGAACCAAAAAAAAGGGAATTTGAAGCCACAAGGAGGGATCTGAACCCACAAAAAAGGATTTGAACCCACAAGGAGAGATCTGAACCCACAGGAAAGGATTTGAACCAATAAAAAGGGACTTGAACCCGTAAGAAAGGGGTTTAACCTACAAGAAGATATTTGAACCTTACAGGAAGGGGTTTGAACCCACAAGAAGGGGTTTGAACCCACAAGAAGGGATTTGAACACACAAGGAGGGATTTGAACCCACAGGAAAGGGTTTGAACCTACAAGAAGAGTTTTGAACCCACAAAAAGGGGTTTGAACCCACAAGACCTGATTTGAATCTACAGGAAGGGGTTTGAACCCACAAGAAGGGATTTGAATCCACAAGAAAGTATTTTAATCTACAAGAAAGGATTTGAATCTACAGGAAGCAGATTTGAAACTACAAGAAGGGATTTGAACACAGAAGGAGGGATCTGAACCCACAAGAAAGGATTTGAACCTACAGGAAGAGGTTTAAACTCCCAGGAAGGGATTTCAGCCAATGAAAAAGGGATTTGAACACACAAGGAGGGATCTGAACCCACAGGAAGGAGTTTGGAGCTAAAAAAAAGGGCGCTGAACCCACCTGGACACTCTCCTGAGTGGCAGGAGAGGGCACACGGGACTGTTCCAGGTTGGGTGTTGAGGTCTGGGCAAACATGTGGGATGGTCTGTTGGAGGCAGGGAGGATAGAGGATGAAATGATTAATATTTCGGTGCTCTAGGCCAGTCACTGGTGTGGGACAAGCCTTCCTGTGACTGCCTGCTGTCATTTATGGGCCTCAAAAACTTGATGTTTTAGGGCTCAAATACCTGAAGTTTTAGACTAGGATTTGAAGGGTTTGTGTCCTGGGCCGACATGCTCAGAGTCAGCTCCAAATTTTTAACCAGTCAGGCCTTCGCTGTGGAGGCACAAGACAACATGAGCCAGACTGGGAGTTTCTAATGCGGGAATTTTGTCAAATCCCAGCTCCCCGTGGTGGCAGCTGGGATGCTCTGCGATCCCAGGTTTATGGGCAGGACATCTCTGGGAGCTCCTTCCAGCTGGGTCTGTTGGGAGCTCTTTCCAACACCTCTGCAAACGGAGGAGGTGACAAACACCACATCCCATGATGTCTGAGGTCCTGTGGAGGGCCAGGCAGGATTTGTAGGGGCAGGAGGGTGGGCAGGCAGTGCCAGGCTGCACCTGGGCACTGCCACAGGGACCTTTGGAGCACATGCACAGGGAGCTGGCATGGCCACACCTGCAGAGCTGTCCCCTCAGCCGTGGCCAAGAGCCACCAGCAGCAGGGAGAAGGACAGGTCACTGGAAGGTGGGGTGATGGGAAGAGAAGGGTCCCAAAAGCAGGAAATTTTGGGTGGTGGGAAGGGATTATCCAGGGAGGAGCTGGGGGAGGCAGGGAAAGGGCATTTCGGGCTAGGGTGAGACTCCTCATTGAACCCCAGAGGGATTTGGGGTGGAAAAGCTCATCCCATGCCACCCCCTGCCATGGGCAGGGACACCTTCCACGATCCCAGGTTGCTCCAAGCCCCATCCATCCTGGTCTTGAACACTTTGGAGAGTCCACAACTTCTCTGGGTGACTTCTCAGCTGACTGCAGTGCCACCAGAGTTTTTCTTCAACCCACAACTGCAACCCCCGCAATTGCAATTCCTTCAATTTTGCAACAACCACAACATCTGCTCTGCTCCTGCTTAAGAGCAGATCCCTGGATCGTGGGAATCTCCCCCAGGTTTGCTCCAAGCCCCATCTCCACCCCGACAGGCAGCTCCACCACCTTTCCCAGCCAATCCTGCAGCCTCCGACACACAGCCTGAGATTTCCCGACAGCTCTGGCCACGCACATTCCTTCTGGGGAGGAAAGCATTCACGTTCTCCATTGCCTGGGATCCTTGCCTCACTGCACTGGTTTTAATCATCCCTCCTGGAGGCAAGATCCGAGGAGATCAGGAGAAAACAGTGGAAGCCAAGGTCAGGGCTTTGGAGGCAGCACACAATTCCAGCAGGGAAAGGCTGCGTGTTTGCACTTCAGAGAGGCATTTGGGCAGCAAATGACAGAGGCGCTGAATTATTCCACGGGAGAGGGAGGAGGTGTGAGCGCAGGAGGGGAAAATCCATCCATTCATTACAGAAATCAATAGCCCCCACGTGTCACTGAAGCTGGCCTGCCCCTGGAGAAGTGCAAGATGGAAGAGACCTCTGCTGCTTTGCTGAGGGGAGCAGAAACTCTGCCCGGGCTCAGCCAGGGGAAGGTGCTGAGGGAGATTATTCAGTGGTGACTCCTGAGTCACCTCTGGATCAATGCGTTCAGCAATTTATTGGTGCTTCTGGGCTAGATCTCGTCCAAGCAGCTACGACAGTCAATGTTAATGCAAACATGCTCCACGCAGGGCAGGGCAGCTGCCTGGGCTGGAGCAGGCATGTGAGAGGCATCCAAATGGGCTGGGGAAGCATTTGGAGAAGCAGGAGGTCGAAAGGACATGCGTGAAAATGAAAGGCTTTCTTTGCTTTGGATTAAGCACTCCCAAAAGGAGCCCATCCAGCAGGGACAGGGAGAAAAGGACATCCCCAAATGGAAGCTGGGCTTGATGGCCATTGCAGGTCCCTTACAGCTGAAATTATTCTATTCTATTCTATTCTATTCTATTCTATTCTATTCTATTCTATTCTATTCTATTCTATTCTATTCTATTCTATTCTATTCTATTCTATTCTATTCTATTCTATTCTATTCTATTCTATTCTATTCCATCCCATCCCATCCTATCCCATCCCATTCCATTCCAAATTAAATCCCACCAGCCACCACCCGCTCGGGGGAAGTCACTTAACCTCTCTGCCTCCATTTCTGCACCCAACTGTGCATGAACATCCCTCCCTTGGGCTGAGCTGCAGGATTCCATACCTCGCCTCCCAGATGCTGCTCGCTGGCAGAAAGCTCCTGTGACCTCATTTGTGTCACTTGGATAAACTGGCTGTTGGCGCAAGAAGACTCAGCTGCACCCAGAGGGTGGCGGAGTGAGGACGTGGTCAGGTGGCTTCACTTTTATTAAGCTTCAAGCAGAAAGCTCCTTTTAAATTAGCTTTAGGAGAAGAGGGAAAAGATAAAAATGCTGTGATACTGGGCAGTGCTGTGCCTGGGCTGGTTCTTCTGAACATGACCACTAGAAGGTGGTTCCTCTTTTCAAAATTGCTTAGAACCAGTCTGAATGCTGAGTTACCTCTTAAATGAAACAGCTGCAAGTGCAGCCACCCACAGGCTCCTGCATAGCTTGACTTGCTGCATTTTATTATATATATCCTTACTGGGAGCCCCTGGCAGCTGGGAGAAATCCTGCAAGTAGGCAAAGCTGCTGGCAGGCCTGTGGTTAATAACTGGGCTGGGAGAAGACTTGGAAAACACCTGTGAGTGAAGCAGGGAGGGATGCTCAGGTGAACTTCCTAAGGGATGTTTCTGCTGGGATCAGCAGGATATGCACATGGAAGGGCTTCTATACCTTCCAAAAAGGCTGTGTCTCCTCTCCTGATGGCTGAAGACATCCTGGTGGCCTTTGGAAGGCCACTGTGAGGGGATGGCATGGCTTGTCTGAGTTTCCTGTCTCTCCAAATCCCTAGGAGGCTGCACTCGGTGCGTGTTTGTGCGGAGCTGTTGTACTCATGGCCCCCTCAAAGAACAGGGACCGTGCACGCTCCAGAACCCGCCGGTACATTTCCTCTGGCCAGGAATAGCTGATGAGTAATACAAAGCAGCAGAGGTAATAAATATTAAAGAGCTGGAAAATGTTAAAGTGCACGGGCAGCGGAGCTGACAGGCACTGTGGGTGTGAAGCGCAGGGATCAGGCTTTGCTCCTCATCCCTCCGAGAAAAAAGTGTAGGAATAAGCGTTGCAATTATTTTTTGTTAATTGTGTGCTGAAAGGCATCGCGCATTTGAGAGGGCTGGTGAGCTCATCCCTGGCCTCATTCCCTTCGTGTGTCCCAGCCGTGGTTTTCCTGGATGTGTCTGGAGCAGCACAGACACAGCCAGTGAGGGGACGGAGATACGACACCAAGGATCTGAGGAGCCCAGGTGGTGATGAGGTCCTGTTCCCCAGGAGATTGTGTGCCTCAAAGATTGCAGATTTGGGTTCAGTAGCTCATGATGCTTAACTTCCCCATCCCTGGAAGTGTCCAAGGCTAGGTTGGATGGGGCTTGGAGCAGCCTGGGACAGTGGAAGGTGTCCCTGCCCATGGCAGAGGCTTGGAAAGAGACGAGCTTTAAATTCCGTTCCAGCCCAAACCATTCTGTGACTCCGTGGTGGGTGCATCGAAGGTGACACGTGGCAGTCCAGGAATGGCATCTCTCCTGGCCATCACGAGAGGTCACTGGGGCTGAGGCCTCAACTCTTTGGTCCTGTAAACTGTGAACTGCTCCCTCTCAGTCCTTAGTGTGGCAGTTCCTCAGCCAAGGCCATTTCTGTGCTGGAATTTTCTTCCAATCCGTGCTCTTCACACCACACACAATATGGGGAACGGGGCAAAGACACCCCCTAATTCTTCCTTCACTTTGCAAGAGCCAAACCGCCCATGAAAACCTTTCTGTCCTTGTCCTGGTCCCCATCAGGATCCATGCTGAGGTGCAGCTGGCTGTGGTGGGACAAGAAGGGTTAAACTCTTTCCTGGCAGGCTGGGAGGACACCGTGTGATTTCTCCGAGCCCGGAGAGGAAGGCAGGCCCTCACTAATGTATGCGCAGCTTCTGTGGAACTAAAAATAGCCATGATCTGAGGCTGTTCTTCCAGGATTTCACAGGCGCTCACCCAATTTTTAGCTCCTTCTCCTCAAAGGGATGGCAATGCGAAGGCGACAGTCTCAGCCCTCGTGCGAAGCCGCCGCGTCGGGAGCTTTGCTCCAGGGATGCTCCTGACCCCTGTGGCACAGAGGAGCTGGGGATGTGCTCTGAACCCACAGTCTTGGCTCTCTGACGGTGCCTTGAGAGATTGGGGTGGGCTCAGGCATCCCTGAGCAGCATCCCGAGGATTTTCTGGGAGCTCTGCTCTGGATGCGAGCGGCGGGCAGAGCGCGCTGCAGCTGGCAGAGAGCCACAGCTCTGACCCTGGCAGCTCTGCAGCAGGCAGCAGCTTCTTGTCAGCTGCACCAGCTCCTCAAGAATCAGCTCCTCTTCACCTAAGGAGAATCCTTTCCCCCTGAACCCCTCCTGGCTGGAGTTTTTCTGGCGTGCTGTAAGAAATTCCTGGAGTGTTCACCTCCTCAGCTCTACAAAGCCACTCTCCATGGGGGTTAGGAGAGGCTTTGCTGCATGGAAAAGTCTTGTCAGGTGATTTCAGGTCCTGCTGAAGCATCAGTCACCCTGAGAGAGTAAATACTGCAAATTCAGTGAATTTGCTCTCCAAGAATCCAGATCAGTTCCCCGATCTCCCAGCGACAGACACGAGTCCCTCATCTTCTCCAACAGCCAAATTGTGGGAATGGAAATTGCTCTGAGTGAGGGAACAAAGTCCCAGTTTTGTTACTGTGATCCCGGGACTCACATCTGTTTTTGAGGGTTTAGACTACAGGAATCTGCAGTGTCTGTTCAGGTCTCTGCACCCCTGCCCCAAAATGGTTTGTTACTCCCCTCAGGAAGCGAGAAACCCTTCGAAGAGAAAACTCCAGTGTGTCTCCACCTCCAAGGGACCCACTGAGAGTAAAAGGCATGGCTTTCCCCTCTCCTGCTCCACATCCTCCAAGGGATCCCCGTGAGGAGATGACGATGTGTCCCTGTCATTGCCTGGTACCCCAGAGCAATGCCAACCTCTCCTCTCCAGAGGTTTCCCATGGCTCTGCTGAGCCCATGATGCCAAATCACTTCTTGGGACCATCTGGGTTAAACATTGTCCTGTGCCCCATCCTGTTCAAAGGGTGAGGTGACTATTCCCATGTGCCTCTGAGCATCCTGTGAATAAGAACATTTTGAGAGTCCTCAGGCACTTATTTGGGATTTTCTTTGGGATTTCAGGGAATTTTCCTGAAACTTCCCTTTCTTGGAGCCAAGACAAGTCAATCAAAACCCCTCCGCTTACTTTCAAGGCTTTCAGCAGTGACTGGACTGGCANATTTATTTATTTATTTATTTATTTGGGATTTTCTTTGGGATTTCAGGGAATTTTCCTGAAACTTCCCTGGCTTGTAGCCAAGACAAGTCAATCAAAACCCCTCCGCTTACTTTCAAGGCTTTCAGCAGTGACTGGACTGGCACCAGTTTTGTTTCCAAGAGAACAGCCCTGACACTAAACCTTATTTTCACAAACACACTTGAAGCAAAATTTCAGTCCAACTTGCTTGTCCCTGTGTAAAGCTGTTTAACAGCTTTGATTTAAAACAGAAGGCTTTGCTGGAGGCAATAGCACCAAGTGTTGGAGCATCCTTTAAGTAAATAAGCACGTGCAAAATAGGGAAGGGACTGGGGTTTAAATATTCCTAACTAACTTGGGGGGAAATCCATGATAAAAGAGAGCATTTGGCTCAGTGCTAGGGCCATCCCACGTGTGACAGATCTGTGACATCTCTGCAGCAGCCATCACTTGGATACCCTCTCCAGCAGCCCCCGCTACTCTGCCTCCTCCTTCATGCAGCATGGAGATGGTTCCCACATTAAAATCAAAATAAAAGGGCATTCATGCCGTGGTGCTGGAGAGGTCTTGGGGTTTGTTTTCCTGTTTTAGAGCTCTACATCTTGCAAAATACTTGACAAGTGAAAACACAAACATGATTTCTATGAGCCTGGGTCGAAACAATGGTAGCCCCTGCTACAAAGCTATTCTCCTATTCTGTTCTGATTTACTGAGCAGAGATCTGGAAATGGGGATTCTGCACCCTGGATATCCAGGGGAACCCTGCAGCCCATGGGGATGCAGCAAGGAGAGGCTGCTTCCAAAATCAGGGTTGTGGTGAATATGTCAACAACACATTCAGGACTATTTTTGCAAATAAAGAAACACTGGCCAGGCTCTGGCTAAGCACAGATAGTTCAGTAACAGCCACAGTGGGGAAAGATTGACAAATCAGTGCCAAAAAGTGAGGTTGTTTAGGGCTGGCACTTCCTTGTGATTTGTTTCTCTTCTTCTGGTTGTGATCTTCCAGCCTGTGAGTCAGAGCAAATTACTCTGCAGCTGGGGAAGGAGAGCAGGCACAGCGACGAATCCCAGAAACATCCCCCAGATGGAGCAACACGAGCAGCTCCCGCACCTTTGGCCTCTGGAGCTTTATCTGCAGTGATGCCCTTGCCCCACTTTCCTTCCCTGTGCATCTGCTGGAGGTTGTGACCCCAGTGTCTGCCAGCAGATGAAATCACACCTGCAGCCCTGCCTGTGCTCTCACAGTCCCAAAAATCCACTTCAACCATCAGGAAAAAGGGATTTGGGCCAAGAGCAGGAGCGATGCCCCAGAGGAGGGGGTGTAGGTTTATGTCCCCTTCACCTGGCACTGCCACCAAAGCAATAATTTCAGAAGAGCCGGGGACACTGCTCTGGAATCATCAGTCACAGAGCCCTGTTTTGTGTATCAGAGTCCCCAATTTATCAGCCACGAGTTAAATCAGCCTGCAAATAGCAAAGCTGTGGGAGCCAGATCCTAAAAATCCTACAGCGTCATGATTTTATTATCGCTCTCCAACTATTTGATGGAATTGACTCTTTCCGAGGAGGAGCTGATTTGAAGATTTTCCTCAAGTAGTGGAAGTGATCTTGAGCTGAAAATCATTTCACCATCCCTGGGAATGTTCAAAAAACCTGTGGATGTGGCACTTGAAAACATGGTCTGGTGGTGACCATGGTGCTGAGTTGATGGTTGAGCTCAGTGATCCAAAAGGTCTTTTCCCAGCCGAATGATCCCATGATTCTGCAGGGATTGGAGTTAAATGATGGAATAGGTTTCTCAGAGGGGCTGTGAAATCTCCATCCTTGGAGATTTTCAAAGCTCAACCACACCAGACCGTGACCAACCTTCTCTAACTTCAAAGTTGCTCCCACCTGGATGGGAGCCTTGGTCCACAGACCTCTAAAATCTCCTTCCAATCTAAATTCTTCTTTGATTGCACAATATGATCCTTCCCAACATAAGTTTTATAAATCAGATGCATCTTTTGAGGTTGGTGTGCAGTAAAGCCATCTGTGCTTTAAAACAGCTTCAGACTGCCTTAGAATATGGAATTGTAACAGTTTCTCCTGTGCAGCATCACAGGAGAAATCAAATCAAATACAAATTTCATTTGCACATTTGGCAAAAAGTGAGAGTTTCTAATACAAATTAGTAAGTGTTTAATAGCAGCTGGTAGAAACAAGTAGGTAAGACTTAGATCAGGAACTGCAAGGCAGAAGGAATACATCCCTTGATGAATGCACTTCTTGTTGCATTTTGTTCAATTTTTAGGTGCAAACCGTATGAGAAAATCCCCAAAAGGCGTCAGAAAAAACTCTGAGAATTCCAGTGCTGAACATTAGGGCCCTGATGAAGGTCATGAAATGATGAGAGATTGAGGTGTGTGTGGTTGAGATGACCTGTGAGGAGGCTGGATTAGAGGAAGGCTTTGTGCAGAAAGAAGAATCCCTTTCCTGATTTTGATATGGAAAGTGATCTTTCCCAGTTTAGCGTGGTTTTGGCCCAGCAGAACCAGCAGTGGTGTAAATAAGTCCTGCACACCCTTTGAGGGTCAGTCCAGTCCAGGAACAATTCCCTAGAGACAGTTTGGATGCAGCCCCTTGTTCTGGAGGAGTTTGCCGCCGTGGGAGCAGCCAGACAAAACTGTGGTGTGTCAGCACCTGGATGGGACCCCGTAATTCCTATTTTGATACTCTGACTAGGAACAATAATAATCCATCTGTGAATCTTTATCACTGACATGCGACATTAGAACAAAGGAAACAGCCAACGAATGTTGATACTGAGCACGTTAATGGTGATGGCAACTCTGAGTTCGATTTTGATTTTTTTAATAGACAGCGTTTCACTTTCATGCTCCCCTGTCGCTCCAGCGCTGCGTCTCCTATTCCTTTTTTATCTTTTAGAATGAAAATAATTCATTAAAATTAAAAAAGCGGGCCAAAGCCGCAGCTGGTGTAAATTGCCAGAGCCCTGTGGATGCCAGCTCGCTCCAGCTGAGATCTGGCCTCACGTAACCTCATTGTAAGGGGATGTTCAGGCAGCCTCTGCTCCGAGCCTTCCAGCCCAGCAGTTACACACGTCCTCGTTCCCTCCTCTCCCAGGAGTGGGATTTCAATCTGGGAACTCCCTCCAGTGCACGGGGCCTCTTGCAAGAGGATGAGGTGGCAGGAGGGTGAGCCCTCGGCTGAATGGCACATCCCATTCCCATCCTCTTCTTCCAGGAGGGAGCATCAGGGGGGAAAAATTCCACCAAATTCCACCTGGTGCAACAGGATGGTGCCCATCTGTACGATGTGTGCTGCTGCCACATCACCAAGGTCACACCCACGTTCCTGAACACGAGCCAGCGGAGTGACACGGGGTCGAGAAGTCCAAGGGCTTCCTGGCTGGAATATCCAGCAGCAGTGTGGCAGCAGGGCCAGGGCAGTGCCTGTCCCCTGTGCTGGCACCGCTGGGGCACCGCCAGGGCTGGGGACAGCTCTGGGACCCTCCTGACAAGAGAGACCTGGAGGGGCTGGAGCGAGTCCAGGGAAGGGAACGGAGCTGGGGAAGGGCCTGGAGCACCAGGAGGGGCTGAGGGAGCCGGGGGGGCTCAGCCTGGAGAAAAGGAGGCTCAGGGGAACCTTGTGGCTCTGCACAGCTCCTGACAGGAGGGGACAGCCAGAGGGGGTCAGGCCCAGGGAGGAAGGGACAGGATGAGAGGAAATGACCTTAAATTGTGCCACACTGTGACATCACCATCACGTTGTGGAATCACCATCCCTGGAAGCATTCAAAACGTGTGGATATGGCATTTGTGGACATGGCTGAGTGCTGAACACAGCGGTGCAGGGTCAAAGGTTGGACGTGATCTTAGAGATGTTTTCCAGCCTCAGAGATTCTGTGATTCTGTGGTTGGGTCTGGCTGAGATGGAGTTTGTTTTCCCCACAACAGCCCCCACACTGCTGTGCTTTGCATTTGGAGCTGGGAAGGTGTTGGTAACACCCCAATGTTTTGGCTACCACTCAGCAGTGTTCCCACAGCACCAGAGCTGTCTCTCCAACATTCCACCCCCCCGGGAGGCTGGGGATGAGCAAAATCCATTTTCCATATACCTGTGCGAATAAACCGGGTCATTTCAAGGGCTGTTCATGGCCACTGCAGTTTCACCATGCCCTGTGCAGGGCCAGGGGTTGGTCTCAATGATCCTTGTGGGTCACTCCCAGCTCAGGATATTCTGTGATTCCAACCCAAATTCTGAATATGATCATTAGATTGGTCCAGGCTTACTGGGACTCTCCCAAGTCATCATAACCTGTGCAGGGTTCAGCACTCTGTAGGGGCCAGGGATCATTCAAACACTAAATATGGAGGGAGTTTCCTGGTTTTAGAGGATGAGAGAGTTCATTTCTTGTGGTCTTGGTCCATTTGTCTCAGGACAAGTGATCAGACTGTTACAGCCTGAGATTCCTGCTCTTGGTCAGCTTGTGGCTGTGTGGGACAGGCCACCAGGACTCTTCTGTCCTCAAAGCACAGCCCAGGACCTGTCCTGATGTGCCTTTCTCTGCTCCCACGACCCTTTTACACATCCCCATCCTCCTCCCCTCAACCAGCCCATTGCCAGAGGCATCCTCCTGCCTTTCGTGGTGACACTGGGAGCCACCTCTGTAAATCCAACCATGCCGAGGTCCAGGCACGACCCTGCCATAGTTCTCCCCATCCAATTTTCAACACAATCCCTGGAAATTTCAGCCAAGGCCAACTAGATGTACGCAGCCACACGGAGCTGAGCCTTGCCAGCTGGCCAAGGACAAAGGCTCATCTTGGGTCTGCTCCGTTTAATGACACAAAAACAGAGCCTCGGCCTCCAGAATCCATTCCCCGTCATCCACATGGAGCAGTTTTCCACAGGGCTCAGGGTGGGTTGTGTTTTTACAGCAGGAGCATCTCCTCTTCTCCCTCCCGGTGGGCTCCTGCAGCTCTTTCCAAAGGTTGTTTGACCACGTTCGATGGATTTGGCTCCCTAGAAAGGCGCTTTGGCGCAGGGACAGCAGCGACTTTGACCCAAGCGGTTCGTGTACTGCTGCGCCATACGTAGTAAATAAGCGTGAGGGTAATTATACCAACAGGAATTCTGGGAATCCTGCCAGGAGGGAGGGGACAGCCAATCCTTTGTGCGCTAAAAATAAATAAATAAATAAAATCACCCCAATCCCCCCTCCCAACCCCAAATTAGTTCTATCTCTTGAAGCTGTGATGAGGCTTAGAACTAAAAATACACACAAATATACACACTCGTATATAAAAATAGCCAGCATTCAAAAAAAAAAGAAAAAAAGAGCAAGCCCAAAGTTAGGCTCCTGTATCCAAAATTAAGCTCTTAAATAAATAAATTAGCCTGATTTTCAAAAGCACAGAGCAGTGAATGGCTTTCACTGACATAAGAGGAAGCATCGTGTTGCTAAAGATTGAAGATCAGGCCTGAATATGGATTTGAAAGTCTAATTATAGAAGCCTGTTTGCCACCAGCTTGACCAAGAACAACGAATTTCAGGTGAAATGACATTGATTTTTTTTTTCTTCTTTCTTCCGAGTTTGTCTACACTTAACCAGTGTTAGGAAAGGTTGGAAAGACCCTCAAAGAAGTAAATAAAATACCACAAGGAAACAGATAAACTGGAATAAAACTGGTTATATCGGTTTTGTACATTGGTGCTCAGAAACAGGGTTAAGAATTATCAATGTTGGAGCTGGGTGAAATTTTATGTTGATTAACTAAACAGGTATTTATAAATTGGTGAAATCCTATGATGTAGAAACACCGCTTTTCTCAGTTATTCTCACAATACTTCCCAGTTAAACTCATAATCAACTGGCATCAAGAAGGAATGGGATTTTAGTCCTCCCTTTCCTCTCTTTGCCAGATTTCAGTCTGAAGGATGCTGAAGACAGAGCACCATGTTTTTTCATGGATCTGAGAGAGTAAAAATGGAAGTTAATTTACTTTCAGCTGGAAATGGTCCTTGGAGTTGCTTTGCTCACACTATCCAACATTTGCCAAAGGATTCCTGAGCTCGTAGTCCCATAAAATAGGGACAGATTTGTCCTTTGGGGTCTTTCTGCCTGAGTCAGATCAGCCAGGGCTGGGATTTGTGGTGTGAAGGAATTATGTCCACGTTGGAAGGAGGAGCATGAGCAGGTAGGGCTGTACTCCACTCACATGGTGATTAGAGGCAGGGGACAGCACTAAAAGATCTGTGGTTTGATGCCAAAAAACCCTCGAGACCACCTTTTGGGTGCATCTTTTGGGTGCTCTCTGACTCAGTTTTCCCATCCATGGAAGAGGCACAATGCAGGGGACTTTTACCAACAGGGAGAATTTGGTGTTTGTGCCATTGCCATGGATGGACACTCTATAATCCCATTTATTTTAATGTTTTTCTATGCATTCTGCCTCCATGGATTGGTGTCACATCATCCCACTGTGTTCAGTAAGAAACATTTATGCTTAAACTGTGTAGATGGTGGTGAATCTCTAGAGATTCACCCTAACCCCAGAGATCCAGGAGAAATCATTGCAGGACATTGTGTCCCTTCTGACAATTTCTTCTTAATTTTTTTGAGTGGCTCAGTGCCATTGTTGCATTTTGGTTCAGCCAACTTGGAGGGCTTGGAAAAATAAAGATGGCGTTAAAAATAACCCAAAACTGGAGACAGCTGTTGGGAACAGCAGTGTGGAAGAGTAGAGCTGTGAGAAGGCACTGGAAGAAGTTTTTTTCTGGAGAAAAGGAGGCTCAGGGGGTATCATCTAGCCCTCTACAATTCCCTGCCAGGATGGGGCAGCCAGGTGGGGGTCAGGCACTGCTCCCAGGGAATAGGGACAGGATGAGAGGGAATGACCTCAAGTTGCACCAGGGAAGGTCTAGGATGGACATCAGGAGGAATTTCTTCAGGGAAAGGGTGGTCAGGCATTGGAAAGGGCTGCTCAGGGAGGCGATGGAGTCCCCATCCCCGGGGGGATTTAAAAGCCATGTGCATGTGACACTTGGGGACATTTATCAGTGGTGGCCTTGGCAGTGCTGGGGGGACAGTTGAACTCGATGATCTTAGAGGTATTTTCTTCAAACCTTAATAATTCTGTGATTCTATGGAACCGTGATTTTTTTTAGTCTGGAGAAAAGAAGGGTTTACATGGTAACCATGTGCAAACAGGTAAAAGACTGCTGCAGGGGGAAAACCAATAAATTCTTCTTGCCCGTGCCTGAGATGATGAGAAATGAGTGGTTTAGCCTTCTGAAGAGGAGTTTAGGTTTCATGTTCCAGCAGGAATGGGAAGCTTCTGGGGAGGGGGAGACCATCCAAGACTACAGGATGGATTTGGTGGAATTTACAGAGGTGATGCTCTCTCATCACCACTTGACTTTTGGTGTGACTGACGTGATAAAAACCAGTTGAATTCTCCTTTTCTCTGCTTTCTCCTTGAGCCATGACACTCTCCCTGACTTCGCTGTTCCAGCATTTATTTAATTCCGGGCATGGGTGAAGGGAAGGCAGGATCCTTGTGTGGTGCTGCAGCTTCTGGGATTGGGGTGTTCCATGGAAGTGCCAAGCGCAGGCGGTGGATTTGGGCCTTTTAGGAGAGCAGGTGGCCCATGGCCATTTCCATCCCACTCGGGGTCTGCTGTGGATGTCACACCAGTGTCACCAGTGTCGTATGTGACTGGCGTAGCATTTTCTCGAGTGTCGAGCCCCATCTGGTGGCTTTCCTGAGTCATTTTTTGGTGTCCTTGCAGTCTTCTTTCGGGATTTTTCGTCTCCTGTGCGTGTCAGCTGCGAGCGGGCAGGAAGGACAAGATGCTGGAGAAAGGGCAGGGTTTGCAGAGCTGCTCCTGCTTTTCTCCCAGCTCCCCATCCCTGCATGTAATTTGGAGATCCAGAGGCTGTCCAGGCTTTTGTCCTTCCCTCCTGCTCTCCCTGGCTGTGCAGTCTCGTCCGAGTGGCAGGGAATGATCTAATCGTTTTGGCCAAACCCCAGTTTGTGCTGTGAGCCCCTCCCAGAGCCTCCAGAAGGCACTTGTTCCCACTGCCGTGCTGGCAGCAGAGCTGGGACAGATGAACAGTCCCGGGAGGGGACATTTCTAACTATTCACTGCCTCAGATGGCCAACTTGAGGGTCGGCATTAGGTGAAATGATTCCCATCCCAAATGAGGTTGTGGCCACCACTCAGGGTGTGAAGGAAGAAAACCTAATGTTAGATTGTCAGTCCCTGAAGTGTCCAAGGCCAGGCTGGATGGAGCTCTGAGCAACCTGTGATAGTGGAAGGTGTCCCTGCCCGTGGCAGGGGACTGGAAGAAGATGATCTTTAAGGTCCCTTCCAACCCAAACCATGCTGGGGTTCTGTGATATCAACAAGCATTAGAAAGGACGGTCTTAGGGGTCTTTTCTTAAAGTCACAAGTCCTGTGGCACCTGGGTACCTTGTGCTGCCCAGCTTTGATCAGCTCCATTCCCAAAGCCTGCCCAAATGTCTCCTGAAGGAAAGTTGTGTCCTCGGGGTGAGGTTTACAGGTGTCCTTGCCCGTCTGATTTGGAAACAGGGGCAGAGGTGGAGCTGTGCTTGTCCAAGCACCAAACGCCTCCTTCTACCCCCTCGCTGCCCAAAATCTCAAGGCTGACCAGTGACAAACTGGGGCCATTCACAGCTGTGGGTCACACGGGCTGGGGGTGAAGGCAGTGTCTGTCTCGTTGTTCCACCTGTGATGAAATAAGGTCAAATCATAGAATCACAGAATGTTCTGAGTTGGAAGAGACCCACAAGGATCATCCAAGTGCAACTCCTGGACAACTTCAAGGATTTCACAATGTGCCTGAGAGTGTTGTCCAAACGTTTCTTGAGCTCTGGGATCTGTGAGAGAAGCTCCTCACCAGAGTGCTGAAGGGGTTTAGATCATCTGTCAAGCCCTGCCAAGTGTTAGGACCAGTATTATTAAGCATCTTCTCTTCTCATGATGAAAATTAAGTGAGGGAGTTGTTTTCTTGTGTGTCACAAGCATTTCCTACCCCCAGGCTTCACATTTGGGTGGTACCAGTTAAAGTTTTCCCACTCGTGCAATACAAAACGCATTTTATTATATGGTTTTGTTCCCAGGGTGGCATCCAGTTTAATGTTGGGCTCGATGATCTTGGAGGTCTTTTCCAACATTAACGATTGGTCGGATTCTAAAAGTGGAAGAACCATGCAGACCCCGATATCTCCTCAGATTCCCATCCCCCCCCAACAGGTTTTGCTGCATGCCAACATCTCACACTCAGCCTTTCCCTCCTGTCTCCTGCAGGTATATCCGAACTATGTACCTGGGGATCCAGAGCCAGAGGCGGAAGGAACACCAGCGGCGTTTCTACTGGGCTATGATGTACGAATATGCAGACGTAAACATGCTGCGCCTCCTGGAAACGTTCCTCGAGAGCGCCCCTCAACTGGTGCTACAGCTCTGCATAATGATCCAAAAGAACCGTGCAGAAGCATTACCATGTAAGTGGCCCCCTCTCCCCACCTTTCCAGCCTCTCCCCTCTGATCCCAGTGCTCAGCAGCTGATGGATGTGTTGCTCACTTCCCACGGCCCTGGCTGGAAGTTGGGGGCTGCCACTTTGGGACAAATGTCTGCTGCGTTCGCTGGGTAAAATTTCTGCTTGTTCCTCTGAGAAAAAACAGAAAGTGTCAGTGTCGAGGAAAAGATGGGATTGAGCTCTTCCATGCCTAGCCCAGGCTAAAGGAATGATGGTGTTGCAAGGAGGAGGCAGGCAGGTTCTGCTGCTGTGTCGTTTGCCACCTGGCACTGGGCAAACACGGCCATTCCCTGCCTCAGTTTCCCTCCTTGCATAAGTAGGGTAATGAAACTGGCCAGATTTGAGTTTGTGAGGAAAAATGGTTCAATGCCTATGCAATGCTCTGACGGTGTCAATGTAGTAAAAGGTTTATTTTTTAATAGCTAAAAGCTGTAGAGCATTTTCTGACAAGTGCCCAGGAATTAAGGTTTTGTCATTGGTACCATGGTTCTCACCAAGCCCAGGAAAAAGAGAGGGGCAAGGCAGTGGAGGGGACTGTGTAGGGACAGAGATGTCATGGAGGTTTCAAAGGCAGAGACAAGAGATGAGGCTTGGGAGCCACAGGGAATATTTCACCAATTCTGATGCCGCGAGCTGCTGTTACGCTGAGCATGGGGCATCTGTCCCAGCTGAGAGGGACATGGCCCTGTCCCAGCCCTGGGATGAGCAGCAAGAGCTGGTCATGGCCATGGCCACGCTGGCAGCCTGAGGGTGACCAGCCTGAGGGACAACTGTCCTTTCCAAGGACCAACAGTGGTACCAGCTGAGGAGCTGCTGGGCTATTCAGCCCCTGCTCAATTCACGCACCAGGGGCGACACTCAGCTTCCCAAAGACAGCCTGCTTGGGGCCTGTCATTTCTGAGGAGTTTTTGGAGCTGAGGGGGGAACTGAAATCGGAATTAACTTTGGGGTTAAATTTTGCTGGTTTTGCCAAGGTCACCACTATCTACAGCATCAGGAAGTCTGACCGCTCTCCTTCTCCTCTGTACTTCCAGCATGTCCATCAGGGTTGTTTATAGAGGCCTCCTCCTCCTATTTATGCAGTCTTTTCCTGAAACCTCTCATCACGAGCTCTCCAGGCCTCCAAAGTGCTGACATGATGAATATGCCTTTCTACAACTCCAGCTAGAGCGGCTCGCATTCGCCATCCCCCTTTTCCTGCTGCTCCCAACGTTATTAACCCGGCTGAAAATGCAGAAATCGCAGCCCAGGAGCTTTGCCAGGGCGTTCTGCAGATTGCTGGCCTCGCCGCGGAAAGCGCTGGGTGAAGTTTGTTGGCCTCCGTTGCGCTGCGAGTCAGACAACGCAGGCGAGTAATCCCTCCAGGCTCTCAAATCCGTGGCTCTTCCACTTTGCCACTTCCAGGCACGGCCGCCTAATCCACTGAACGAGCTGCATCATTTTTCCAGCATCCCCCTCCCCTCCCTTCCTCGGCTTTGCAGTTCCTCTGCTCCTCCAGCGCGCTCTCTTCCAAGGCAGCGCACGTCCCCGCCTGCCTTCCCGAGCCCTGGAGGGCTCTTTGCCTGCCACGCTCCAGCAGCCGAGCTCGCCGGGTCCCCAGCGCATCCTCTCGCTGCATCCTGCGCCAGGGATGCGGGCGCTGATGGATGAGAGCGGCAGAGCTTGCTCAGCGCTCCTTGACTCCCGGTGCTAGGTTTCCTAGAGCTCCTCCATGCCCGCCCAGTGCTTCTCTCTTCCTCATCCTCCTTCTTCTCCCCCTACCCCGGCTGGTCCATAATTATATAAAAGCAAATTAAATGCTGAGAGGAGCCGTTGTGAAAGGGAGCATCAAAGATTTTTCCCTTAAAGCAGGCGGAAAGCAAAGGGAGATGGATGCTGTTAGGAAGGCAGTGTGTTTAAAAATCAAATCAAGTCTCTCCTGGCTCATCAAGGCTGTGGGAGCGTGGCTCGGCACAGGAAGGGGCCAGTTCTGCCTTTAAATAGGGACAGCATCAGCTGCATCTCTGAGGGAGCCACGCTGGAAAAACGGCCCAGGGAAGGGCTTAAAAACCCAGGTACAGCCCCTGCTGATGTGTCCAGGCTGCAGCTGCTTCCACGCATCCCCCACAGAGTCTTACGGATTCATTTTGTGCCATACAAGGTCAGCTCATCATATCCTGTGGCACACATCCCTCCTCCAAACCCCAGCCCTCCCTGATCTTCAGATTGCAATGCCAAGCCCAGGCTCCACTTTTCCCCAAATAGGTCAACTTCTGTTTAAGGAGCTTTAAAAAGGGAGTTGCTGGAATGGCTATCAGGAGGTTTTGCTTTTGTCTCCTAATTCCTGTGTTCAGAGAGCTGTTGAGGAAAGAAGAGTGAACACACTGGAGGTCTTTACTCAGAGCCAGAGCATCTCGTCCAAGACATTTCTTCCACCCAGCATGGTGGCAGAAAGGGCTCGGAAGAATGAAAGGGATACAATCAGGAAAATGCTTAATTTCCTGAGTTTCAGTCTACTGGGGTGTTGGAAGAAAGAAAAGCCTCATCATGCCTTGAAAGAACTATTTGACCCTGAGAGGTAACTTTGTGAGAGGATTAGGCAACCTGTGTCTGTTGTTCCTTTCAGCACTCAAAGAACGGGGCAGTGTCACCCTAAAGGGAGAATCTCCAGCAGCAGAACTGCTCAAATCCCAGCCTCAACAAAGCCTGGGGCAAGACTCTTGGGATTTCATGAGGGTCAGGATCCATTCTTTAATCATTTCCCCAGCCCAAGGCAGGGCAGAAAAGAGCACTGAGAGAAAAGATTGGTGAGCAGTGCAAGGTGCACACAGAGAGCCTGGACTGGAATTTTTGGTTGGTGGAGCAAATGGATGGACATCAGCTCCTGAATATCCACATGGAAGGAGCTGGTGTCGGTAGGCAGGGCCTCTGTGAAGGATTCATCTGCTACAACCACAGTTGGGTGGGCTCAAAACGGAGTCAGCAGAGGTGAGGGAGAAAGGATGGATCCAAAATATGAATCAGGCCATGTCCAAAGCAGCTGAAGAAGGCGGGATGAGGTGGTCAACCTCCAGCTGCCCCTTTCTCCAGGGAATCTGGACAGAGCTGGGTGATGCATTTGGACATAACCTTAGGGTTAGGCTGAAGGAAAGGATGGGAAGCTGGAGAGGATGGATCCCTGTCCCTCACTCAACTGTGCCTGAGGTTTAGGAGAGGATAAAAGGGCTTTTCCATCTCTCAGACTCCTGAGCAGCAATGACCAGAGCGCTTCCCCCAATTTAAATCGCATATTTGCTGGGGGAAACATAGCATTAACAACAGAAAAAGCCCAGCAACTCAGATCCTCATTCCATAATCACTCCTAGCAGATAATCCACCCCACTCCTTGCAGAACAAACCATCCTTAACCCACTTCACCCTGCAGAGGTGCCGCTTCCTCCGCGCTGAGCGGGAAGGGGCAGATAAAGCCAGCTTAAAGGAGACACCCAACCTCCAGGCAGGCAGGGAGGTGAGAGGGATTCCAGTTTTCCTGGCATAAATCTCCTCTTAAAGAGGTTTCCTTTTAAATTTTTTTTTCACGTGGCTTCTTTAAGGCTTAATGAGATTTAACAGAATTTCTAACGTCCTTCCACTCAGGTCACGAGTTCTTTTTGCGAAGATTTCTGCCTGCATGAGGCTGCAGTTTTCAGCACAGGGTCTCTCCCTCCAAAAAAAGCCACATCTCTCCACAGATGCTGTGTCCAACTTCTCTATAACCCTGCACTTGATGTGAAAGATATTTGCAGCGTAAGCCTTCATTTTGCAAAGTCCTGCTGAAATCTCCAGGATTTCGGGAGCTGTCGGCACTCTCCACAGCCCTCAAAGGCAAGCTGAAGCTGCTCATGTATTTAAGGAAAAGCAACATTAACTTAAGTGGGTTTAGGGGTCATTTTTTTTAAGCAGAGTGATACAAATTAGGCATCAAAATGTATTTCAGACATCTGAGCTACAGATGTGTGCTGGTTGCAGTTATCCTGGTGGAGTTTGCAAATTGTCTTGCCCCTCCCAAAGCAAAGCCCTTGTTTTTGTCATGTTCTCCCTCTTCTGTACCATATCTGGGACCATTTGTGATCATTTATGATCCCTTTTTGCAGGGGCACACTAAAGATGATTTTCCCTGTCACTTGGTTTAGAAGACTTAACTGGTCAACCGAGTTAGAAAGGGACCTTGAGCCTGTAGGTGCTCAAAGATGAGATTTTCAAATGACATCAACACCTTGAACATAACTGAAGAGACTAAAGTCCCAATGTCTCCAATGGAAGTGGAGAAGAGACTCATGAGATTTGAAATGTCATCCTTTTCACCACTTGAAGGAGCACTAAAAGTTAGTGCAAGACCCTTTGTGCTGGCCTGGGCCAAGCAGGTGTGTCCAACAAGGCTCAAACGGGACTCCAAACTCCCAAATCCAATTTCTGTGACCTCACAGCACCAAATTGTCCCTGTTTATGCAGAGTCCTGTAACCAGAATTACCCTCATAAATTAGCCAGGGTTCATTCTACACAGGCACCAGATTCCATGAGGGTCAGTGCAAAATTCAATATGGCACCCGTGAATTATGTGTGGGAAAATCCTGTTTCTCCCAAGCAGAAATCCCCTTCCACACTGATGCATTTTTCCTAAGATGCACCAAGAGAATGGAATTGTATGACTGAAGAAGTCTTTGCCGTATGAAGTCCTCAGTAACAGGAGATGGGGTGGGGACAAGATCTACCGGAGTCACACTCTGGGGCTTTGGCTCAGGTTCTGAGACAGATCAAGAGGAAAAAGAGATGCTAAAACCCTGCCCAAAGGCATATTCTTTTTCTCCTTTTTTCTCATGTCATTCCTTGGGGAGTAAAAGAAGTGGGAGACATCCATCACCCAGCCCTGGTTTCCTGTGACAGAAGAGACACAAAGCACAAAATCAGTTGCTCATTGCCACGTGGGAAAGGGACCCCATCACTTGTGTGCTCCCTGGGCCGGGAGGATCCGAGATAATCTGCCCTGAATTTTGTCCCAACCCCACCACAGTTTCCCTTTAAATATTCATCAGCAGCCCAAGGAGGAGGCCCAGATAGCTCTGAACTCATAATCAGCTCACCTGGGAGGCCACTCATATGACTCCAGTGCTCTGCCAGACTGGGGCATATGGCTCTGTTCCTGCCTTCCCCTCCTTCCCACCAAAGCCGGATGACAGGGAGCAATTTGGTGCCCTGCTGGAAACGAGCCGCTGGGCCCTGGCCAATTCCCAGCAGCATTGAAAAGCCATCTCCACAGTTGGCAGTGGCGCCAAGGACGCCTTGCTCCGGCGTGCTGAGAGCACGCCAAGCCCGAGGCACGCTGGCGTGGGACAGCTTGTCCCATCATCAGCCGTATTGTCCCAGCGCGGTGGGATCCAGGAGCCTTCGGAGCCAGGGACAGCTTTTTTTTTTCCCTTTTTCCAATGGGGTTTGGAGCCAGCCCAAAGTCAGACGTCATCCCTTCGCCCATCCCCACCTGCAGCTTCTCCGTCCACCACCTTGCCATGTCTCCAGCTCTTATTTTTGGAGCGCTGCTAAAAGCCCGTCTGTTCCGTACCGCGCGTCACCGTCACACACAGGACACGGCACAGCCAGGAAAGATGAGTCACCATTCACGGGACAGCGCTGGCACGGGGCCAGCGCTGCCAATTTTAGGCTTTGTCAGCCTGTGGTAATCGCTGGGAAGGGGTTACATCATTGGAGCGCTACACCAGCATTAGCTCATGCTGTTCCCAGGAGCCGCGAGCGAGCGGGAAACTGAGGCACGGAGAGAGGTTTGAATCCTCATCAAGCAGAAAATTCAGGTTTTTTGGGGGTAATTCCATGCTGCAGGCTTTCTGGAGATACACCTCTCATGAGAAGTTTGGGATAAAGTCCCAAATACATGTGAAATACATGGAAATTCAACTCTTTTTTGGCTTCGGGTTGCTCTAGTTTGGGGTTCTCGTCAGGCATCTAGGAGAGCATGGATAAACAGAGAACACATAGCCTCTGGGATGTGCAATAAAACATGGAAAAGATGCTTCTGTGTCCCTGCTGGGGGACAGAAAACACTCTGTGTTTCTACCCTGATGGAGGTGGAGCAGTTCAGGTTGATGCAACTCAAAATCGCTGAGTTTTGAAGGAAGGAATTCTCTTGCTTCAGAAACCATGAATTGTTTTGTATTATTATCTTGGGGTGACAGTCCCGAGCCTGGATGTGCAGCAGAATTACTGAGTCAGTAGAAATCTCCTGGAATGACTTCTGTCCTAAGTGGCATTTGACCAACCTCAAGCTCTCAGCGCCCTCAGAACATCCATTTCCTCACACAGAGGGTCACTGAGGGGGGACAGCCACCAGGCACAGCCATGGCCCCTGTCTGGTGGACATCAAGGTCCCAAAGACATTTGCAAAAGGCAAAACACCCAGGAGATAAGCCAGGATGAGCATGACTAAACAGGGGGACACTGAGTTCTGGCCTGCTACCCATCACTTAGATCTTTGCAGAGTGAACAAAACGTGGGAAGCAGAGGAAGAGAGAGGTTCCTGCTGTTATCCCTGGAAATCAGTGTCCCTGGTGCCTTCAGCTACCCCACTGCGAGACAGCACCAGCTGCACCACATCCGTTTTTGTCACTTTGTCACTCCCCCTCACAGGAACGCTCTGCCAGACTCGCCTCATTGATGCCAGCCCTGTGTACTCTCCGGGAATGTTGAGACGCTCCTTCTTTTCCGGAGACCAGTCCCCTCCGCTGGGATTTTGCTGAGGCAGTTCCACTAAAGGTCCCACACACAACACCAAAGGTTTATAAACCAAAAGGTTGCAAAGTGTGCTCTGCTGACACATCTCTGAATCTGAACCTCTTTCCTTGACCAGTGAGTGTGATCCAAGCTGGGTTTCCTTTCTCTTCCCCATCAGGCCAAAAGCATCCCCAGAAGTGGGATGAACTTACTTCTCTAATTACTGCAGGATTTCTGTGTCCAGGCCAAGCCATCTACCAAAGGTTTGCAGGATCCCTGTTTGGTGCTGTCACAGACTCTCCGAAGCACTGCCTCGATGTTGTCTCATCTCCAAGGAACTGCCTGTGGTAGCTGTGTTTTCAGGAAGTTCCCTCACGAAACCCTGGCAGAAGATGTTGCTTCCCCAATCTGGGGACAAGTCTGTTGGGTTTCATCCCTGCTGACAAACCAAAACACATCAGAACACGAGCACAGCCACCAGATCTTGCTCATCCTCTGCTTCAATTATCAGCACAGTCCTTGGCACATTTTTAGCTCCCGCCAGCCAACACCAACCCAAACAATTCCCATGCCTGGCTCAGGTGATGGCAAGAATGATTCCCACCGAGCACTCTGGGCCACCCTGTTTTGGAGGCTGGGACAAAACGTAGCAGTCAACAGAATTAGGCTTGGCTTGGTCGCTGATCTCTGGCCATGGGGTCCAAAGCTGCCCCAGACCTGTGCTAAGGGAAAAGGGATTCTCAAGCAGGCAGCAGAACTCCATGGGCTTTCCCTTCCAGCACTGAGGTGCTGCTCCCCTCTTTTTCAGAGTATTTTAGCCCCCGCTTGCAGGATTACAGCATCCTTTCAACTTGTGGTAGGCAGATTTACATTCTTCCCAGTGGCTGTGGTTCTCATCCGAATTAAAACAGCAACAACAAATAAGGAATGGCAGGATAGAGGTGCTGTAACAGATATAAAATTATAGTGTTAAAATGCACATATATCATATCTGTTTGTGGAGTTGTGTTGTTTCATGCCAACCATCCCTACTCAGAACACAGAAATGGGTGAGGAAAGATTTTATTCTAAATTGAGCCATGCGTTATTTTTCTTAGCAAAAGGGCTTTTCCCCTCCCATTTCAGTGCATTCCAGTATTTAAGGTGTGTTTCTCTTCTAAGGTTCCTAACGGTAGAGCTCAAATATCATTAAGTCTGAAAAATCTCACTGTAGGAGGCTCCTTCTGATATTTTCAGGACTTAAACTGGAAGCAACTCTCTGGATTTGATACACTCAAAAATCTTAGCAAAGAATTGGCTACTAAAAGCTGTAACTAAAGTGCCCTTCACAAAGAACCAGCTGTTGAACGTGCAATATGATTTTTCCTCCAAGAATAACTCCTTTTGGATTTTGCCATCTTATTCTTCCCAGTTGAAGTAATCACGTTTGGGGTGGGATTTTTTGCGCCTAGAAAGACTGTTTTAATTAGCAAAGGGACAAAAACTAGGTCTCAACAAGAAATAGCAATGGAAATTTCTAGAGATGGTTTGTGCACTTCTCTGCTGGCCGTGTTCCTGTCAGGTTGAGCCAGGTTTGTGCGTTTCCCCTGCCTTCTAACATTGCCTACAAAGAGGGATTTTGCTCTGCTTGCACAGAGTTAAATCCTGTCCTTGCTGGAGGTGTTGTTAGAACATTCTGGTGGAGCATTTCCAATGAAACCTCTTGGGGTCTCTCGGGGAGCTTCACATCCTCTTGTCTGTGGCTGTTCAATTTTAGGGGCTCAGGTGGGGTTCTTTTCCAGTGTCACTCTGAGACAGCGCTTAAAGGCTTCAGATTAACAAGGATTTAACTCAAAAGTCTTTATAATTACAGTGATGACTGTGCAGAGGGCACCTCGGCCTGAAAAGAGTGGCAATTCATGCAGCTTTTGACAAAAATAGACACGTAGAGCAGTTCTCATGCTCTATTTCCAAACAAGCTAATCTGTGCCCGGGAAATCCTGGCTGCTGATTTCCCAGCACATTTCTAATGCAGAATTAACCCAGGTGATTGGTGCCTGGAGGGATCAGACCAGGCTCGGAGCAGACCATCTCTCCTTCATGTCTGTGGGTCTTTAGAAGACAGAGATGCACACGGTTGTTGGTTCTGAGTGTCTCTATCAACTTCAGTGCCATGAGATTCAGGGATTCGTGGGATTCGTGTGCTCTGGAGGATGCGCTGGGAAAAGGCACACTTGGGCACGGTGGGAAGATCCTGGAGAGATATTGAGACTTGAGTTCTTGCTGCTGGGGTCACTGAACCCCACATGAACCCCACATGAAGCTCTTCTAATTGGAAACACCATCCGTGCAGCCCCACACTGACAGTGAAAACACCATCAGTAAAATTAATTAGAATTCTGATTCCAAAAATCACAAAGGAAAGAACTGTTCTGCATCAGCACCCTCAAAGTAGCATCTGCTGAACTGGGGCTTCTGTCAGTGAGAAAAAAACCCCTGCTTTTGGTGAAAACAGTGGAATATTTTCTTTACATTTTCTTACCATTTAGGGGAAGCTTCAGAATGGAAGAGCCATTTCAAACAAAATAGTGTTGTGTTATAAATAAAAAATTTTATATCATTAATGCCACACCAATAGGAACTCCAAAAGTAAGGCTGTGTGTGTCTCTCTTCTCCCTCATCATCTTCAGCTTCTTTAGGACTGAGTCTAATCACATAACTCACTCCAAATTCCTGAATGAAATTCTTAGACACCTGCCATGCATTGTTCCCCCTGAAAATTGTGTTTGTGGAGTTCATTTCCTTGAACTCCACCATTAGACTCCCATCAGAGACTCTGGTGTCTGGATGGAGCTATTTCAGAGGACGCTGCTCTCCAGAAGGCAGGGTTTGTCTCTAGCTCTAGGAATGGACTCACACCAACTTTTTCCTCATGCGTAATTTTGGGAACATAGCTGAGACCAGATTCCTGGAAGGATTACCCTGTCTTCCTAAAATAACATTTTTCTGGCAGAAAGCTGTCCCCACATCTGCATTACACTTTACCTAAGCTCTACCTGCCATGCCTGGGCTCACCAGAGCTGTCCAGACACAGCAGCCACCTGGACTCATTTCCTCTGCCCAGCCTGGAAAATCCGATAATATTAGAGGCTTCATCCCCAGGAGCTGAGGAGTTGAGCCAAAGGTCTTCCACATTATTTTTAACATGATGAAGGGGATTATATGACTTTGCTTGTGATAAACAGAGGACTGTGATCAGGTTTTGTCTATACCTGTAACGCAAAGAGTGTTAGAGCCCAAGCAGTGGCACTCAGGTGACTGCACTGAGCTGGTCTCTGGTGCAGATTTGCAAGCCAGCCCTTTCCCAAAGCTATCCCAGGCATGAGAAAACAGATTCACACAGCCCAGGAAGCATTCCCATCAGGCAGATTGGATACAGCCCGAGGGAGTTTGTCAGGATGGGCATGGCAGACACTGCCAGCTGGGCTTGGGGTCAACAAACCAGGCTCTGTTTCTCCTTTGTGGTTCAAATGCCACCACCAGGTTCCCTTCCCATGTGTCCTCCTCCTCTCTGCTGGTTCTCATCAGCCAGTCTGTGGTGACAAGTGACCACACAGGATCAAAGACCCCAGGTAGCCAAGTGAGGTGAGGCTTGCTTGTGGATCTGTGCCTTTACAAAGACTGAGATTTCCCCTAAGTGCTGCCAGAAGTGTTCCAGCTCTGGATCAGGTGTCAGCAGCTTTTTTCCCTACATAAATAGGTAAAAGCCGAGATACCTGCAGTCAGCATCCTGGGAAAGGGGCAAGGCTGTTATGGAAACTAAATAGAGGATTTTCATGCTGATAAGGACCTGTTGAGACCAGCTTTCTTCTCAGTGGTGTAACAGAGGGATGTTGTCTTTCTCCTACCACTTGAGGATGGTGGTAACTCTGGCTGTTCTAGGATGTCCTCTGACCACCCACGACACCCTTCTCACATCAGGAGGGTGTCGGGGGTTGTTTTGCCTGCTTGGCCTTCAGAGGTATAAATTCATTGTGTTGTGCCACTTGAATGTGCCCACGTCACGTTGGGTCTGTCAGCTCCTGCCCTGCAGCAGCCCCTGTGGCTTATTGTGCTCATCTTGGGGTCAGGAACAGGTTCCATCAATCCTCCTTCCTCCTCTCTTCACCTTGCTGAGACTCAGGGCTCTCCCCTGAGCTCTTATGGGGAGTTGGTGGATGCCAAACTGCTGTTACCCACTATTCATCTTCCCCACCTCTTCTTTGGTTATTTCAGTTTGAGCCCCATCCCTGGCAGTGTCCAAGGCCAGGTTGGACAGGGCTTGGAGCAACCTGGGATAGTGGAAGGTGTCCCCGCCCATGGCAGGGGTTTGTAACAAGATGAGCTTTAAATTCCCTTCCCTCTCAAACAATTCCATGATTCAACAGGAAGAGTCAATGGAGAGACAGAGGCATTTCCAGACAACTCATTCCATGTCTCAGACAGCATTCCTGGGGTACAATAAACACTGGGGCATGTGACAGATGGGACATCTTCACACAGAGGGTGTTAAAATGGGGGGAAGCCTTGCCCATCCTGATGCGGTGTGCGATGGCCAACATTTCGAACAGGAGACTGACACTTCGCTGAGGTTATTCGAGGACAATCCAAAACAGAGGGTGGATTATCCCATCTCTGCTTGGCCCGGGGTGCTCGTGCCTCCTGCAGAGGATCAGTCTCTGGCTTGCATCCAGGAGAAGATACAAGACTCGATGGCTGCAGGGTCGGAGCTGGTTTGGAGTGCCCGAGTTCACAGAGGACATGAATAGGAGGAGACACAACAGAAGCAGCCGAGATAATGAGAGCACAGATCAGACGAGCGCGGCCGGTCACCTCTTCCTGCAGCAGGGAAAAGGGGCACTGGGGACAGCTGAGAGGCAGCAGGATGAAAGGGGAGGCAAGAAGGCCTTTGGAAACACAATCCCTGCTGACCCCGTGGACGCTTCCTCAAGGCGGTGCTAAGGCCTGGGCTGGGGGAGGCACCAAGGAGGGATTCAGCGTTTCTGAGGTCACCGAGGACATCTTAATTTAGCAAAAGGAAGAGGTTTTAGGAAGCCACACTTCAGGATGTGAGCCAGCTTTTATCTGCCAAGGGGTGGGGGGGCAGCTCTCCGTGTGAGCAAGCTGCTCTGGAGCTGCCTTGCTTTGGATTTTCTCACGGGGAAAGGTTTGGGAACATGGATGTGCCTCTGGCGTCATGTGGAAAGCTCTCCTTGTGCCAGCTTGGGCATGAACTAGCCTGTGTAGGAACTCAGCACAAGCCTTGTGTGGGATTCCCATGGGATTTGGTGGTAGAAGACGTTCTTGTTGTCCAAACCTACTTGGAAATTTGTCCCTGGAAGGAGTTCCCTTTGTTTCCTGCCATTCCCAATCACCAGCAGTGGTCTATTTCTTATGGACCGGTGATGCTGTGCCTGTGGGAGCTGGGTCCTGCAGAGGATGGGGATGTGATACTCCTTGCAGGAAGGTCCCAGAGGAGATCCCTAGCCAGGGAACAGGTGCTGAGGGTGTGAAACTCAATAAATCCAAAATATTTTGGATATAATAAAAAATAAATCCAATAAATCCAAAATATTTCCTGTGAGAAAAGAGAAAAGGACGGGACACTGGTGTGACACCTCTTCCCAGTCTCTGCAGGGTCAAGCTTTGGATTTTCATCCCTGATCTTTCCAGCGCTTAGAAGGGCACAAATGTGTCACATAAATGTGAGGAGGCCATTCCTGGGTCAGACTTGTGAATTTTGTTCACCAGAGGTGGAACAGTGCTCATCTGCCATACAGGACTGGTGGCACAATGGAGAAACTGTTTAAGGAAATGTCCTGAAATGCAGCGAGGAAAATGAATGGCAAAATGATCTGTACAGCCCTTTATTATTTATATATTGGCAATGTTCCATATTTTTCCATGTTCAAAGGGACAAATAAAGAGGGAAAATGAAGGAAAAAAGACCCAAGTCATTTCCTCCTCTGATGGGGAAGAATAAAGAAAGATCAAGCATGAAAATCCATCAGGAAACAACAAAAATCAGACCTGGGGTCTGATTCTGACCCCTTTTACTCTGACACAAACAAATTAAATCAGATTAAAAAATAAGGGGGGGCTACTTTCAGGCCACGTTGTTACAAAAGCAGGATCTGGCTTGATCTCTTTTGCCTATAAATGCATTTTCAGTGTGTGTGCATCAAAATGAAAGCCTGTTCCCCGGCTCCTACTGAGCTTCAGGGAGGAACGTGCCACCCAAAGGGGAAAACAGCATAACAGGGTTCACAGCACAGGGGCCTGAGCAGGCAGCGAGGGATGGGGATGAGCTGAAATGTGGCACTTGGCATGAATCAAGAGCTGCCTCTGCACAGGGGCTGAGGGAAGCTTTCATGTCACGCTCAATATTTGCCGTCCCGCACACCCGGGAGAAATGTTGGTATCTTCCCATTTTGTTTTAGTGGAGTCTTAAGGAGAATTAATGTCAAAAAAGAAATAGAGTGCTGTTTAGGCATCATTTTCAACGTTAAAGGGGCAGGCACCGCAGGAAATGCTCAGGGAATGTGCTACAGCAGCTGCACCCAAATTACAGGCAGCCAACAACCTGCAGCTGGATTTGTGCTGAGAACTGTACCTACCCCTACTGAAAAACCTCTCTCCTCAGCTGGACAGCACAGAGAGTAAGGCAAAAATAGTATATTGTTCATTTTAAATATTCATTTGTGTGTGTGTGTGATTTTTCTATTAGAATGGTTGCGAAACTGTGCATAAGTGCATGGCAGGAATAGGCCAGACAGACAGGGATGGCTTTCCCTCCACTGCTTTTGTTCCTGGGCTTTAAAAACAGGAGTGGCAATTTAAGGGGAGTCATTGCTTTGATTCTTTCATGTGGACAGGGTTTTTTCCAAAGAGCCTCATTACAAATCTAAGATGACTTTTTCTTTTTCTGGATTAGGGATTCTGGATTAGGATTTCTTTGTCTGGGTAGGAACCAGAGGGGGAAAACGAAAACAGGATGAAATTCACGGTGTCCCTGTGAGCTTCAGCAGCTTCCCTTGAACTCAAAGTGGTTCAGGCTCCTCTCCTCTGGTATCAGATCGCTGTCTGAGTTGTACTCAAGTCCACCTATGTTTTCATGATCCAAAGCAACAGCTCTCATTTCCCTTTCTCAGAGAATCTATTCCTTGGTCCGACATTCTCAGAAATTTAACTTTTATAAACCTGCCTTATTTCCCACTGCTTTCTCATCTCTCTTCACCACTTCCTGTTGCACAGCCTCTGTGCCACGTGTGTTTACCACTGAGGACTGATCATGAGCTCCCCTGAGAAAGGCAGAATTTTTTTTTTGAGTCTCACCTGGTGTCATTTGAAATGTCCTGAGTGCCTTCCCTCACTCCAGCTCCCAGTTCAGAAGTGTTCTTGTCCTCTGTGTGGAAGTTTGTCACATCAGCCAGCTCCACATGGAGGTCTGGAATATCCTAAAGCATCTCAAACGTCACTGATTCCTGTCTGTGGTGGTAGCACTAAGCCTTGATTCTCCTTTGAGCAAAGAGATTTCGTTTAACCATGGACACCCCGGGGTGAGTCTCTACAGGAGAGGCTGAATCCTGTCGGAAATGCATCATCAAACTCACTGTGATGTGAAGGAGATCTAGTCCCTGCTTTAGCTTGGATTTTACATGAGATCTTGGCTAAATCCTTCAAATCTTGGTGCTTCATCTGTCAAATGGGACATTATAGAGCTCCACCTCCCCGTGCTGAATGCAGGTGGAGAGATGTCTCACTGTAAGGACTTCAGGGCTCACTCCTAAAGGAATCTGGGGGATTATTTCTTGTGCTGTGTCATTTGAGACACAGGGACTTGACTCCTTGGTGGTGCTGACTTTGGCCTGTGAGTCACTCACGGCTTCCTAGGGCACAGAGGTTTAAAGAGAATCGCAGTCTGTGCCAGTCTGGCTCGTTTTGGGCAGGTGGGATGCAGATCCCAGAGCTGCAGCCACAAGGCTCCAGCCCCATAGGAACTGATTTCCTCCTCACTGGAGAATGCCTGCCGAGATGTGGTTGTGCACGGTGGGGATGTTCCACTCCCAAGGCTGAGAACAGAGTGGGAGGAGTGGGAGTGGGCTTTTTTTGAAGTGACTTCAGTGTTTACCCAACCTCATCCCTTTGATAAACAAACCTTGGGAGGGAGTTGAAACCTCCTCGTGCTCCACGAAGGTGCGTCAGTCACCATGTGCAAAAGTCAGAACCAAAATAAAAAAACTACTGCTCATGTGATCCAACTTTCCAGGACTTTTTCTTTTAGTTATAATTGAAGAGATCTCTGCAGTTGCTGAGAAATAAGGTCTGGAGAAGGTGGGAGGAAAAACAGGGACAGTTTATCCCACGGTCTGTGAGAATTGTAAATTGTTTGAAGATGTCATGGGCTAGAAGTCGCAGGGAAAGTTGGGAATGAGAAACTTGTGGTCAAGAAATGCTGTGTCATTTGGGTCTGCGTGAAATAGCCAGGGAATAATTTCTGTGGCAACACAGAGGAAGTACAGGAAAAGCCTTTACATCACTCCATGGCTCCTGCTGACATCCACCCACAGATCTCCCCCCTCACACCCAGGTCCAGATCCTGCTCATCACCCGGGTGCCAAAATTCACATTCAGCGCAGAGCTGTGAATTTTCAAACAACAGCAAAAATATGTCAAAACGTCCAGAGATCCTTCATTGCCTCCCTCAGATCTCGGTGCAGATGAAGAGACAATGAGCTGTTCTTCAAGGCGGGGACTCATCCCACCTGACTGCTGGCGCTCGCACGTCCCCTGGCAAGGGATGGAGTCAGCCACCTTGGGAGCATGAGTCAACCCCTCCCTGTCCCACACACGGATCTTAGGACAGGCTGAATCACTTTCTGGGGGTGTCTGCCTCTCTCTGCTGGCTGGAGGAGCCGTTCAGATGACTGTCAGCAGCCCGGGTGCCGCGCGAGTGACTCAACGCACGCACTCTGAGCCAGCTCGGCGCAATTTACAGCGAAGGCTGTGATTAGTGGAGGGTTCTGCCCTGAAAACATTAGGTAAAGCCTTTATGTGCAAACTGGGGGATTGTTTTGGGTGTATTTTATTCCTCTCTCTTTTCTAGAATAAATGAGCCCAACAGAAACATTTTTAAGCCAGGGTGACACATCTGTCTCCTGTGGGCTGGCACTGCTTGAGTTTACCTGCGCAGGTACAGCTAATGCTGTACAAGTTTCTAGTAAAACAGAACTAAAATAAGGCAATAAATGACTTTTTTTTTTTTTCCCTGTTAATCATGGAAAGTTTTTAAACTGAACAACTAAGAGATAGCGCAACAAACAGTACTTATACACATAACAAAACTTTGTGGCATTACTCATCCTTCCAAAGCTGTTAATAAAGCCTACCAAAACCGTAACGCATCTTGTAGGTTAAAAATTAATCTAATCTGCATCTGCTTGGGTGTGAGGCTGTTCCCATACAGAAGTTTCCATCCATTATGAGGAGGGACTGAGGGAGCTGGGTCTGTTCAATCTGGAGAAGAGAGGACTGAGAGGTGATCTCAATAATCCATATAAATATCTCCGAGGGGTGCCAGTGGATGGTGCCAGACTCTTTCCAGTGATCCACAGTGACAGGACAAGAAGCAGTGGCCATAAAATAAACTTCAAGAAGTTCCACCTCAACATGAGAAAAAACTTCTTTACACTGAGTGTGTCAGAGCACCGGAACAGCTGCCCAGGGAGGGCATGGAGTTCCCTCTCTGGAGACATTCCAAACCCACCTGGATGTGTTCCTGTGCCACCTGCTCCAGGTGATCCTACCTTGGCAGAGTGATCGGATGATCTCCAGGGCTTCCTTCCAGCTCCAACCATTTTCTGAGTCTGTGGTTGGAATCCCCAAGTCCTATGTGCAAGTGTTTCTCGGTGAGGACTTAGAACTTGGGGGAAAATGTGATTTTCTTAAAGCTGGTGGCCTAAAGCTTCTCTCTTGGACAAGGCCATTGGTCTCACTGCTTTGTTGTTTGTTGTTTTTTTAAAATTCAGTCTGAAATTCTAATACACATGTGAGCCCAAAAGGCAAGGGATTCAGCAGGAGACTTGAGAGTTGACAAAAAGTTGTAGTTTTGGTGGACTTTTCAAGCTGTGAGAATTCCAGTGAGGGCAGAGCTGGAGCCTGTCATTCTTCCTGGCCTCCGTCTCCATCACCTCTCCTCCAGACATGGATAGGTTGGAAGGGGGGAAATCCGACCCTAACACACTGTGGTGTGGGTTCCTCCAAAATGAGAAGATAAAATTTTACAGAGTGAGGTCTGCAGATCCAGTGGACCTTATTTGCATTCCCTTGGGCAGAGAGAAAAGAAAACAGGAGATGAAAAAATTTAGGTTTTTTGGGCATTTTAGCTTTTTAACTCTGAGCAGTTGGAGCACGATGTTCCTTGAATTTTCCTAGAGCAGTAAAATCCAAATAAGAACTGGACCCGTCTCCCAGTTACACATCAGAGATGAAGGGGCAATTCTTATTGTTTGTTTTGCTTGGAATCATAAGCAGTTTTTCCTTTGGACTTTAAGGGTGATGTTCAGAGATAAATCTTTGGCTAAGGCTCAATCCAACCATAGATACCAAATTATTGAGCTTCCCAAACATGGATTTTGGTTCATCATCTTTTTCCTCACCTGCAGAACAGTTGTCCAGTGGGAGCAAAGGAAGAAGATGCCAGTGGCCCTTGCTTTTCCCAGGAATCTATGAATTAATTTTTATTTTGATGCTTTGCTCCATGAGTTGTCAATCTACCCTCGTGATAATCAATGGAATTATATTTTTGAAAGCCTCTGAAGTGTGGTGGGGCCACTATTTTATCTTCTGGAGGAAATAAATTATTTAAATGTTGGTTTATATGGAGAATAAGACCAGGCCCCTTTGGAATATCGTGGGGTGTCTGTCCCATTCCAGGGTGCAGGGGGATGTGTTGGGAGCAGAAGGTGACCCTGGTGCAGGCTGTGCCCACCCTGGTGTGGCTGTGACTTGGATCTGTGGTCCAGTCAGGAGACAAGGCTGGAGATCAGCTACCTCTAATGCAGGCCTTGGGTCCATCCTGGAAACAGGGTGGGGGATTTGCTGGAGAAATCAGATTCTTTGTTTTGGGACAGTTTGGAGGGCACTGATGAGTCTTGATGCTTCCTGGATTTATATGTTTATCTGCAGGGAGAAAAACCCTGTTTTTCCCAAAGCGAGATGCAAATGGGGATTCCTGAGTAAGGCAGAATCAGTGGGGCTGTTGCTTAAAAGTATTTTAGAATAAAATAGAATCCGTGCATTTGCGGGGAATACAGGTGTCTTACTCTTGTCATGGTGCATTCCAAGAGAGATTCCTCTCTCCTAAAAGTAACTTTCACACTTGGGCTGCAGCGTTTAGATGGGATCTGGATTTCAAACTCTCAGGTGTGGATCCAGTCGGGATGAGCACAGAGCCCCTTCCCTATAAGAAGAGCTGGGGTGGGGTGGCCGATCCAGCGGCTCAGGAAGACAAGCACAATGAGTCAGAGAACTCCTGAATACAGCACCATTTCCAATTCCCACACTGATATCTCTGTATTTCTCTCCTCCAGACTGTAAGGACAACCTGACGTGAGTTGAACCTTCAGGCTCCCGAGCCTGCCCCAGATGCAATAATTTAGTGAGCAGATGATGTTTTCCACCAAAGCTCCTGTCTAACTCAGTGGATCTGTGTGTCTTCCGGCAGGTGTGTCCTCTGTGGCCTCCCTGATGTCCCTGGCTTGGGTGCTAGCCTCCTATCACAAGCTTCTTCGGGACTCTAGGGACGACAAGAAGAGTATGAGCTACAGAGGGGCCCTCATCCATCTCTTCTGGCGCCTCTTCACCATCTCATCCCGAGTTCTTTCTTTTGCTCTCTTTGCTTCCATCTTCCAGCTCTACTTTGGGATCTTTGTAGTGGTCCATTGGTGTGCCATGGCTTTCTGGATCATCCATGGTGGGACAGATTTCTGCATGTCTAAGTGGGAGGAGATCCTCTTCAACATGGTGGTAGGGATTGTGTACATTTTCTGCTGGTTTAATGTCAAGGAAGGGCGGACTCGATACCGAATGTTTGCGTATTACACGGTGGTCCTGACGGAGAACGCTACCTTGACGCTCCTTTGGTATTTTTACAGAGATCCTGACACCACTGACTCCTATGCCGTGCCAGCACTGTGTTGTGTCTTTCTTAGCTTTGCTGCTGGGATAGCTTTGATGCTGTTATATTATGGTGTGCTGCATCCCATGGGGCCAAGAGCTAAGATCTTTGCCAGCTCCTGTTGCGCCGAGCTGCTCTGGGGCATTCCTTTGCCCCCCGATGTTGAGCCCATGGCACCCCAAACCCCTGGGTACCGGGGGGCCCAGGCTACGCCCACCAGAGCGGTCACGGAGCAACAGGAGGAACTCACAGCTGACACTTGCTTGCCCGTTTTCCAGGTGAGAGCAATGGTACCATCTACTCCATCTGGGCGACCCTACCCCCCCGAGGGGCCTCTCATTAAGATTGACATCCCAAGAAAAAGATATCCTGCCTGGGATGCTCATTTTGTAGACAGGAGGTTAAGAAGAACTATCAACATCCTCCAATATATCACCCCCACAGCTGTAGGTATTAGGTATAGAGATGGACCTCTCTTATATGAGTTGCTACAATATGAATCTTCACTTTAAAGCTCCTTAAAGCAAAAGTAAAAGAGGGGACCTTATTTTTGTTTACGGTAAACACAGATCATGAAACAAACACAAACCTTCAGATAAGCTTTCTTTCTGGTTGCTGTATGTATAAAAAAAAAAAGATATTCTCTATGTTTTGTAAGTAAAAACAAAAAGAAAAACTTTTCTTTTGTTTTTTACACACAAGAAACAGTATTTCAACTTCCACACCTAGGATTCACAGGTGGAGAAGGAGGCATCTCCACATCAGTTTTATACCGTACACCAAGTGTAGAACATTATTTATGGGATTGGTGCTGATTGAAAAATAAAAAAAAAAAAAACAAACAAACAAACCTACAACTGCCTTATGCCCTTAGGTGCTGAGTTTCATTAAGTACTGTCACCTTTCTCATGCAAAACTCTTTGATGATTATATGCCAGGAAAAAAACAAAAAAACAAACAACCATCCAACTGAAATGCAAACCTTAAAACTAAAAAAAATAAATAAATTAGCAACAAAACCAGAGAGAAATGTATGAAAAAAAATCCTGTTGCTCTTATTGTATTTAGCAGAAAAAAACCTCCCAATGTCTAAAGATAAGAAAGCAAAGATAAGAAAGCAAAGCCAAGACAACCCCAATGGAGTTTGATTTTTCCAACAGCTGAAAGACAAAATCAGGTCTGTAAGATAATTTGGCAAGGAATTTATAACACCATTGGGCCAAACCTTGACCGAATCGTGTTATAAAGGCGATCCCACCCTGGAACTGTTTTCCTCGTGGAAACAGACCCCGTACAAAGGTGGGATTGCACCAGATCAGTGTGAAAATACAGGATCTGATCTTGTTCCCAACAACTGCATGTGCTAAAGCCCCACTGTCTCCAGTGGAGCAAATACCAACAGCCTGAGCCCACAATAAGGCCTGCCACCTTGATTTCTGGAAAACGAGAAATTATCAAAATTGCAAACCAAAAACACGATCCGAAAGTACATTTACACATATCTAATAATTATTTCAGTAATAATAAAACTCAGCATGGTAGCAAAAAGCGAGTCAATTTAAAGGCACAATACTTGATCAGTGACTGGCAAAATAATTTGACCTACTGTATCATTTTAAGGCTGTGAAAGGCATACATGTATTATTTGTAATCTCGTGTAAGACCTGTCATGTCTCATTCAGTGCGAGCCTTAAAGTGATTGTAAAGCATCCTTCGTTCCATTTTGGGGATTTTTGGGTTTTGATTTTTTGTTTTGTTTCTGTTTTGTTTTTAAGGAAAACAAAACATGAAAAGTCGGGATAAAAAAAACACAAAAACACAAAAACAAACAACAACAAAACAACCAACAAAACTTCTTCAAACGGTAATAACCTGTAAAACTGACTCACGTCTCGAGATGATTTGGTGCTTTGTATTTTTGTTGATGTTGTTGTTGTGATTTAGCTGAGAAAATTCTTCGACTCGGTTACATGTGGGGAACTGCTGATAAAAACTGTCTCGTGTCACCCTCTACTGTAAGTACATGGCGAGAAACAACAAGCAGAGGAAATCCAAGAGCGTAGCGAGAGCGCCGTGGTTTAGCTTAGCCTTCCACCACCAGGAGATGCTGCCACCTCCGAAGCTGGCAAAGCCCAGATGGTCCTACCGAGGGCTGTGGGGTTGTCTTGACATTTCCAAATAACCCGCTCGGTGTCTGAACATTCTCATCTCTCTCGGATTCTGTTTCTGTGCTGGAATCTCTTGGGTTTTTTTCGAGTTAAATCACCGGGTTTGCATCTATCCGACACCCTTTTTCCGTTTTGAGAGTATTGCTCCTTTAAAGGAATATTCCTGTTTCAGGGCATCTTTTCAATCCCACCATCCCTCTACTTGGGAGGGGAAAAACAACAACAACAAAATGAGATATTTTTAAGTGAATGCTGTAGTATTTTCTGTGTGTAATTGCAATTTTTTATTCCAGAAATACTGTAACTGTCTAGGGTGCAAAACTCCCATGCTGACCTATTCTGAAGAGAAGATCAGCATGGGGGGAATATTTTTTAATTATGATTATGATTTTTTTTTTAATTTGAGGAATCAGTTGGTTTTTTTAATTATGATAGTATTTAAAGAAACTAGTACCAATTTTATATAACAGTTTAAAGAAGCTGAATGCTTTCTTCGCCTGAATATACCTGAAGAGAAACATTTTTTTCAATCAGTGATCCTTTGCAGTGTTCTGAGAAAACGTTGGGGTTTCTTCAGTTGTCTCATTTTGTTTTGTAAAGAAAACTTTTAACTGCCCTTTCAAGGAGGGCAGGACTCCTTCACGCCAAACTATAGACACACGGCAAAGTTTATACAAAGCCAAATTGTCACTGGTACTGTAATTCCCAGTCAAACTCCATTTCAGGCAGATGTTTCTGGGCTCTGATTACAACCAATTCGATGGTCACATTTTCATGCAAAGGGAGGGATTTGGTCTTGTCACTCCTATCTAACTCCCCACTCCCTTGTTTGCTGTGCACATAAATACATATATATGTATATATATATATATATACATGAACTGATATATATTTGCGAAAAGCTTTCATTTCCCTTCTCCATTGTCTGTGCCCCACAGCCAGTCCCTTCTCAAGTGTCCTACTAACATTTCACCCTGTTTCTCCCCTGACCAGTGTGCTGTCTCCATTAAAAGAGGTAATTTGTGAAGTGAACTCGCTGTCCCCACCTACTGAGTCCTAAAAACACAGAGGTCTCCATCCTCCAGCAACAGGCCTGCATTTCTCCCATCAGGACTTTCTTTTGACTTGCCTTTAATGTTAGTGTAGACTTACCTTGCTCCAAATCCCCGTGTAAAGGCTCCCCTTGGTCCTTGCGTGAAGATCTGTCCTCCACACATGTTCATTTCCTTGGCATAAACATGAGAAAGGAATGGATGGCAAGCAGCCCCGCTGTGCCTCGGGGACCATTTTTCCAGGACGTGGCATTCTTGTTTCCAAAAGCACCGTGAAGAAGGTCCTGCTCCCCAAACTTGTCAGCCTTGAGGTCTGGAGCTGTGGTGCTGATCACCAACCCCATTGAACAGCCAAACCTTCCCACCAGGACGGTGACAACGAGCCAAGGCACAGTCACCAGGTGCCAGGAGGAGGAGACCCTTCAGTGTTGCCTCTCACGAGCAACTCCAGCCTGCCTTCCCTCAGGAACGGGATCTTTCTCCACACCACAACACCAACAGCCGTCGCCTCCGCCCCACGCAGGGAGCGGAGGGACAAAACACTCTGGAAGTGTCCTTACTTCTCAATGCAGTGCTAACTTCTCACAACCAAACCAGCTTAACCAAGGGCTTGACACATCCCTGTTCCAAAGTCCTCCTCCTTTGTGGCTCGTAGTGTGGATAACAACAAAGGCAGGTGCCTCCACTGCGAGTTAAGACTGTGTCATTACTTGCATAAACTTTCTGCCTCTGCTTCTCCTTTCTTTGAATGATATCCGCCGGCATCTTCATTTAGCAAAGGATTTCCAGGGACAGCCTGTATCAACCCTGAAGAACTATTTCTTTTTCCAGGACATCATTAGAGCCTTAACGTAAAGCACGTGCTCTGCCACTACTCCCGATGCGTTCCTGGTGGACACTTTGGGGTGGTGACCATTTCCTTTTGGGATTACCTGTGATCTTGTTGCCAAACAGCGCCTTTTGCCAAGCCAAAAGCTCGGGGTGGAGAACTACCCCAGGTCTCTATTGGTACTAATCTCAGTGCTGAGAGTCTCGTCCTCTCCTCCTGTTTTATTTTTTTGCCCTCTGATTTTTTGGTGTGCACTTTTGCAGGATGGTCAGCGACTTGTTTCGGTTTCACTCTGATTTTAACTCCTCAACTTTTCCCCAGTACCTTCTTTATACCACATCCCACCTTCTGGCCAGAAGATACTGCATGAGGAGCTTTTCAAACTGCCATGGAGAAGGTCGAGCCTGTATTTATTCACATCACAAGATCAGTGGGCAACTTCTCTGGCACATTTGTGCTGCTGGATTCACTCTGGGATCATCTGAACCAACCAACTGTGCCATGCCAGGGCCATGCCAAGGCACGAGGGCTCCACCATCCCGACTGTTATACTGTTCAAACCTTTCCTGGCATGGTCTTGACCCACTCCAAGGAGCCCTGGGCTCAGGCACAGCTTGCCCAGGCTTTGGCACTGGCCAGAGACCATCCCCAATCAGCAGTTTGGATGCAGCTGCTCCAAATCAGAGGTGGAAGATTTTAGCAGTGAGGATGGGGCCAGAACTACTCAGTTGGCTTCATGGCCAGAATGGATCCTAGAGGTGCTTAATTTCCTGATAAAGACGTAACTCCATGCCACAGACCAGGATTCAGGACGTGGTGGAGTACGTCAGCTCTGATCTGGCATTTTTCTATTTTCTGCCTAATTCGATGGACAAGTTATTTTTTCAGTTCACTTTGTTCCTTTTGCTGAGGATGTTTTGCAAACAGCATCACTTTTACGGCTCAGATGTCAACCCATCCATCCCTCCATCCATGTCAGATGGACGGCATGTTTACTGTGATAGTGTTACATATCCATAGGCAGCTAATTCGGAGACAGGAATCGTTCAGACCAGACCAAATCAACAGCGGAAACACAGGAATTACAAGGTCCCTGACCATGCCCTTGTCATGCTTTGCCACCCACATGAGGCATTCTTCATCTGCAGCAAATCCAGCCAGAGCTGCAGAAGAGGAGCCAGTGGTGAATAATTACCAGTGGAAAGTGCAAGTGAGCCACCAATTTCAAGTGTAAATATATATATTTTCAGTGTTTGGGATTGGAGCTAATTCTCTGCTTCACCCCGTCCTTTTGTGCACCTTCCAAAAGTCAGCAGTCATTTGCATGTATTTTTATTTAAAGCTGACGGGATGAAACAGGGCAAAATTAATTCCAAGCTTTAGTGAATGGTCTGCTAAAACCTGGCTCACGAGGGGAGCATTGCTATTGACTTTCAGAGCGCAATCACCCCGTGCTCTTCAGATATATTTTTGTACACACAAGATTCACTTCACAATTTATCCCACCCTTGGCCCCTGCATGTCACACCTGTCACCCAGACACCTGCAGCATGACTAAACCTCCTGAAGAAAATGTGGTCTGAGGTTAGTCCAGATGATTTCATTGAAGCTCAGAGGTGCTTTGAAAAGGAAAACTTACTACTGTGCATTTGCAAAACCTTTTAGTGCCTGCTTGCTGGGCAGCTTGGGCAGGAGACAATTTGGAAGCTGCCGGAGTCGGTGGAAAATTGTGGAGACAGGCTTTCCTAGGATATTTCCTTCTTTCACTGGGTTTGATTTTCTCTGGGTTCTGTTCAGATTGAATGTGGTCCTGCAAAATAAAACCCACCAGAAAACGAAAACCCGAACAACCACGACAAAATAAGGTCTGTGCCAATCCCCACAGAAGCTGAGGTAGCTGATGTAGGATGGTAGGAATGATGTGAACTCCGCTGTGGACCCTTTGCTTGCTGGAGCTTGCATGCTGTTCTTTTGGCAGTTGTCTCAAGCCCTGGGGGCTCTGGGGATGGTGCTTTCCCAGGGTTATGATTGCTGGTTTTATTTTTCCTTGGAGCTCAGGTGTATTCTGGTGCAGAGGATCTCAGCCTGGTTTGAACAAGGAGATTTGAGGCTATCCCAAATAGACGTGGGCAAACCTTTCACTGTGTGCAGAACGCATTTCCAGACCTTTGGGTACTGCTAGAGATTGTTGCAATCCACTTAATTCTCCATGAGCACGTTCAGAATCGCTTCATTGTTCTGTTGTGTTTGAACTCGGGAATAATGGTGTGGTGTTTCTTTCCTGTTGAGGTGGGATGTGACGAAAGGGAGGAGCCTTCCTGCTGTGCTGGATATTGCCTGTGTTCAACCCTTGTTCCTTACTTGAAGCTCAGACAGTGGGATAATGAGAAAAATGGGAAAATGAGATGACAGATCGCTGCATATGTTCCATTGGCTCTTCGCTGATGAGGAGGGAGGCAATTGGTGACAATTAAAATAAATCTGCATAAACCATCTGGACCTCAGTATATATTCTGACATGCACAGAACCCAATTGGAAAGTGATGCTGTTGATAAAATAATGTGGACTATGATCTCCTGTCGTATATTAAAAACCTAAAAAACAAACCAAACCAAAACCAAGCCCGGCAAACAGAAAAATAATTATTTGAGAATGTAAACTTTCCTCTGCCCTCCCCATTCCTTTGGGACACATGCAGCAGCAAGGCAACTGTTTGAAAGCCAGGCACTTTGTAATCCACGGAGTTAATTGGATTTGTGCAATGCTGTGTTTGTCAGATGGTCTCTTACAGTGAGCGTAGAAAGTGGCCACGGTCTAAAAGTCATTGCAGATTTTTGGGTGACAGTACTCCTGGGTTTCGACCCCAGCTCTGCCACGAAGTTGCTGTGTAACCTTGGGCAAGTGATTTAACCTTTCTGTGCCTACAGTTTACCCATCTGTACATGGGTATAATAATATTTACCTACCTCACAGGGGTGTTGTGAGGCTTAAGTTAATGTGTGTGAGAGGTGCTGGAAGTGCACCGTGAAAATTTCATTCTTGCTGGGTTTGTGCTGTTGTGGGGGATGAGCAGTGAAGGGGTTGGGTACAACATGCAGAAGGGAAACCTGCTGGTGCATGTGTTGGGAAAGTGATTTGAAGTCATTTCTCTCCCCAAAAGCAAGGAACGGAGAAAATTGTTGTGTGCCAACTGAGCAGCCTTGCTTTCCTGGTCAAATGTAACAGCACTGTTTGCAATATTATTTTCTTACACAACAGGTGACCTTTCCCTTTTCCTTGCTGTTTCTGAAAACTTGAAACTAAAGATGACAAAAGTATTTCTGAACCGAACAGATTACTGATGAATACTTGAATTTCTTTAAAAGTTGCTCTCATCAGCCACGGTTAAATGTGCACTAATCTTTCAGTCATCAGCTTCCATCTGAATACAGTGAAAAATTTGCTCACGCTGTTTTGGAATAGCCTGGACCTTATTTGGGAGGCTGGTATTGCTGAGGACTCTTGTAGGCATGGGAAAACTAGTGTCTCAACTGATAAAACACGTGAAAAAATATCTTTTTTTTCTTTCTGTTTTTGCCTTTTAAGTTCCTTGACTGCCTAAGACAGCACAATAATTGCAGTTTACTTGGTTGTACAGTAGCTCTTTTTTTTTTGTTTGTTTTTGAACTGTTTCCTTATGCGAAGGGTGAAGGTGGGATGTGAAAGGATAAAATAGACCCAACGCTGCTCCCGTGCAACTCTTCCTGAAGTCCCTGCTTTCCTGGAGAAAAAAAACCTGTGCCACATATACAGAGACCAGACCAGGCTGCCTTCACCGTCCTCCCACAGGCGAAACTTCCCTTGCCACCTGTGGGAGTGCTGCCTGTTGGTTCCGTGTCCATCGAGGTGGATTCATCCCTGGCTGAGCCCCAAGCCACTCGGGTGAAAGCCGGGATAACTTTCTTTAGAAGGAGGGAAGGGATCCTGTTCATTGCTCCAAATGTCACCAGAGGTCAGATGATTCAGAAGGCAAAAGCATGTGATAGAAAGCCTGGGGTTTAGGGGTTTTTATTTGTGCTTTTGAGCAGAGTGTTTTTATTGTCTAAGTGTCCTGACCATAATATGATGTCTCCTGTGGGAATGCAATGCCAGGCAGGACTCCCTGCTCCCTTTTAGAGAAGCTTTGTGAAATCTGCTCACGCACTCCTTACTCAGGCAAAACCCCTGGGTTTTGTTGTTGGGTCTCCTTTTCTCTCCTGAGTAAGGACTGTGGTTTCTGGTCTGTTTGGGATCCCTGGGGGGTGTTTCAGGTGGCCCTTCTCTTCTCTTCTCTAGCCCAAGATTTGCCTTGCATGAAGCAAGAAGGAAGCTCCGGCTTGGTCTGCCACGTACCTTCCCTGCCCCTTCTCTGTACCCACCGTGGGGAGGGAGTTCAAAGTCTTCTGGCTACAGGGGCCAGGCTCTTCCACCTGAATTTCCAGGCAGCTGCACATCTTCCTGCTGGGGCAGAGCAAATTTAGAAGCCCCACTCCTCCTGCAGATGGGCCATCGCTCATCCGCTTCGGCTTTGGGTCTGCTCCTTCCCCGTCCTTCTCCCCAGCTGTTTCTTTGTCCTGTTTTGAGCACTCAGCTCGGTGCTTCTGGGTTCTTTTTACTGCTTCTGTTCCAAAAAAAAAAAAAAAAAAAAAAAAAAAAAAAGAAAAAAAAAAAACAAAAGGATTGAAGTTGGGAAAAAAACAGCAATGTAACTCCTTCGGTGCTATGCTAACTGCTTTGTTTGACCCAACCAAATGCTGGCCAACAAACAGATATTCCCTCTTTGTCCTAAAAAGCACCACACATCTGTGTCTTGAACAGGGATGGACTGAGAGGGCTGAGAGAGGGCAAGTGTGGTTTTGAAAGCAATTGAAGTCTCCTGTGTATCTGGTAGAGCAAGAAGATGTAGGTGCAGGCTGCTTTCAAAGCTCATTGTCGCCCACCTCGTGGAATTAAATAGGATATAGCCTATAAGGTATTGAGGGCATTATATATATATATTAAAAAAAAAAGACAAAAAGTTCATTTTATTGATAAATCACCCTTTAATTCTCCTGAAATTGTGCTGTTTAACAGGGAAACCACCTGGCTGCGCTTGCACCTGGTTGTTTTGGTATGACCCACTTCAGCAGCAAGATTAAAATGCAGGAAGAGAGAGAATTCCTCCTATTATCAATATTAAGCCTGAAGTGAAGTGGGTGACTATGAATTTTTGGGATTAAAGGGACTAATCAACATGTATGTCTGAGTCTATATCCCCAGTCCCATGGAAATATAGGTGAGCATACATGCCATGTTACTGCAGCAGTATATATGTTTTAATATATATGAACACATTGTGAATTCCAAAGGGCTTTTTTGAGATGAGGAAGGTCACTCCTGGTGAGAGGTGCTAGCAATTTGGGATTTGCAAGCAGGGTTGAAATAAACATTCCTTGTAGAGGCTTTTTTTTTTTTTTATTAAAAGACCATCAGAAGCTTAAGGTCCTTCTGAGGAAATGTTGTCCCACCTGATCTTCCACTTCTTGAGAAATTTGGGAGCCAAAATCAGACCAAACATGAAGGCCAAATGCAGCATCAAGATAACTCAGTAAAGCCTCACTTGTGGTCAGGTGTCTCCTTACACTATGTATGCTAAAAATAGTCATTTCTACAGGTGTTGGGGGCCAAACGAGGCCCTCTTGATCTTTCTCTTAATCTGTGATAATAGATTTCATGTTTGAGCTTGTAGATTTTTACAAAATCCAGGCAAAACTTGGGAAAAAAGCAGGAGTATCTTTCCAAGAGGAGCCATCTGAGTGTGGCATACCCCTGATCTCTATGGGGGCTTTGTAGTCCCTGGCTTTAGCTGAGGAAGAGGTTTCTCCTTTCAGCAGTATCAGCTCTGCAATGAGAACAGCCCTGTCAACACACACAGCAAACAGGGCCCTCCTTCACCGGGATTAAACCCTCCAAATCTGATTTCAGGCCCTTAAAATTCAAATGCCAAATGCCACTCGAAGGGAATGATTATTGTTTTGCCTCCAGATGTCATTCCCGTTCATCAGTCACAAGGACAAGCAGCTCATATTTTCCTTTCTAGCTGTATTTACCAATAAAACTCACTGCCAGTGCCAGAACCTCCTCCCCTCAGCCCCAGCTGAACACCACCTGCACGCCGCCCCCGCCTTTCCTCCCCTCCTTCCACTCTAAAAGCAAACACTGTTCCTTCCCAAGTAGGGAAGATCCAGGACAAATGCCAGCTGATTACACCTGCAATCTGTTCGCTTGAGGGGCTGGTTTCAGTCTCTGAGGGCACGCGAGTACGCACAGCAACGCGCGCCCACAGGAATTTCAGTGGCCCAAAGCTGAAGCCTCTTGACTTCAGCTGGGTGATTCTTGGGGCTGTCCCATGCAGGGACAGGAGTTGGACTTCCATGCTTCTTGTGGGTCCCTTCCAACTCAGGATATTCTGTGGTTCTATGAGCTGGCACTGTGGGAGAAACTAGAGACCGAGTGTTCCCTCAAATTACTTCAGTTTCGTACCATTCCCATAAAACCTGGTTTCTTTCAGTAATTATTGAAATCTGGGTATCAGGCAACAAATTCATGATGGATAAGTAGTAGGGAAAGTAGACTGGTTTGTACTTATCCACAGACTTCCCAAAACTACTCGAGCAATTAAACAAGCCTTAAATTGGATGTAATTGCAGACATTTGGAGGAGAGCTGTGATGTGTGTTTTCTGAAAGAGTGTCTAAATAGGTATCACAGCCAAATCCCTTTGTCTCCCATCTTTTCTGTGTAGGGAGAGTGAGAGGGAAGAAATTTTACCTTGAACATCAAAGTTTTCCATTAGCTACAAAATGTGCCCCCTCCTAAAATGGATCTAAAACTTGAGGGGTTTTTTCTTGTGGAAAATACTTTCCTATCAGAAAAAAAACAACGGTTCTGGCTACTGTTTCTGCTCTGCAAACTTCTACCATTCCAGCCTTTTGTTCCAATGAGGAATGGAAATTAGTTTTAGAAGTGTTTAATTTACTCAGGGAAGGACTATTTCACGTCTTGGTCTGGTGACCCCTGTCGCTGCGCCAAGTTCAGACCATTCCACTAACGCTGATGGGGCCACCAGTATGAAACCAGTGTGAGATAACAGATGGGGTGAGGTCCTTGTCTGGATTTTTGTGTGTTCCATGTTCCAGACTAATAGGGATGTTCTCAGGAATGTGACAGCATGCTCCGTGGTGGAGATGTTCCCCTAAAACCAGGATTATCACAGGAAGGCTACGTATTTTGGAGGCTTTGAATGACTTTCTGCTTGCGAGGAAATGTCATTCCTGTGTTGTGAACTTTTTTTGGATTTATTATGAAAATCATGGTACCTGAAGATCCACGTTCTATCTCCATCTCTGCCATGGGCTGTTGGTTGGGAAAGCCAATGGGATTTTAGGGTTGTGTCTGCTGGTGGGTATATGATGTTCCCTGGTGCCATTGGCCTATTTTCCAGGGCGTGTGATATGGAAATGGTCAGTCTATTGCCTGGCTCCCATGGCCAATCCCAAATCCATCCCTGGATCTCTGCCACACTTACCCCAGGTGTTGCAACGTGAGTTTAAAGATCTTTGTCAATCCTACTTCTTGCAAAGCTCTTCCGATTGAAAGGAATCCTAAAAGTCCATGGAAACCTCTCAAATAAGCTGTCGTCCTAGGAGCGTTTTTGATTAGTGAATTTTGATAGGGCTGGAAAATTGGCACAGTCACAGAGAATAGCACAATTTAAATACTTCTATTGCAGAAGTGCCACTTTTCCCATAAACATTGAAATTCAACTAATCACTGCTGGAACTCATCAACACTCAAAACCTGGAAAACACTCTTGCACTCGATTCCTCAGATAAACCTAATTCAAGGAGAAAAAATTCCTCAATCACTAAAAAGTGGTAAAAATAAGCTGTTAGAAGAGGACACCTGGGGTTTTGGGGGGCGTTTTGCTCCATGTTTCACCTGTAAACTGGGACGGGTAAAGGTTCACTAATAAGGATGATGGCAGGATTATTTAGAAAACGTTTGTGAACTGCTTCCAGACCTTAACATTGAAAATACTGTGGGACCATGGTGGGCAGAGCAGGACAAATCCATCGTGTCACCATCCCCAGTAGACACAAGCAGGTAGGTTGATCTGAAATGTCACAGTAAGATTCTGGGAAGTGCTTTTCTCCATCCCTTGAAATGCCCCTCTCTCCCTATGGAAAGCGTTCAGGGAAGTCAACTGAGAAACCAGGGATTTAGCACAGTCCTGTTGGCCCATGGAGTTGTTGACCGCAGAGATGGAAAGAGCACGTGGGTCCATAGGTGCAATCCCAAGAGTTCATGCCACAGGCATCCCTGTGTCTTATTCTCCCACCCTAAATCCTGTCTGGCTGAAAAAATTCCAAAGAATAATTCTGCTCACCCCAGGCCCTCTTGATCAGGCACATCAGGAAGAAATAATGGCCTAAGCTTTCCTGGTAAAAAGTAGATTTTTTGTTAACTAAGCTTGAAACTTTGTCATGCCCACGCCTTGAATTTGCCTTATAAACCAAACTCAGCCCATTCTGAACCCAGGTCCCTCATCTGAAGTTGTCCTTCCAGTGACGTTCTGACCCAGCATGGCTTGCAGGTGAAGATGCCCATCCATCCAAGTTTGGATCAAGGATTTTCCTTGAGAGGCTGGCTCCTTTATAGGTCACTTCTGCACCTTAGCCAGCCTTCCTGGGACTCTAGAAAGACTGGAATCCCAATTAGACGCCCAAAACTGATCTGAATGAACAAGGAAAACTACACCAAGTCCTGCCACAGGCACCTCTGTTTGTCCCCCACAGTGGTGTCCCAACACCATTCCTGGCTTCTGCCAGCAAACCCCACTCATGGTGCTTGGGTGACACGGGGCTGCCACCAACCCCTGCTCTGAGCTGGCCAGAAGTGGATGAGGGCAGACCTGCCCCTCCTCTATGTCCAGCGAGAAAATTTCCACCAAACTCATCGGTGTTGTCCTTGACTCGGCGCGATGCCGCCGACAGCGGGGGCAGGCTGCTTGTCAGCAGCTGTCGGAAGAGTTCGGGATTTTCAGATGGGATGGGCTGACAGGTGTCAACACGATGTGCTCTTAACTTGGCATCGAGTGCCTGCGAGTCTCTTCTTTTTCGATCACCAAGCAATGACCTTACACACGGGGAGCCCGTTGGTGATGGGCAGTGTCTACAACAACTTCTCATTTCACAGGAGGGCTCTGAGGAAGATCTTATTCCCAGCTCTTCCTCTATTTTCTGTCTTCAATGTGCTTGAGTGTGAGTTTATGAGCAGAAGAAATAGAGCAAGGGCCAACACAAAATTTAGCACAGTGGAAATGTTAATTGAGTAAGGAGGGAATGAGAAGCACAGGCTAAGACCTCGGAAAACCAGACGGGTGCGGGTTTTATCTCTGCCTCAGCCTGGCAGGACTTCTGTCAACCCATCAAAATTGTTGCCTGTGTCCAGGACAATTTATTCTCTGGGCTCCCGGGGAGTGACAGGTTGAGATATTCAGGGCAGGGCTCTGCAGAGGGATGAGATCAGACTCACTGAGTGCCTTTGACTTCCCCTGGTTTAGTGGGAGCTGAAGGCATCCAGCACATCCCAGGAGGCAGCCCACGGCAGGCTGTGCCCTCTTTGTGTTAGATTATTCCTTGAGCACTCAAAGTTCAATCCTGCTTTTCTTCCATCGGTGCAGGTGTGTCGAACGCGGCACGATGAGGCCATTGGAATTTAGGAAGGCTGTTAAAAAGTGTCCAAAGTGCTACCTAAGAGCTCACAAAATCAACGTGCCCTTTAAAAGACCAAATTCTGGTCTCAATTTCACAAAGGCATCAGCCACCCTGCATAAACCCCAGTATTTTTTTCTGGGAAAACCCTGTTTTTTCTGTCATCAGCAAGGCCAGAATTTGGCCTGGCCCCCACCTGCCCTCATTAACTCCACCAAGCTCTTTATTTTTGTTGATGATGGCTGTATTAGGGCAGCAACATTTCAACTCTCAGAGCCTCGTGGTGCCTTTTCTTGTGGTGCTCACCCTTCACAGGATTTCAGTCAAGGCAACCACTTGCATCCAGCAGCAACGCCAGTACTTTTCCTCTGTATTAGGTGCCAGTGCAGTAACAGACTTTAATGTATACTTACATAAATATAGATAGATAGATATATTGCTATAGTTATAATTATATATATATAATTGAGGTTCTGATGCCGCTGTCTGGGGAATGGACCATTCCTTGGCAGGATTAACACTGCTCAAGGGAAACCAACAGCTCAACGTCCTGTAAAGCGTTACAACCTTGGCAAGGAGCTTCTCTTTCCCATGATTTTTTTTTTTCTGGCTTCCTTCTCCCATCTTGACTCCCAGAAATGCTCTCAGTGAAAGATGCTGTTTCACACCACAGAAATTTCTCAAAATTTCTCCCCAGCGGATGCCATGAGGCCACATCTTCCTCCTCATGCGGGATGGGGAGGTGTCCCCTTGCTGTGGAAGGAGGACGATGGAGTTGGTGGGGCAGCATCCCAGGGGAGCACCCCAGGGCAGCATCCTTGCCTTTCCTTTGCACCTTGTGATGAGCGGTGTTATTCCCCCCACCCCGAGCTAAACCATCCGCCGTCGAGCCTCTCCATCTCAGCTGCCCCAGCAACTCAGTGTATTTTTTTCCTCTTGGGATGCTCGGTTTTCCACGGTGCTCCGAGCGAGCCGCTGCCCCAGCCCTCGCTGGCGGGCGGGAGGGAAGCTGGAGAAGGCTTTGCTCACACGAGCAGTTCTGCCTGACTTCAGGGAGAGAAGTTTTTTGTCAAAGGACTGCTGGGTTAGGTCAATCATCCCCTTATTGTTACCTTTGAAGTATTGCTGAAACTAGAAAGAGAGATTATAGAACAGATGTGGAGTGAAGGTATTTTTTTTCCTAAAGGGAACAACACCAATAATGCTGTAAAAGGTGCTAGAATCAAACCTCATTTTATATACTTTGGTTCTTAGAGATAAAAAAAAATAAAACACACAGTATTCTTCCTGTGCAGCCTTACTGTAGATTGTTATAACCAACTCATTATCCAAAAGACAAAAAAAAAAAGGTGAAAAGGTTAAAAAAGGAGAAAAATGAAATGATCCTGTATAAAGTGTAACAAATATGACTTTCCTATACAAATGTAAATGATCAGACATATTAAAATGCACTTGAGAGAGGCAGCAAGCATGAAAAGCTTTTGAAGTATCTTTTTTAATGCACAACACCTGTCTTTTTTCATTTGGCTGGTGCAAGAGGGAATGTGCCAAGTTGCTTTTATTTCCTTTTCATTCCATGTGTGATTTTTGGGGAAAGGACAGAGGGTTGGAAAGAGGGTGGGAGGTTTTGCTGGGACAGAAACCTGGAATGTTCATCTCAATTTTATTTGTTTCGTTTTGTTTTGCTGTTAGTTTATGATGTTGGTGGCAGTGTTTGGCCTCTCACCTCATTTCTCAAATGCTTTTGAAAGCTTTGCTGCCTGCCCCAGGTGCTGAGCATAACTCTTACCTCAAGAACACTTATTAAAAAAAGAAAAAGTCAATTGTTTTTTCCCATCTCTGGAAAATAATGTAAACAAATGACAACAACAATAGAAAAAAATTTTTAAAATAGCAAACAACCAGCAGTGAATGAAGGAATGAAAATTAAAAAGAGAAAGAAGTCAAAGCAGAAGTTTGGTGACCAAACCGAGCCATTCTGGTGCTTTTTCCCCTTTTGTGTTGCTAATGATCAAAATTACATGAGATGGGCTTAGACAAGTCTGTGGTCTTAGGATGTAGCAAAAAATGTATTTAAAAAGAATACAAATTTGCATGGAACAAACTCTGATGGAACCTTTAAAGAATGGCTGTTTCAGTGTCAGACGTTAAATGTTAGCATGTGTGTGTGCTGTAAATACCTTTTCATGTGTGACATGTACAGTTGACTGAGGAAAAAAAAAAGTATGGAACCGAACAAAAAGAAAAATAATAATCAAATGCTATTTTATCAGATGATGCACTTTTTCACCTTGATGAGAAGCCACTGTTCACAACTATGCAATCTTCCAGTTTCTCTCTCTATCTCCTCTCTCCAACCTCAAATTTCCCAACTATTTTCCATAACCTAAACCGTTTTTTCTTTTGTACAAAGAAACACAAAAAGTTCCAAACTCTGGTTCAAGGTGAGAGTGCTACTGTGACTTTTCTCAAACAATAAGAGCTAACAAACAGACAAACAAAAGGGGTTTGGTTTTGTTTTTAAGAAAAAGGAGGTTCGGACATGACCCTCTTTATGTTCTCTAAGTGAATTGATGTTTTCTACATGTGCCAGGCTTCTGTTGACTGTTTTATGCATTTGGTTTTCTTTTTTTGATTCATTTCTCTCTCTCGAGTTTTAGAATTTTTTTTAATTATTTGTTTCCTTACGTTTTTTTTTTTTCAATTCTGGTTTTGTATTGTAGGTATTGGGGATGTGAAGAGGAAGGTGAAATTTGGCTTAACTCCAAGTGTTTTAGTACATGTGTGTGCTATATGTACATAGTTTTCTACATAGAAAATTTTACGCGCTTTTTAACGCACTTTACGACTTGTATGTACAAAGTTGTCTATATAGAAAATGTAGTGAGTGTCCCCCGAGCCTCAAAGAAGAGCCTTTTGATTCCATGACTTAAAAAGAGTTCAGGTGTTTGAGTATCTCACGTGTGTGTGTGTGTGTATTATATACTATATTATATATTATAGAGATATATAATAGCCTATGTCCACGTGAGCGTGTGTATAATATAGACACACATCCAAACCCAGGATCGTGCCCATCTACACCATCCAAATAGAGGTTTTGTAGTTCTTTAAGCTGTAATAAATAGCCTGGCTCTACTGGGTAAAATTCTCCCTTTCCTTCGGTGAAAATTAAAAAATTGTCCTGATTCACAGCGCGTATTCCGGGGGGGATCCAGTCTTTATAACTCTTCTTTCCCCACCCCAGTTCACCACGGAGAGAGCATTGGTGAGGAAACAGGGTCGTCCAGTGATGAGCTCAGGAAACCACGCGGCCACCAGAGGTGGCTGCCCTGTCCCCTGCCCACCACCGGCTCTCCTGGGGCTTCGGACACATCGCTCCCACCTCTCTGTGCCTGTCACACGGGGGTTGCCAATGCTTACCAAGCCTTTAAGCACTTTGCACTCACGGCCCTCCTCGGCACATCCCGCAGGGTCGCTCTCCGTGCCGACGGGAGGCGATTCGGGCCAGTTTACGGTGAATTCTTCACCAACCTGCCCCCTGTCCTCCAGATCTCTTCTGTTCAGGAAGCTCACTGCTGCTTCCTTTGACCTTCAGCACATCATTTTTATCTTTCTGCTGTGCTTCTCCTTCCTTCCACTCAAGGCTTCCCCATCCTTGGGAGCCACAGCCTGCCATGGTGACAGTCTTTAAATCCCTGTATCAGACTCTCCTCAGCCACAGCTCGGCCAAGGGCAAAATCCTGGATTGCCGCTGTCAACCCATTCTTATCCCATATACTCCACACATTCTCCATGATCTGGATCCTTATGGATCCTTATGGATCCTTCCTACTTGAGATCTTCTGTGATTCAGTGACTGACCTCGAGTTTCATGAGGTGGCACAGATGAAACCCATTTCCGACTCCTTGGACACATAATTTAATGAAGCTCTTCCAAGTGACTAAGGCACAGCTGCAGATACTGAAAGGGCCCTTTCTGAGGCTGGTAAAAGTGGGAAGGATGAAGGGAATGGATTTATGGCGTCTCTTCCACAAGTGCCCCCATTATTCTGTGGTATCATGGGTGCTTCTTCCAGCCCAACCTTTGCATTTGGATCCTCACCAAGAAATTCATGTCAGTCTTCCTGCTGAAGTTACAGCCACATTTACCTGAAAGCAACTGTAGTGGAAAAGCTAGTTGCCAGCACCTGCAGGCTGTGTTAATGATTATTAATGATTAATTTCATGATTAATCAGTATTTTTCAAAGAGAGTGTTTCTCCCCCCTGGCCCACTTTAAGTCAGAATTTCCATCCCTGAAAACGCAGTGCTGAGAGGCCAAGTGGAGTCATCCTATGCCCCAGTTTCTACTAAAGTTTTAAGGAAAAAAAATTAGGATACTTTCCTAATTGCTAAATTCAGCGAGCAGAGGAACCTAGAAGGCAAGTTTGACTCAGTCTGTAATCCTGAAGCTAAAATCTTTTAAGTTCATACACTCCAGTTCTTAAAGGAAGTAACTTGCAAAGGCTGCTTGTTCCATGACTCACCAAGAAAATCTGTTAGGGGGAAGAAATTTTGGAAGATGCTTGGCAATACATTTTTCCTTTCTGTGCTACCCAGCCCCTTCAAAGCAAAGCAAGGCACCCTTTAGAGTCACAATAAAAGCAGAATTGTGTTTCAGTTCCAAATGGCTTTTTTGGTGACATGAAAACTGAAATCTTTAACTGTGTCTTTGGGAAAGAAGGGGAAAAATTCACTTTGTGGACCTGCATAAAGCCACTTCCAGCTTCCAGACCCGAGGAGAGGGTGTATTTCTAGACACACTTTCCCCCAGGTGGGGCTGTTTGTCCAAAGTTCTTTGGCTCTATGAGCATGGGATCCTACCCTCTAATTTAGCCTGAAGATCTGCGTATTTCATGACTTCTCAAAGTCCATTCCATATTCAAGAGAGACCCCCAGGTAGGGATTCATCCCAGCTGGTTTCCAGTTCAGATCTGTTGTGTGGCCTTTGGTTACTTTTAGGTGAGCCGAATCCCATCCGAAGTGAGCAGGATTTGCCATGCTTCCAAAACACTTCCCACCCATGGCTTCTCATGAGAATTTTGTGCTCTGCTATCAAACATTCAAAATTATCTCCTTCAACAGAGCTCTGGAGTCAGGAATTTCGCTCTGCAGCCCCTGCCAAAGTGGCACATCCACGTCCCAGGACTAAAGGTGTCAGGCTGCAATTCAGTGTGGGACCACTCAAGAAATGGAGTAATTTGATTTTCTTAAATGCTACACACTTTCTGTGACCATCTTCTGGTCACTCTAGGGGTTCCCAAAAAATCTTCTGGAAATGAATGCACAAGCAATAACCTTCTGTGTGTTTTCCTAAAGGATAAGGTAACTCTCCAACGGTGACTTGTTCAATTCACACAGGGAGCTGATCACAGTCACACCGGCTTCTTCTCCTGCTCATTTGCAATTTGTTCTGGTCAATTTTTCTCATTTTGTTTAATCCAGCCATGGCATTGTAAATGATAGGAGAATTGAACTGGGATTGCCACTGTTTGCAGGAAAGCTGGGGAATTGTGCTCCTTCCAGGGTGCCACCTTTGCAAGAAGATTAGGAGATGTTTGAGCAGCAGCAAAGGGGCTTCTAGTCCAGAAAAATCCAACTTGCTTTTGTCTGTGTTGGACATAAAGCACTGAGAGCTCCTTTACATCCCTGATAATTCATGGCTCCTGAATGATATGGAGGTGCCATGTCCATCCCTTGCCGCAAATGCCACCTCACAGATGAGGGTGGTCCAATGGCCTAAAGAACTTTTACCAAGCATCCCTGTGCTGGGAACACATTGAAAATGTTTTCCTGGGTCCAGCCTGGTTCCCCCTGGCTAACATTAAACCCACAGCTTCTCACCTCCATGACTTTCCCCCGTGGAAGGAAGCACCAGACACATGTGGTCCTGGGTTGACAGACTAAATTGAAAAGCCCAAGGCTATCCCAAACCCCTCCCGGGATATTTTGCTGAGGATTGTCCATAGAGCCCCAGTCATCCAGGTGCCTTAACAAGTCTCCTTGTGGGAGTGCAGATCAAGCAGCCAGACCTCACCAGGTGCCAGCCCTGGTCCCACCAGCACCTGGTGACTTCAGTGGTACCAATTTTCTTGCCACATATCTGCTGTTGCCTGAAAAGTTCAGCAGGATCCATCCAGAGGCTGCCCTTCTGCTGAAGCCTTGTTTGGGTGGCCATCATCGACAAGTCCGAGCTGATATTCCCAAGCACACGCTTGTGGACGCAGCCTCTGGCATTCCCGGGGTGTGCTGCTTCCTCTCGGCCATCTAAAAAGAAAGGGGAATGGTTTATTTTGCTTTTGCTTGTGTTCAACCCCGGTAGATTCCCCTGCTGGAGAGTCCTCCCTCTTAGCCCTCAGGCACTACCAGTACCCCTAGATCACAGGCTATTTCTCAGAGCTGTTTTATCAACATTAAAAGTCATGAAAAATCAATGGAAAATTCTCCCTCGGAGACGACTGGTTTGTAGGAAACACTTCCGATTTATTTTTCCTCCCCATTCCCCAAATGGCATCATTCCTAAATGGGCTCTAATATCAATATCAATGTTAGTAGGATCCATTGATCAAGCTGTGAATCAAAGCTCACTGCTGTGGTGGATATACAGATGTTAATGACAGTTGCGTTAAGCCAAATTTAGCAGCTGGATTCTTCAACATCCCTTTGTTTTGTATCTACCTCACTATGATTTCTTTGATTTCTTGTGATTTAGTGTTGTATACAATGTCAGAGGTGATATGTAGATAAAAATATATATATATATATACAAATATATATTTTTTGCTTTGCAATAAAGCTCAAAGCTATAACACGAATATTCATAAAATGTCATAATCTTTATTGTAATGTTCCCTTCTTAGTTGTAAAATCCTGTCTGGATCCTATTTTCCTGTACACTGGAATCAATATTGTGTTCATGAGTGAATGGTTATTATTTCTGTTCCTTTTCCACTGAAGTGATGTTTTTGAGATGTGAGACAGACACCAGAATTGTCAAACATGAATTTGCTTTTTTTTCTTTTCCCCAAATACAGCCTGTTTGTAACTGGAATCAAACAGCAAAATTGAAAGAAAATGATTTGCAGTCCTGATCTTTCAATTTTGGTTTGTCTGATCTCAAGACTGAATTTGGCAGGAGGCGGAGAGGGAACAGACAAAGAAGGGCTGTTAGGACTGATGAAGGAAAGATACGTTCTTCTCTTTCCATTTGGGTGAAGAGGGGTCCATTCTTTGGAATAACTGGAATGTGGCACTTCCCTGAAACCTGGGACCACATTCATTGGAGAATTGTCCATCTAATGGCAGCCACTGACCCAGAGTCACTAATCCAAGTCCTTTCTGTGGGAGTGGAGAGGGACAAAGAGTTCCCCAGGACAAGTCACCACTTGGCTAAGGCACAAGGGGTGCACCTCCTTCAGTGTGGCTGGAATTTAGGATTTGAGGCTCACCTTGATGAGCTAAAGCCAAATTTCCATGGTCAGAGCACAAACATCTGGCAAGTGAAAACCCCTTGGTTTTACGTCATGCTCTGAACCACACGGTTCCTTGTGCTCTGGCAACGAAAGGAGTGAGGAATGTGGGAGCTCCTGGCAAAGTGAGGAAGAATTTGCCTTGTGCTCATGTGGTGGAAAATGTTCTTGGAGCTGTGACAAGCCAGGAACACCACAATGACCAACATCTGGCACAGAGATTCAGGCTGAGTCCAGCGGTGTGGGGAGGAGCATCAGGGAGGGCTGTTGAGGTGGACAGGACCTCTCGTGTGTTTATTCCCAGGAAAGCCTTTCCAGCAGCCTCACAGCTTGATCCTGCAGCCAGAAATGTGAGGCGACAAAGCCCACATTTGTCCAGAGCAATCCTTCTCCAAAGCCCCCACTGCTCACAAAGGCTGGAATTAGGGAAAAAAAAGCACCGAGCCCCAAATACTGGGACTCTTACTTTGGTTAGGAAATATTTACAGGGATCTCATGAGGGGAATCCTCTCCATTTCCTTTCCACCAGACTGTGGGAAATGTAGCATTTTCCCCCATGGCTTTGTCAAAGCAAACAAAAACTTAGTGACCAGAAAGAATTGGACACAAATGGAGTATGACATATTTTTGTTTTTAAGAGCAAGGAGAAGAATTATTACTGAACATAAATCCAGCTGTTCCATTAGGAAATTGTTTTTAAAAGTAAAAATTAAAAATCTAAAAAAAAAATAAGAAAGAAAAAAGCAGGAAATGAAACCCAAAGATGAATAAATCTCTGTGGAGAAAATTGGGTTTCACTTAAAGCACAAGACAGGACTGCAAAACACAAATTTAGACTGGGTTTCATAAGACCCCTTCTGCGTAGTCTTCTCTCTAAAACTGGCACAATTGTTCAGTACAAACAGCATTTTTTTTCCTCATTCTGATCTGGTGTCTGTACAAATCTGGCTTGTTCTTTGGTTTGGTTTGATTATTTTTGTTGCCTGTTCCCACTTATTTCCATTTTTATGGTGTAGTATTTTGTCGATCTGGAATGAAATACAGATGTGTTCATGAAGTTGTATAGCAGATGGAATTACAGGTTGGAGTTGAATTGGAAAAAGAAATAATCTAACAATGAGAAAAATATCTATATGAAAAGTATGCTTCCAAAGTGTGTGTTTGAATTTGGGCATTTTGTCATTCTACTGAGCTTTTTGAAAGGTTTATTTTGAGATAATGAGACTTTATGAAGTTTGAGAGGAGCTTGAGATACCAAAAAGCACAATTTATTGTTAAACTGCTATAATTTGATTGAGGGTCTATTATGGTATTTCAATCTTTGCCTATTATAATCCCCAAATTTTGACATGAAATACATAATCCTTTCAATCTGTTCATTAATCATCTTGCATTAGGCAGAAGGGAGAGATGCAGCTGTTTCATTTCTGCTCAGAAATCACATGGAATTCCTGGCCTTATTTATTCTTTATTTGCCTCAGAAATAGTGTTGGATTTTGTACTTTGTGGTTATTGTCTTTAATCCCTGCTGTGAAATGGAAAAGGTCTCCTTTTAACTGAGTGGCAAAGAGTCTGTCCAGTAAACGGAAGAGACAGCCTGGTTTTTCTCTCATCTGCAGAGAAATGTGCTCTGGGAAGGAGCAGGTCATGGAATCCCTGGTAGATCTGATTGGATCACACTGAGTAATGTTAATGAGGGGCCTGGTGGATCCTCTCTGCCCTCCAGAGCTGCAGGTGCTGGATGAACTCAGTGTCTGGGGCAGCATTAACGGTGTCCTCAGATGTTCAGAGGGCTGGTGGTGGTTTGATGAACTGGGAGAGCCTTCAGCATTTCTTTTTCTTCGTCTCTTTGAAAGGGAAGTTCAGGTTTTCTTCCTTTCTCCCACAATTACTTTCACTGGTGCTAATGGGATGCCTTTGGTTTTGGTTGTGGAAGCATTTTCTTGTCACATCTGCTTGGTTTGGTGCTGTGGTCTTATTGCAATGATTTGCTAATGCCAACTCTGAGGTTTTAAGTCCTTCTGGAGCATCAGCTTTGCTCTTTTGAGAATCTTCCTGTGTCTCTTCCATCTCTGTGGAGGAGCTTCATGCTCACTCCTATGCTACCTGCTCCTTTCCAGGTTTCAGGACTGTTCATTTCTACAAAGATCCCTTTTGTTTTGGAAGCTGGCTTCTGAGCAAAATTTTCTTCTTATTCCACCTTGCTAAATATGGGAAATTTTTACCAGCATCCATGGAACTGACCCAACTTTTATCCTGGCCTAGAGCAGAGCATCCATCAGTGAGCAGTGTGTGCTGTTTGAGCAGGAATTGCCTCTGTGTTTCCTATTGCATGACAGATGGGATATAAAAAATGGATATAACAGCATTGGGAATGTCTTCTGCTGTCTCACCTACTAAAGAGAAGGTTTGGGTAAAAGGTCGAGCAGGTTCTGACCATGGAGCCATTACAGAAACCAAGACCCGTTTGATTTGGATCAAGGGTTTCCTCAGATCCTTTAGGCAGCAGAGCAGTGACAGAGGCTGCAGGACTCACTTTTATTTTCTCTCTGTTATTCCTGAGATTTGGAGGCACAAAGCCCTGCACAAAATCAGATTTGGCTCACTCACTCCACGGCTCCAGAAAGAAGCAGAATTGAGTCCAAGGCATGATGGTGAAACCATGGTTTGAGGGTCCCTCGATGGCTGTAGGGTTTGGCATCAGGACATGCCCAGGCTCATGTGAGGAAGGAGAGATCAGTGCACCACCAGAAGATCCTACAAAAGATAACAGAGCTTAAAATACATAGAAAAAATTCTGCAATCTTAGCCTTGAAATTCTCCTCCAAAATATGATCTAAGGCTAAGGACAAAATGCCTGATGGGGCAACTGTGAATTATGTCCATTCTCTGGTCAGGAAAAGGCATTGGCTCAAACAAGTGTTGGATCATCTTAAGCCTGAGAAGAATGGGCCCGGACTCACCAAAACTGTCACACCATCACAACAAAGCCCTGCCTGACCTGGACTGGATATGCCAGGAGGAGACGTAAGGCTGATAGAAGCTGAAAGGATGATTTTCCCCCTCCTCAGGGGGCCTGTCCCATCTCCGAGGCTGGCTCGAGTCTCAAATATGCACCTGGAGTTCCTTCTCTGAAGTGTTAATGGCATTGGCTGGGAGGACACTCAGCTCTCCCTGGTGCCAGTCCCTCTTTGGATCATTAGCTCAGCACCAATGACATCACTTGGCAGGGAATTTGGTACAGCTCTTCCTGAGCACCAGATGAGCCTTTCACCGCCCAGCCAAGTTCAGTCTTCAAGATGAGCAACCAAACTCCTCTGCTGGTGGAACTGCTTGGGGTCTCTTCATCATTGTTCCTGAGATGCAGGATGAGGGGCTGAGTAACATTTGGATGTGCTTTGAAGCGGCAAAACTCTAAACTTTATAAGACACACAAATTATTCTCCCACTCCTGTTGCATTCCCTGTCTCCATTCACATGAATAAATTAAACAGAGCAGGATCTGGCACTTAGTTGACAAAAGTTTTTCAGTTCTTGGCACAGTTTTGGCTGCAGTCAGTGAATACTGACCCAAAGATTCCCCCATGTGAGGATTAAGCAGCAGGTCTGGAAACAACTTTGGTTGTGGGCACCCTTTTGTGGAGGCTCAGGGACACTGTCACAGGGAGAAAGAACCACTGTCACAGTGGGATTTTTTTTATTTATTGTGGATAAAGGCACCACAAACTTTGTCAGCTGCTGGTTCAATGTCATGACAAGCTACAGTGCAATAGTCAAGAGGAGGTGATATCAGAGTGAACCTGAAAGCAAGTCCCTGCTTAATAAGAGAGAGCCAAGGTTTGGGGGAGAGGTCATATCTTTTACAAGAAATATATATTTTATTATTAAAATACCTCCCCCTTCAAATCATGCCTCTTGTATTACCTCAGACTATGCCAGCTCCCTAAACGTGACTGGAAAGTGCTCGGAAATCTCTAAAAATGGATTTTATCCCAGTGTTAACAAACTTTTGTGGCTCTTTTCATCCTTCTGACTTGCACCCTGTTCTTATCCCAGGGTACACACCAAAGCAAGAAGCTTCAGCTTTGCAAGGTGCCAAAGGTTTCTTATTAAGTCCAAAAATACCATCCCTGCTTTCCATGGGAGCTGAGGCGATCAGAATGTTCCAGGAAGAGCCCAGAATTTTTTTCGTCCATGCCTTCCCTTTGTTATGCTGCCAGCAGAGCCTCAAGGACAGCATATGGCCTTGTTACACTTGCTTTTAAAAAAAATAACGACTCTACAGTGCTGCCTGAGTTTTAATAATGCTGTGTTTATGTACATTTCTCTCCGATAAGCAAGATATTTCTGCAGAATTCAGCGCCTTCAGAGCTGGCTGCATTTTCCTGCAATAATTCCTCATTTTTCAAGCTAGGGGGAGTTTTTCTAGCAATTTTTTTCTGGCTTCCCCCCAGTCCAAGGCTGATTTATAATGTAATTCTTTGTTTTCTTCCCCAAATCTTTCCCCAGCTCCGATGCTCACTCTAGGAAAGCCTTGGGCTTTCTTAAAGCTCATAGCTGAGAGCACTGAAGGAATTTGCATCAAGTGAGGCCTGGGGAGGTGTTTGCAACTCGAGATTGGGTTAAAAATCCACAGATTTGGCAAATCAGATTTGGCTGCACAACTCTGTAGATCACTTCTGTGCTCACTCCATCAGGTCCAGTGTTCAGTGCATCAGACGCTTTTACATTATTCCTTTTTTTCCTACAAATATGTCACCATTTTATCAGAAAAAAAACTGAATTCACATCATTTTATGTCCTGACAAGAGCAACCTCCATCCATACCAGCCAAATTTTGGTAATTCAGGCAGCAAAGATCACCTGTAACTCTTCATTTGAGCAGTTCAGTTCCTTTCTCAGGAAAAGAAGTGCCTGGTTTACACGAAACAAAAAGAGTTGAAATTAATCTGGTATTAAAACTATACCAGGTAATTAAAGAAACTATTCTGTGCTCATTTCTCATTTGGTCTGGTCTGAAAACAGTCAAGCAATGATTGAAACCCCGTTGTTTTCACGTCCCATGGCTACATTTATAATTTATTTAGCTACTTCAGGAGTTCCAGAAGATAAATTCTTTAAACCTGCAGGTTTTAGCAGCCCGATGTCCTTCCCCAGCTGCGTCCAGGCTGGGCTATCATGGTAGGATTTTGGGATCATTGCTTTGGTAGACACCAAGAAGAACACTGTGAGAATACCCAGCAATTTTTGTCCTGTGAAAATTTATCGTAGCAGCAGCAACACAAGTTTTTAGCACATGTTTTCTGTTCCTTATTAAGGTACCTTTCATCTACATCCCCACGACAATTTGTCACCCCTGTACACCTCAGAGGGGTGTGTGAGGCAAGATAATGACGCCCTGTCATTCTTCCAGGGCAATTTTATTTCTTCCCCTTGTTCTTTACCCAGAAAAGGTCTCCCACAGAGCTCCAGTAGGAATCTCTCAAGTTTTAAGGTTTCTGACTGTCCCCCTAGAAATAGGATTGGTCCTTGAGATTTGTGTTTGCTCCATGACATCTCAGCCGCTTTGGGAGGCAAAAAAAGATGTAAAAATGAATAACTTTGCAATGAAGGTGAGATTTGACTCACCCAATTTTAGACATTTACAATGTGGATGTCCCACTTGTGTGGATTAATGAATGGATGCCACGTCTAGAAAGGAATGTGCCTTTCTGGGATGCAACTCCTGTCATTGCAAAGCAGCTGCCTGCACTTTGTCAGGCGAATCATTACCTAGAAATGTCTGTGTCTGTCTTGACTTTAGAAGGAGTCCGAGGTACCAACTCAAACACAGGCATCAATCTCTGTTCAGATAATGAGGCTCCCAGTGTCCCAAGATCAAATCAATTTTTAAAGTGTGCTCTGCAGACTGCTCACCTGTCAAGGTGATCTCCTGTTCCTTCCAATCTTTATGGAAGGAAAAGAACTTCTCACGTTTAATGCTATAACTCAAGCTGATGACATTTAAAAGTTTGATTTCTGCAAAACATCTCATTGGAACCTTAATGGCCACTTCACACCTTATTTATACAGCAGCACTTCCAAACAATCTCATTTTCATCCCAAACAATCTCATTTTCAACCCAAACAATCTCATTTTCTTCTTCCCCAGCTCAGGGTTTCAGTAGAGAAGTGCCACCTGCTGAAAATCTCGAGTTGTTTGCAGTCTTGGTCTTCTGTCCAGATTTGGACACAGCCAATTTTGCTCATTTTGGGAATTCAGACAAACAACCGTGATCAGCTTGCCAAGCCCCTCCGAAGGGATACTGTAAGGTCCTGCAGCTCCTCGCTCAGATTTTTATTGCAACACATAAAAACAATTCAAAGGCTAGAACTGCAACATCTGGTTCCTTGTTTTCTAAAGAGGGAATTCTTCAGTGCACAAAACTGACATCTTCTCTCTGGCAGAACAAGTGGCATCATTTGTTTTCACCTTCCAAAGAGATTTTACAGGATTAATGTCAATGATCCAGCACTGAGACATGCCCCATGTTCCAAAAAACACCGATCCTGCTGATTTCTTTGCGAGCATCTCTCTGGAATCTGGGCTCTGTGGGATGCTCCAGCCATCATTGCACGACTCAATGAACAAGAAGTGTTCATTTCCCAAAGCCCCTGACCTTTGGGAGACTCCCAGATGGGAGACCCAAGTGGGAAAACAAACTACAGGTGCACTGGGATGAGAGGAACTGTGCCGACGACACTGGGGAAAAGCGGCTGAGCTGCCTTGGCATGAAATAAAAGAACAAAAATTTAAGATGGCCGTTACTCCAGGGTGGATTAATAAATTCAGGATGGAATAAGCCAGCATTGAAACGTGTCGGTACTTTAAAAAAAGTCCAAACCTCCGTGAATTTTTAAGACTTAATATCGCTGGTAAGATTCACTTTATCTGACTTAGATTACTAAAAGTTAACTCTCCAAACTCAGACTAGTGCTGCTCAACTTTCTCTTTGATCCTTGGTGAAGAACACTCACCCCTCCTAGCAGAGATATCTAAAGCAGGAGAGATCAGTTAGGCTCTGGAAATGCCAATTTTCTTCCGCTGACTACAAAAGGAGCCAGGGGTGATCCTCTAACACAATGTGGAGATCACAGGCCATTTTCACTACTCATGCAGCAAATTCCTTTGTGTAGGAATGAGGAAACATTCCTGCTGTCCTTCTTCCCTCTGCAATTCATCAGAGGAGTTCAGACATTAATATCCAAGGGGCAAAATCACTGTAAAAAGTAGAGATCTCCATTGTTTCCTGGAATAACGAAGCCTACCCCGCTCAAGAAGCCTCACGGTCTCAGAGACCAAAGCTTGACATAGTTTGATAGAACCAACTTGTCTCATCTGATTTCCACCACTTCTTTTCTAGCTTGAAAGCTCTAAGTGTCCAAGTATTGTCCAGGCAGGCCATAAAGTTTTCACGGAATTCTTGACTTTTCAGCCTTTTGCGGTTACACTTGTGCTTCACTGCCTTGCTGCTTAGAGTTTGGGAGGAGCAGTGCTTTTCCTTTAACAAGATTTTTTTTTTGTTGCTGAATTAGTCTGTTAAAGGGATTTTTCCTTTAGAATAACAATCACGAAGAAATCCCTCCTGCAGTGGGGCACCACCCCACCCCACAGGCCTCCCTGCCTGGATTCTTGGCCTAGCGCAGGCCTCCATCTTGGATTCTTCACCTAGCACAGACCTCCATGTTTGGATTCTTCACCTAGCACAGACCTCCATGTTTGGATTCTCAGCCTAGTACAGACCTCCATGCTTGGATTCTTCACCTAGCACAGGCCTCCATGCTTGGATTCTCAGCCTAGCACAGGCCTCCATCTTGGATTCTTCACCTAGCACAGACCTCCATGTTTGGATTCTTCACCTAGCACAGACCTCCATGTTTGGATTCTTGGCCTAACACAGGTCTCCATGCTTGGATCTTGGCCTAGCACAGGCCTCCATGCTTGGATTCTTCACCTAGCACAGACCTCCATGCTTGGATTCTCAGCCTAGCACAGACCTCCATCTTGGATTCTTCACCTAAAACAGGTCTCCATCTTGGATTCTCGGCCTAGCACAGACCTCCATGCTTCAATTCTTGGCCTAGCACAGGCCTTCATGCTTGGATTCTTCACCTAGCACAGACCTCCATGCTTGGATTCTTCACCTAGCACAGGTCTCCATGTTTGGATCTTGGCCCAGCACAGGCCTCCATGCTTGGATTCTCAGCCTAGCACAGACCTCCATGCTTGGATTCCTCACCTAGCACAGGCCTCCATGCTTAGATTCTCTGCCTAGTGCAGACCTCCATGCTTGGACTGCTCTTCCACTGGTTCACCAAGTTTCCAGAGGAATGTCTTGTTAATTAAAGCCCAGGGTAGTGGAGCACTCTGATGAAAGTGTGTCTAATCCTTGATCCTTTCCTCTTTAAAAGGATGAATTCTTCCTGACCAGGGATTTTGTCAAGCTTTTTATTTTTCCATGAGCCAGACTGCTACGAGCTCCGCTGGTGCTGGGAAGATTCCACCAGCAGAGCCAGGCTCTTCTCAAAAAGCAAGTGGTGTTTAAAAATAAAATAAACCAGGTGCAGGGGCAGTTTTGCCATGGGGAGAAGCTCCTCAGGACAAGATGCAGGTGTGTGTGAGAGAGAAGGGATTCCTGCATGGAGAGAATTGGCAATGAGGAGCTGCAGGGCAGAGCTGGCTACAGAAATCTGCAGGGAGGATTGTAGTGTCTGAGAGAACTAAAATGTGGTAACTGACACAGCCAAGGGCATCCCACTCTTGTGTTGGGCTCCTGCTGCTTCTAAACATCCCTCAAGTGTCCAGAATAAAATCTAAAGGGAGGCAGAGATGGAAGAACTTTGATAAAACATGTGCCCTTATCTCCCTTGAGCTCACAACGTTCATCAAACCTCCTCCAGCCTCTGGCTGGGACTGCATTTTGCTGAGGACTGCAGATGCAATTTTCAAAATATGTTTGGGGTTTTTTTAATATAAAATATTCCTTTTAAGTAATTCTGCAGCCTTTCCTATCTGAGTACTGCATATTTACTTACCCACCCATGTGGAGTGAGAAGAAAAGCCAAAAGAGAGATTAATCCCACTTAACTTTCTTTCCCTTCAAGTGTCTGGTCTGACCTCATTGCATCTGCTTCCTCTACCATCAGCGGAAGGAGATGTGCACCTTTGGAGAGGAATTCCATAGCACTTTTCTGGGTCTAACTTTCAATAACTTGAACTGAGACAAAAAACATATTATTTACCTGAGTAAAGGCAACTCGGGAAGGTAGAAATTGCAACATAATGTGCTAAATAAATTTCTGAAATATTGTTGAGGGATAGGAACATTTCTGTTGGAAGCCTGTGTTTTCAGTGGTTATGAAGTCAGCTGTATCCCTGTTCTTGGAGCTGGGATTTAAATTGCAGCATCAGATTTTCCTGGCTATTTTCTGATTCCTGTTTTCTTCCTTTGAGAAAAGTCGAGTTGGTTGTGAAGTAAAATCAATTTGTTTGACTAAATTAGCAAGTTACTATGAGGCTTCAGGCACAGATGGGATTCTTGGAGCTGTCCTGTGCAGGCCCAGGAGCTGGACTTTGATGATCCTTGTGGGTTCCTCCCAACTCAGGATATTCTGTGATTTTGTGATTCTGAACTTTCTTTAGTTCAGAAAGTCAAAGCTGGATGCAGTGAGATAGGAGTGGATGTGGCACTTGAGGACATGGTTTAATGGTGAATGTGGTGCTGGGTTCATGGTTGGACTTGATGATTGTAGAGGTCTTTTTCAACCAATTTCCAAGGATTATTGCAGGGCTGCAGTCATTTGCATCTCATCCTGATCATTTCAGAAAAGAGCCCCTTCCAAATGAACCTGTGGCTCGGAGTCACAGACCCTCTGTTGACCATCCTTCTTTTGGGAATTCATCCACCCAAAAAATAGATCATTGATAAGGTTAAATGCACAGACTCAAATCCCAGCTGTGGGAAGCTGAACACCACTTTGCCTGGCCAAAAAAATCCTGGTGGGTGAGCAAGAAACAGCAGTTTGAACAGCACAGACTCATCCAGGGGCACCGTGGGGTGGCAGAAAGCCGTGACTCAAACACACACTCGCGTCCCTCATTGAATGGTTTTTACATTTCTTTAAACGTTGGGGTTTCGACCAAGTTTTCATGCTTTTTATTAAGGCAAAAGTCCGTGCTTGTGAAATTGTGAAATTGATGTGTTATTTTGTATCTGTTTAAAAAAAAGAAAAATGTATTTAAAGCTAAAGAGCCGTTATTGTGCGGGGTTTTCTCTCAAACTGGTGCATACACTTTACATCAGGGACCTACTATACATAACAAAAATCAGTGCTACAGTTACTGTAAAACCAGATACACACCTTTTACTGTAATAATAACTTTTAAAACCTTGCACTGTAATGGTTGCTATTAAAAAAAAAAAAAACCTACAAAAAAAAACCTCTTGTCAGAACTGATTTTGTATCTTTGATTATATCTGAAATTTTAGCATTTTTGTATACTTGCCATGTCAGCCACAGCATCCTCCATGGTTGATTTCCAAGTTCCGTTTCCTTTCCGTCTAATCCAACACATGCATTGCTCCGTGTGGATGGGCAGGGTACGGCCGGGGGGGAGCCACATGGGTCCCCATCCCGCTCTCGCTCAGTGCCGAGTAGAAGGAAAAGCAAAGACCCCAAACCATTGGGATGGTTTCAGATCCCGTTCCGAGTTCCAGCTGCCCCAGCAGAACCCAGCGAGCGATTCCCGAGTCATTCCTTTATCCTGGCGTTTTTCCGGCCGCGGTGGCCGTCCAGCTCCATCCCACGGCAATGCATCGCGAGTAGGTAGGAAATCCAAACCAATGAGATAACTTTGCAATCACTGAGTTTATCGATTAGTTTTTTTTTCCCTCCCCCTTTGAACGTTTTTTTGAACTAAGACGTATTTGGAATCACAGCATGGTGTTGCAATTCTTTCTATTTTTAAATACTGATACATTCTGTGTGTAAAGTCTTGTTTCTTAGCTAAGAGAATCTTAAATGTGGAGCTGAGTTCGAACCATTTTTTTTCCTTGTTGTACTGTGATTTGGGAATTATTTTGATATAATCCTTTAATTTGGTAGAAGATTTCCCACACCTTCTCCCTCCTTCCTATCACCATTTCATATTTTTTACAAAACTGAAAAAAACAAACAAACAAAGGAACAAATAATCTTTTTTTCTCTATTTAGGCTGTGTAATGTTGTGTTGTCCAGATTCTGTATAAAAATATGTATATGATGTATCTGATATTTGGCAGTGAACGGCTGCAACTTTAACCAATATAATTAACAAAGAAATGCATAATGTTGGTGTTTTAAAAAGTAAAAAAAAAAAAAAAACCTAGTTAAGATGTTTGTGTAAACTTGCATGGTTTAAAATGTACTTAGTGCATTGAGAAATGTTGTTAGGGTCCTAAGTGAAAGGCTGGTTTACTTTTTGATTCTAATGGTGATTGGTTTGTTGATCAGAATATCCCCTATACTGTATGTCTTAGTTTATTTAGCATATTGATTTCTTTTCTTTCCTCCAGACCTAGCATAGTGTATCTATCTCTGTGTGATACTGTTCCTTAAAACCAGGTTGTGGAAACTGCGTTTCGTCCGGCCAAAACGATGTTTCGCATCACGCTCGTGGTTCAGTTGCGTTCCATTTGATTTGCTGTGAAGTCCAGGTTTGACTTTCCCTTGGGATCTCACGGTGGGAGATACTCCAGGCCAGGCTGCGGGTGCCACTGGGACCAGGAGGATCCGAGGGTGTGGCTCCAGTAGGACACCAGCGCCAGGCCTGGCGGTCTCTGACCACGGAGGGGTTTGAGGGCAGGATTTGGTCCATCCTTAACCAACAAAGGCTGGGTTTTTCCTCTCGGCAGCAAGTGTTTTATCAGGATCACGGCAGGCATCCCCTGGGCTTTCTCCCAGTTCTCTAATGGATGAATTTGGCTTTTGTGGCAGCCATTCCACACTGCTGAAGTCACAGGGCGCCGGCAGCAGCGGCGTATGGACAACCAGCCCTTGCCACCACGAGAAAACACAACGAACCTTCAGCACTCGCAACAAGCTCCATGTTCCCTTCCAGAAGCACAAATCCCACTTTCCAGAGGAGCTGGCTCTGTGTCCTGCAGAGATAATGGATATCGTGAGAGTTAGGACCAAACGTCCAAGAGGCGACCACGTGGGCAATGGTCATGGTTCATTTTCACATCTCCAGCCCCCATCACACCTCTTCCCACTTTTCTCCAAGCTTTGCTACTGCTCAACCACCAAAATGGGGACATTTCCAAGCCTCCAGCAGGAGCCATCAAAATTTGCTGGGTTTATTGACCATTAATGGCTCATGGGATTGCCCTCCCTGTGTTGGCCAATGCCAACACACATGTTCTTGTCTCTCAATGCCTGAAAGATCTCCGGTGGCCTTTCCCAAAAATAAGACAGAGCTAGACCTGGATATATAGAGCTATCCAGCTTCTTCAAGTCCTTCATCCCAGAGGGTTTCCAAGGGCTTTTCCAGCATAACACGATCTTACTCGTGCAGCCTGTAAAGTGGCACAGCACTGTTAGCAACCTGCAGCCACCTCTGGGGTGACCCCACCAGCTCACGGCCACTCTATGCAACAGTCTGGTGCAAGAGGTGTGGATCACACCCTTGCAGGGACTTGGAAAAGGTATAAATCCCAGTTAAATCCATGCTGATACAGCAGAGGACAGATTGATTCATCTGATTTTCTTTTTCTGGGCAGTCCCCCACTTCTTTTCTGTCCTCATGCCATGAGCAGTCCAAGTAACCTAAACTTTTCCAGTTTGCTTTCATCAGCTTTTTCCTTCCTGAAAGCTTTTTAAATATTCTTTTCACACAGGAGGATAGGGAACAAATCTTTCCTTCTCAGCTCCAGAAATAGAACAACTCCATACCTCTCTCTTTGCTTACCTTCCTTCTAGTCATTGACCAATTAACTTTCAGTTTTCCCTGATCTCCACCACATCTTTTAAATGACAGCTGCACTCTGATTTTGCTGCTTGATGTTCTAACTGGTTTTAATTCGGACAGAAATAAACAGCCTGACATTAGGCACTGGCAGGAATCCTTGCTTGGCATGCAGATATAGGCACTGTCCCGTGGCCAAATCCTACAGCTCGATGGATGCCGGCTTTTGGCCTTGCTGTTGACTGCAAATCCTGTGATTTGTTGCAGGATTGGCTGCATCTCTGAAAAGCTGCTTGTGGCGCTCGTCTCCCCAGCTTGGTAAGCTTTGTTCTTCCTTTGTTCCAGGTCCAGAGTTACTCCAGTCAAAGAGTGGAAATGCCTCAGCACTGGCTCTCTGGCAAGAGGAGGAGATCTCCTGGTTGATGTTTCATGGCGTGGCGCTCGGTGGATCTTTCTCTGCAAAAGGGATTTGCTTGATCCCAAGTCCGAGGTCTTTATATAGAAAAGCTGGTGCTGGAATCAAGCTTTGCTTTCAAAGGCTGTGAGCTCAGCTGTTTCAGACCCCTCAGGGTTGTGGAGCATTCTCAGATGAAGAACATCAGCACTCAATCCCTTACAAGAGCTTTTCCTATCAGTTTTGTTTCTGCAGAGCTGCCCTTCTGTATCTCCGACACATCTGGGAGGAGGAGCAGTGCCCTACTAGGAAAGAGTTTATTCCTTGAGAGATGCCATCTGAATTTACGGACCTGTAGTGTCCCCTTGCCCTTGGTCCATCTGCCTCTTCGCAGCCCCACAGACATCAAGAGGAATTGGCTTTTAGAGCAGCCTCCTGCAGAGCCAGTCTCCAACGGTCCGTCCTCCTTCCCCATCCTGAGGCCAGCATGAAAATATTTCCCTTTGATTAATTAACCATAGACCTAATATAAATTACCAGAATCCCACAGAAATAACTCATGGCACAGCTCTCTACCAGCTGTTCATCTTCTAGTTGTCCACCCAGCTTTGGTTTGCTCAACAGGAACGTATTCTGGGATAAGATAGAAATACTCTTAAAAAATATTACCCTGGATTACAAGCTGGGCACAGTGCTTTGCTCGCCCTCACTAGCCACACATCAGAAGAATCTCTCTGTATAGAGACACTTTCCCCTTCCTGCCCTCAGAAGAACATGTCCCATGGCCAGCTCTATTTTCCATCCTTGAAAACAAATTTTTAAAAAAACCCCAAACCTTCAAGCCCTAAACCCTGAAAATATTCAGCAAAGTCAAGGTGAGGCGGCGATTTTGCAGGCCACGGCTGTGGATTTATGCAGGACTTTCCATGACTGTTTTACTTCCAACGCAATAAAGAACAACCAACTTATTGTAGCAAACCTTGTGCCAGGTGCTATTGCCCAAAACCTTCTGCATGGGACAGTCTTCCTGTTTTTTCTCCGCCTCACAGCACTTTGTGGAATGTTGGAAGGAAAAACAACCCCTTTGCAGATTACAAATATAGAAAACTATGTGTTTTTTCTTTCTTTTTCTTTCTCTTTCCTTTTGTCTTTCTTTCCTGTCTCCATCTTAGTCCCTTCCTTCCTTCCTTCCTTCCTTCCTTTCTTCCTTCCTTCCGTACCATTCCTTCCTTCCTTCCTTCCTTCCTTCCGCACCATTCCTTCCTTCCTTCCTTCCTCTCTCATTCTCTGTCTCTCGTTCTTTTCTTTTTCTTTTTCTTTCTTTCTTTCTTTTTCTTTCTTTCTTTCTTTCTCTCTCTCTCTCTCTCTCTGTCTCTCTCTCATTCTCTCTTCCTCTCTCTCTTTCTCTCTCTCCCTCAGTATTGCTCTCTCAACCTCTTCCTTTGCCTTTCTTTCTTTCTTTCCTTCCTCCCCTTTCTTTCTTGTGAGGTGAGGAGGTAGAAACTTCACTGGCAGCCACTGGAACCTATGAAAGCAAATCCCTTTGGTCTTTCCATCATAGTTCCAGAGCTCACTTGAGGGTGTGCTTCTGAAGAGCCCCCAGATGTCCCTTCGGAGCAGCCTTTTGGAAGTGCTTTTCTTCATGTCCCCCCTCCACACCTGACTTCCCAAATCTTCTGGATTCTCTCTTTCACTGGTCTTAGGCCCAGTGTACTTTTTTTGACCTTTAACAAGCTGAACCCTGGACTGCAGACAGGAAAAAAACGTTGACCTGTTGTCCCAGGAGCTCCTTTAGTGTCTCCCCCACTTTCCAGCAGACAGCCACGTCTTATTCTCCGGAGAGGAAACGCTCCCAGAGCAGCAGGCTGGCATTCAGGATCTCGGGATCCCTGCCGTAGCTTTTCCTCACCCTTTCTCTCTCCTCCCTCTCTGTGCGACTCCGTGTGCCCACCCAGGTTCAATATCTACCTCACAGGGCTGTTGTGAGACTCTTGTCTGGGAGGTGGGGTAGGAAAACCTACCATTGATGGATCAGCTCATCAGCATTCCCAAACTCTGTTTCGACACATCCGTGTTGGCAAAAATCAGAAGTTTTATTCATTCCTTTCACCTGATGCCAAAATTTGGGGCATTTATATCGACATCCCACAGGCAAGGCTGAGTGTGAAAAGTAGAGGAGATCAGCTATAGGAATTTCTGCTCTTATTCCTGAAATGCATGGAATTTCCAACACAACAAGGACAAAGGGGTTTTGTCCCACTGTCCCAAGCCGCCACCAAGCACCTAATCATCTTTTCCACCACAAACTCAGCCTTTGGATTGCAAAAGTCACTGGGGAATGGCGCAAGTGCACGTCTTGTGTGTCTAAGAGATGCCAGTGCTTTCTGTGCCACAGTCCAGGCTGTCCTGCAGCACTGCGGGAACACCCTGGGAAATGTTTGCTGGTTGTTCTTTGAAAGGATGTGCAGGGAAAAGTAATTTTAAAATAATTTCTCAGCTTTGACAGGAGTTGAGCACCCTCAGCCAGCCTCTCCTTGACTGTACACGCTACAGTCAATGGATTCAGGCTCTGGCAGGCAGGATTTAGGACATGAATCCCAGCAGCTGGCACTGGAGAGGAAAACTTTGTCACAACCTTAGCCTACCCCATAGTCAGCAAAGAATGCTATTTTATCCCAAGTTTTATCTTAATCAGAATGAATGGTTAGCAGGGTGAAATTCTCTTCAAGTGCAGGAATTTCTGCTCAGAATTTCTGCTCCTTCCTTCAAGAGCTCCATCAAGGTGGGCTTTTGAAGGCTGCAAGAAAATTGGATTAGGGAACAAAAGGGTTGAAAATAAAAGAAAAAAGAGCAAAATATCCCCTCAGATGTGGAAAAGGAGTCTACAAAAGATCCTTCTTGTGCAGCATGTGAATTTGGTTCAGGGAAAACCATAGGATAAACGACCTCCTTTCAGCCACACTGGCACATGGAAATTCTTGGAGCAGCTTTGAGTGGGTCCCTCCCACTGGAAAGTAGCGCTCAGAGCTTCTGCTTTGTTTGCCTTTGAAAACCGAGGCACAAATTCAAAAAGAGAGAAGGGGAGAGCTTTAGCTAAGGTGAATCAAGTCTTTTGCACTGGGGAATTGGATAGGAAAGAGCTGTTCCATCCCTTAAGAATTTCTGTGAATTTATTTTTCCAACCCACATGGAAACCTCAAGGCTAACAGCAAACATGAAACAAAAATATGCAAAACAATGCATATGCCAACAAAAACAGCTTGGGTATCATGGAGGGAGTTTGTTTTGATCTTTCCCTGTTTGCATCCTCTTTTTTTTTAATATATAAATTATCCTGCATTTTGAAACAAAAGCTGTTCTGAAACGAAAAAAACCCAAACTGAAGGAAAATGTGAAAGAAGACCTCCAAAAGCTTCAGATCACGTCATTCGTTTCCCAACGGATGTGATGTTTTCCAACAGGAAACGGCCTGAAGTTGGCATTTCCCAAGAAGTTTTAACTGTGACGCACTGGCTTTTTGTGGAGGGAGAGAAAACAATTTTTCTTCCCAAATCTTGACCCTCTGTCACATCTTTACAGGGTTCTCTTTACAATGGGATTCCTTTTGGTATGGCAGCAACATTGAGAGCACTGCAAAGAGCTGGTGCCATGAGATCCTTCCTCCCAGGAGGGGAACAGCCAGGTTTCCAAGAGGATTCAATCCCCATCAGACTGTGGAACACCAAGAACAGCACAGGCAGCACCTCCTCAAGTCCTGCCTGCCCTTCCACCCAGCCAGGATGGGGCTGTCCTTCGTTTCTAAGGGGTAAAGTCTTCTACTGCCTTCAAACCAAGCAAACAAAGAAAATCCACCCTTTGCTTTATGTGGTTTCACTGGCTGGCAGCAAAACAGCCCAAGCCTTGAGAAGGCTCATCCAGAGGTTGGCAGGAAGATTCTCTTGAATTCTATTTTAACAATGCCATGTTTCTTTTCCCTTTTTTGAGTGAAACTTGAAGAGTTCCTGGAACACTGAAATTTGGAAGAAGTCACCATTGTCCAACAGGGAAGTCCATTCTGCCCCATCCAGCCCCCAGCAGGACCCTGCCCATTGCCCAGAACAATAAGCACATGGTAGAGGTTTGAGGGACCACGACAGCCCCGGGCTACAGCGACAAAGACAAAAGCACACTTGAGACTAAAGCACACCTCCAAGCCTGCTCCATGATCCTGATAAAACCTGCTGCCCACGAGGGAATTCCCCACTGCCTCTCCTCCAGGGTCCCAAGCCCACACTCATACTTCCCCCTCCGCCCCTCTTGCTCTGCGATTCCTCACCCAGATGTCACCTCCCTGTCCCAGGCCAGGCTTGCTCCAGGATATTCCACTGAGCTCGGCTCTTGCTTCACCACCAGTGAGGAAGGATTCTCTGCAGAAGGTTCCTGTGTGCCAAGGAGGGATTTTCCTGGGCTTGTGAACACCCCTGGGAGCTGCAGGGGAGCCTGAAATGCCCCATATCATCAGGGCTGATCTCCAAGCCTGCATTCCCCTTTGGAGAAGCTTATCCTGGCCAAAGCTGTTTTGTTAGACCTGGCCTGGAGCTTTGCATCCGATCTGGCCTTGTGCACTTGCCTCTTCCTTGTCCCATTTGTAAGCTTTGGTTTCCGAGCCGTTTTCCTTTTTTGCACTGTCAGGAGTTTCTTTACCCGTGTTTAATTGTCGTCAGCTGCAAAATGTTTGTTAAGCCTCTCCACCAAGCTCTTTAAATGAACGTCAGTGGCTGTCTTCCCTTGGACAATAATGAATGTATATATCGTAAGTGCAGACTATACAGAAAAGTGGCTAAGTCAAGGATCAGAGGGTTTTGTAAAGCCTGTTTATTTTTTTAAATAAGTTTGAGCATTTATATTTTACCACCATTTACGTGGTTTTGGGGAACCCAGATTGTGTCAAGATCTCATGCCAAAACAAGCCAAAAGTTGTTTGATTTCAACCTTTTCTTCCATGAACCATATTTTAAACGATACTTTGTCATTTTAAATGTTTTATTGAAACATGTACTGATGAAAAAAAAAGAAAAAAAACAAACAAAATGTCATCTTGACAAAAGATTTATACATGAATCAGAAAGTATTTATTTCAATTTTGTACCTTTCCATTTTAATACATTATAATGTATTGACTCAACTGAGATAATATAAACAGTTCATTTTAATAACATGTTTGGAGTGTGCTGTGTCTTCTTATTCTTTCCTCTCTACTCCCCATTGAACAGAGAGATTATGAAACCAAAAGCAGGTCTGGAATATTTCAGATCCTGGCAACCCTGAGGTTTTTTTAGACCAGAGCACAAGTGTGTCTTGAGCAGGATGCTCCAGGAAAACCAAACGGGAGCTGGGTCAGACCTTGGGATGAGGTTGCCTGAGAGAGAAGGGGACCTGGGGATAAGGATGGTCCAGGGTAAGAATAACTCACATGAAATCCAATTCCCTGCTGCTGGCTCGGGGTGATGTGACACCCTGTGGAGTCCCCAGATAGGGAATGGCACCACCATCACCCCATGGCTCCCATTTCCATCCTCTGGCAGAGGTGTGGTCCCTGCATGGAGACCCCCAGGTGAGGCACTCCCACAGGGACTGAGTGTCTGACACCTGTCCTGGCCCTCCTCGTCCCCACTCACTCAATCCCTAAGCAAGGATTGACTCTCTCCTTCACCAAATCCAGTGCCTATTGCTGATTTTCTTCATTCACCTCCTTTGTCCCCTCTGCTCCTCCAGCCCCTGCCCAGGGTGGTGCATAAACTCCTCACACACACAGAGGGGACACGTCTCTACTGCTGCCCACGAGCTGTGCTTTGGCTCCTCTGCTTTCTCCTTTGCTGGGGCAATCCCAGACATCAGCACAGACTGGGAGAGGAACTCACTGAGGAGAGATTTGGGGGTGCTGGGGGGTGAGAGCTGGACATGACCCATCCCTGAAACCACCGCTGTGCAGGGCTGATCCCCCAGCGTGGGCAGCAGGAGAGGGGGAATTCTGCCCCTCTACCCTGCTCAGGTGAGACCCCACCTGCAGAGCTGCCTCCACATCTGGGATCCAACATCACGAGGACATGGAGCTGCTGGAGAGAGTCCAGAGGAAGCCACGGAGATGCTCCAAGGGTGGAGCCCCTCTGCTCTGGAGCCAGGCTGGGAGAGCTGGGGGTGCTCACCTGGAGAAGGATCCAGGGAGACTCCACTGTGGTAACAAAAGTGGGATTGTAAAAAAGAGGAAGAGCAACTTTTTACACAGACAGATTGTGGATTGGACAAACAGGAATGGTTTTAAACCAAGAGAGAAGATTTAAGTTAGGTGGGATATTGGGAAGGAATTGTTCCCTGTGAGGGTGGGGAGGCCCTGGCACAGGTGCCCAGAGGAGCTGTGGCTGCCCCTGGATCCCTGGAAGTGTCCAAGGCCAGGTTGGACAGGGCTTGGAGCAGCCTGGGACAGTGGAAGGTGTCCCTGCCATGGCAGGGGGGTGGAGGGAGATGATTTTTAAGGTTCCTTCCAATCCAAACTGTTCCATGATTCTCTGCTCCAGTTTTCTGGCCTCAGTTTGTGTCTCCTGTTGGGTCCCTCTCCCAGCCCACTCCCAAACCCAAATACACATTTCACGATCACTGACCCCTCAATCCATCACTCCACAGGGAAAACCCAAACAATAAGCAGGCTGTCCTCCCTCAGACCCGGGTCTGCCTGCTATCTACAGGCACCCAGGACCTGCTGCTTGTGAGGACTCTCTGTTGGTGCTGGAGGTTGGTATCATGTGGAAAGCAAATTTTTTTGTGACCACGAGGGAAATGCTGGCTCCATCTTGGGATCTAAGGCACTTCTGGCAAGGTCCACACCCCCAAACTCCAGAGGATGGGGGTTCACATCCAAACCACCTATTGGGAATGGTCTGTTCTAACTCCTTGGGCAAGTCCAAGGATTATTTGGGACATTTCCAGCTGACCTGGTCCAAAACTGTGCTCAGGAGTGTGCTTGGAAACCTGTCCAGCATTTGTTTAATTTATTGCTATTGATATAAGCAGTGAGGACCAAAGCACACAGCCACGAGGGAGGGGGACACTCACTGCAGAGGTCCACTGGGTGCTGAGTTCTGGTGGCAGTTTTTGGCTATTATCAGGAAAAACTGATAATATTCTCCATGACTGAAATACAAAGCCGTTCCCCTCAAGAAACCACAACCCTCTGGAGAGGGTTTTTGTAGCAATGGGAACATGGATCTACAATTTCGCCACTCCTGTATCTCAAAGCAGGATGAACACTCAGTACAGACTTCAGGAAGGTTCCTCATCAAATTCACCCGTTTGGTGCCCATTCTGTTGTCAAATACCTGACCCTGGGAGGTGATGGAGAAAAAGGACTTCTGGTACAGTAATGTCCCAAAATCTTGGGAATTTTATCCAGAAGTTATCAGCTTCATCTTAAAAAACTCCCTAAAAGACAAAACCAGGAACTTTTAGTGCCACATCTCTCCCAGTTTGCTACAGGCAGGACCCCAGAGCTGTAAAGGTTCAGCATTTCACTGCATACCAAGGAGTACAGAGTAGGACAGGAGGTGTCCCACATGCAACAATAGCTCAAACCAAACATCCTTGTGCTTCCCAGATGCTCTGGACAGGATTTGGATTTCAGGACACTACCAAAGTTTGATTGGAAGGTAGGTCTGGGAAATATTGAATGGGAAAGGAAGGAGAAAGGGGTGGGAGGTTGAGCAGCCTCAATGACACACCTAAGGGACATCAGAGAACAGAGTTCATGGGTTATGGAGAGGCACCTGCGAGAAAACCAGGTGAGTGTGGGTGCTCACTGCCCTTTATTCTGACCTGGCTTTCCCTCTCCGAGGATATCACAATCCCCCGCAGCTCCACAGGCTCGAGAAGAGCAGCTGGAAAGCTGGAAAAGGCCCTGGGGGTGCTGGTGACAGCAGCTGGATATGAGCCAGGTGTGCCCAGGTGGGCAACAGGGTCAGTGGCACCTGGGCTGTCGCAGCTCTGGGGTGGCAGCAGGGCCAGGGCAGTGCCTGTCCCCTGTGCTGGCACTGCTGGGGCGCCTCCAGTGCTGGGGACAGCTCTGGGACCCTCCTGACAAGAGAGACCTGGAGGGGCTGGAGCGAGTCCAGGGAAGGGAATGGAGCTGGGGAAGGGCCTGGAGCACCAGGAGGGGCTGAGGGATCAGCCCCGAGATGAAAAATTCTTACCCCTCCAGGCTCTTGGCTCCCCAGATGTGTCAGGAGCAATGAGATTCCTGCACTTTTCCATACGCAATGGCAAGTCTGGGTCACAAACATCAGGCAAATGCTTTAGCCATGGGGTCTTTGAGGCTGGGAAATGGAGGAAAAGGGGGAGAAGAGGAGAAGGGTATAGGAATGAGGCTGAAGAAGTCCTGGGATAGTGGGAGAAGCTGAGAAGGAGCCTAAGGGAAGAAAAACAGCCAGAAGCTCCTTGAGGGCGGGAAGGGAGGCAGAAATAAATGCTTAGGGAAGAATTCCACGGGATTTTAACCTCCGCTAGGGCCAGAGCAGTGCAGCAATCCTGGAAAAACCATCTTTCACCTATTAGGGTGGGGGAAAAAACAAGTGAAGAAATTACTTTACCCAGCAATTACTTCTCTCCTCCCAACACACATCCCAGGACAACCTTCTGACAAAACAGCCTCCCTCTTCCCTTTCATCAATCTGCCAATTTCCATTTTTATCACCTTCCCTAATAATTTTCCCTGGTTTGCTGCTGACAACTTCTGGAGAGGACAACTTCAGCTCAGTCCACAACCTGCCTGGTTTTTGTGCTGTCCCTCACCTGCCTGCGGAGCGAACTCCTGCCACATTCAGCACAAGGTAGGTGTAGCAGCTGTCCCCACCTGGACCAGATATTTAATGGGAATTCTCTGGAGGCTTTCCCAGTCTTTGGTTCTGTAGGAAAGCCCATGGAAAGGGTCAACATGGCAAAACCTACGCTGGGACTAGAAAACAAAAAAGTCAGGACAAAGAAATGGGCTGAGAAGGAGCGTGGGGTGAGACAGCAGGAGCAGATTTCTCCTGGTAGGATAAACAGACACTGAGAAGGTTCTGTGGGTGGGAGCTGAGCATTCCCAAGCGGAGGTGAAGAAAGGGTTGGATATGATTCAGCAGGACTGGCGTGGGTGGCCCTGTCCTGCCCTGTGGCAGCGCTCCCTTCCCGAGTGCCACTGGTAAGGGGGACACTGCTCCAGGGTCTGTCAGAGCCACCCCTTGATAGATTAAACTGATTTTTCCAATTCTCTGCCCACAATTTAACAAAACCTCTGACCACATGTGCGTATGCATTTTACCTGATTGTGAATCTCTCTCCCTAGAACAAGCTGGGACCTGAGCGCTGCTGTAAAGCGGAGATTTTCTTCCCAAGCCGAGCACTTTCCCAAGTGCTCCAGAGAACCTTAAGCAAACAATGGTATTTACAAGCACTGTTAGCACTGCTGCTTCCTTCAGCTGTGGATTTGTAAATGTCTGTGGGATAAGTGTGGCACAATAAATTCCCTGGCTCATTGACTCCATGATGGGTGAGCAAAGGAAAGCTCCAGCTCAGCTCCTCCTTTACAAGGAACAATTCCTTCCCGATATCCCATCTATCCCTGCCCTCTGGCACTGGGAAGCCATTCCCTGTGTCCTGTCCCTCCACCCCTTGTCCCCAGTCCCTCTCCAGCTCTCCTGGAGCCCTTTAGGCACTGGAAGGGGCTCTGAGGTCTCCCTGCAGGTTTCTCTTCTCCAGCATGAACCTTTCCAACTCTCTCAGCATCATTCCTTGATGCTTGTGCTACCATGGGCTTCATGGGGGAATCCTGCCCTTCCAACGTGTGGAAAAGGCTAGGAAAGGGATCTGGACTGGCAGTGAATGACAGCAGTGTCCCCAGACCTGGCATTCCCCACTCAGTGTCAGTGGGGAGCTCACAGGACAAAGTGTAGACGAGAGAAAGGAAAACCAACATGTAATTAAAGAGCTAATGAGCCCATGTTGGCTATTTTTAGTGCTCTTTTATTTTCCAGTGGTTGCTCAAACAGCCCTGAAATGACAGTACTGGGTCAGCCTTGAAAGTGCAGCTCCACTTTGAAAAGTGAGCAATGTCCTTGTGGGTTTCCCTCTTTCTTTCTGTTCAAAAGCCCTAAATCTAATTTGCTGTGTTTACAAAGCTGAGCCCTGCTGAGACTGCGAGCAGTGCTGGTTCTGAAATCTTCAGAAGGAACCTCCATCCTGCCACGAGAACATCCCAGACAACCAGGGTAATGAATAAAACGGGCTGGAAATTGGCTGCATTAAAACAGTTTAAAACCCATTGCAGGTCTATTTGCTTTCTTCACTGCTGACCTCTGTTTGCTGCTGCTGGATCCTGACGAGTCTTCAGCACATAATTCCTTATGAATAATATATCAAACACGTTCTGCTGGGTCTGGCATTTTCTCCTCCTCATGGAAAACGATGAACTTTCCTTGCAACTATTTGCAAATCCAAAAAAAATTTGGTATCTCAGGCTGGGATGTTTTGTTTAATTTCAGCAGTTTCTTCCTGGTATTTTTTGTGCGTCCTGTTGAACTGAGCCATTGGCATTGCTTTTGTGCTGTTCAACTATTTCTTTTTGTGCTTCATGACCAGAGGAGTGATTTCTGTATCTACAAAAGTACCATTTTCTTCTAATCTCATGTGTGTGGTAAATAACACTTGAACCTCTGGCAACAAATGTCTTATGCAAATGAAATTTGCTGCCCAATTGCTTCTCAGAGAAAGAACACAACAATGGTAGAAGGGGATTAATTTTGAAATCTGAACCAGAATGTGCAGGAAATGCTTCTTTTTTCCCTCCCTTCTCAGTTTGAGCAAAGCACGTGAGTGTTTTGTGGGATTTAAATGGGACACTTAATTTTGCAGAGGGAGCTGCACTTTATAGAAGAGCAGTTAGCACAGGGCTGGTTTTTGTGGTTAAGTCAATGCATCAGGCCTGAGGGAAGATGCCTTCTCAGAGGGCTTCCTGATTTGATCAGGAAGTGATAAGATCTGGAGAGCTGGAGGAGCTGGAGGAGCCTTTGGGATGCCACTATCTCCTTTCCCCATTCTGTGGTCAGGTCAAAAAGTCCATCCATAACAAATGAGACCATCAGAAAAGCCAATCCCAGCACCCCTTAGCCATTCCCAGGTGTTCTGTGCCCTGCCTGCTCTCCAACATGCTCAGTTATGCTGATTCCTGCTTTTCCAGGTGGCAGTGCACAAGGAAACCAATCCATGTTTTGTACCGCTGAGCTCCTGTGTGCTTTTCCTTTCCGGACAAAACAAGCCCAGTTCATCCAAGCTCCTCCTCAGACCATCTTTTATAATCATCTGTTCATGTCCCTTCCTCTCTCCTCTCTGCTCCACATCTGGTTCATCCCTGACTTCCTGAAGAGCATTGGCCAGATATGGACACGTTGTTCCAGCTGTGAGGTTTTTCCATCTCCAAGACTGGGGGCAATTATCCTCTTCCATCACAGGTAATGTGGTCCAGAAAAAAACTTGTCCCTTTGAACCAGTTTTTCACTACAGGTTCTCATTCCACTTGTTATTTTCTAGCTTTACTCCCTCCTCCTTTTTTATTTCCCCCCGGTATTGGTGCCTTTTGGTCATTCCCATTTTCCCAACACAGCTATTGGCTGGATGAAAAGTCTTGTTCCCTTAGTCACCAAAGCTAACTTCATAGTCAGAGACAAAAATTGGGTTGATTCGTGGAGGGTTGCCCCAGTGAATTATTCAGGTAGTTTTTCAGGGTTTTTAGGAATTATCCAGGGTTTCTTTTGTTGTCCTCCAGTGCACAAATACTGAACCAGCTACAGAAGAACTTCTGCAGGGTTTTCCCAGGGACTGGAGGCAACTCATCCATGATTCCCTGAACTCCACCACTCTCCCCTTCCTCCCAGTATAATCCTTACTGATTCAAAGGCTATTACATGACAGTTCTCAAAATTTCCAGGCTGAGCTTTCCCTGAGTTACAAACCTCCACGTGGATACGTCAATTCTCTCTTCCTACTCCCAAATCCCCACTGTTAAATTGTGCTGATTATTCACTCAGGATTTCGGGGAAAACCAAAAATAAGAAACTTGCAAAGCCTTCGGTCTCCTGCCAACACTCCTTTTCACCTCCTCACCTACATCCAGGTGAGATCAAGGCCAGGCTGGATGGGGCTTGGGGCAACCTGGGATCGTGGAAGGTGTCCCTGCCCACGGCAGGGGGTGGAATGAGATGAGCTTTAGGATCTCTTCCAGTCCAAACCATTCCATGTTTCCACGATCCCATAAAGCCCAGGCTGATGAAATAACAAGATCAATAATAATAATAATGGTAATAATAATAATAATAACAATAACAACATAAATACACTGCACTCATGGAATAGAAGGAAGATCATCTGAACTCCTCTCTGCTGCCAGTTTTGCCATGCTCCCTCCAGTGTTCCCATACAGCCACTGCCCAGCTCTGCGCTGGCAGCACTTCCAGGAACACCAACCCCTCTCCTCAAGCTCCTCAGTGCCCCAGTGGCTGTTCTTTGAACCCCTCATCTCCTGGCTGCGGGCACTCGTTGTGACATCCTTTGCTCCGTGGGTCACACGTTGTTAATCTCTTGCTCCCTGCCTAGCGCTTGATGGGCGACTTCTCCTGCCGGAGCTCACCTCTAATCCGTGTGCTCCCTCGAATCAGTGTCCGAAATCAAAGCTGTCTTGTCGTTTTAAGGTCTCCAGGCAGTCCTTGTCTCTAGAGCTTCCATCGCACCTCTCCCAGGACTCCCTCAATAAGCATTTCTAGCCTGGCCTCAGGCCATTTATCACACGACAGAGGCTGATTTGCCTCGCAAAGGACTTGTCGCACAGCCGGGACTCACATCCTATTTCTTTCCTCACTTTTCTCCTCCCTTTTGACTCCACTTTTCCTTTCCTGGCCGCCTCACATCTCCCTGGTTTATGGGGCGTTTGAATGGGGCCCTTCTGCTGCTCCTTGGCTGGAAAATGTAATCCACTCCATCCTGACTTCCAAGGGTCTCCTCCAGGTGGAATGGGGATGTAATTCACTCCGTCCTGACTTCCAAGGGTCTCCTCCAGGTGGAATGGGGATGTAATCCACTCCCTCCTGACTTCCAAGGGTCTCTTCCAGGTGGAATGGGGATGTAATTCACTCCGTCCTGACTTCCAGGGGTCTCCTCCAGGTGGAACAGGGCCAGCAAGGTGAGTATCCAGCTCAGAGGTGCTCCCAACCCTCCTCCACTTTCCCACGTTTCAATTCCCGTGCTGTGGGCTCTGTTCATCCCAGCTGGATTTTTCCCTCTGACCCCAACTCAGGCTGGGAGTAGCACCAAAGGAATTCCCCAAAGCCTGAAGGGACTCTGGAGCTGACAGCAAGCGATAAGGACGTGCTGGGAGGAAAATTCCCTGCTCAGACTCTGAGCTCTGGGTGATCCTTGCGGGGCTGACTCTCGGGAAACTCTTTCCAAGTAAGAGCCTTGGGAGGAATTGCTGGAGAGCTCTGAATGGAATGCCCACCAGGCGTCTTTATTCCTTTATTTTCCAGAGCTGAGCTACATTTGAACCTCCCCAAGCACAGTGGAAAAAAAGATTTTAGGTTGTTTTTTTGAGGGCTAGAATCACCCACAGCAGCCGTTATTTCTCTTAACAGAAAATATATATTCAAACGTTTACATATTTTTCTTTCCTGCAACATCAGCTTTTAGTCAGGAATGTAATTGGGAAACACAATCACTGCCCCTGGACGGGACCTTTTCTCTGCCTAATTTCACTGCCCCTGTGCATATTCGTGGACTTAATTGTTTTATAAACTGCTAATTTGCAAGAACTGTGTCGGATAATTTGGATCTTGACCTCAAGCTTGCTGTTAAGCAAATATTAAATAATAATTAAATCAGGTACGACCTCCTTTGTGTTTTGAGTTGTGATTCTTTGCCAGGCTTGAGTGAGAGCTCTGGAGGCAGAAGTGCTCTGATGCAGCCGAATATTAAGTTTCAAAACCAAATAAGAGAAAGATCTCAACCTCAAGGCATCCTTTAACAGAAATTACTTCACATTTTCCACCTCCAGTGATGTCTTTATAGCACAGAGAAGCTGTTCCAAGCGTGGGGAATGCTGCTCTCTATTGGAGCGATCAAATATAACACTCAGCTCTCAGCCAGAAGACTTTAACCTCCCCAAAATTAAAAACAGAGCAGAATTTGGCTGGTGTGAAATGGCTCACACAAGTGACCCTCCAAATACTCAACACATGGGTGACAATAGAATTTAGTTGATGTAAAAGGGGCCTTGGAGGGATAATTCATGGAAATGGCTGCTACTGCTAGGAGGTACATTGGGATCAGGGAATACAGGTAGAAGGATGAGGAATAATTTCAGATCCAGATGACAGCAAAGAGTGGCCATTACAGAGAATCCCTGGGTGGTGGCGGAAGGGAGGAGGAGGAGGCTTCCTACTACTCCCTGAAAGGATGAGGAAATGGCCTCAAGTTGTGCCAGGGGAGGTTTAGATTGGATATTGGGGAAAATTTCTTCACTGAAAGGGTGATCAAACATTGGCACAGCTGCCCAGGGCAGTGCTGGAGTCCCCATCCCTGGAAGGATTTAAAAGCCATGTGGATGTGGCGCTTGGGGACATGGGTCAGTGGTGGCCTTGGCAGTGCTGGGGGTGGTTGGATTTGGAAGCTTTTTCCAGTCTGAGTGATTCTATGAGGACTCCGGTGAGTGACCTGTGAGCATTGGAAAGCAGATGAGGTGACACAGAGCTGGGGAAGGGCCAGGAGCACCAGGAGAGGCTGAGGGAGCTGGGGGGGCTCAGCCTGGAGAAAAGGAGGTTCAGGGAAACCTTGTGGCTCTGCACAGCTCCTGACAGGAGGGGACAGCCGGGGGGGTCAGGCTCTGCTCCCAGGGAACAGGGACAGGATGAGAGGAAATGGCCCCAAGCTGTGCCCGGGGAGGGTCAGGTTGGACATCAGGAAGAATTTCTTCACAGGATGGGTTTTCAAGCATTGGCAGGGGCTGCCCAGGGAGGTTTGGAGTCCCCACCCCCGGAGGTGTCCAAGGAATGACTGATGTGGCACTCAGTGCTCTGGGCTGGTGACAAGGTGGGGATTGGTCACAGGTTGGACTCAATGGCCTGGGAGGTCTTTTCCAACATAAATAATTCTGTGATTCTGTGATCCTGTGCAACTCTACGAAAGCAGAAAGAATCTCTTCTATGGTTGATTCTGACCTCTGAAGATTTCCTCCCGAAGGAAAGCATTGAGTGAAACTTTTGAAAGGGAAAATCTCCCTCTCCCGCATAGTGAAGGTCTGGGAAGTATTTATTTATTTTCACATCGGTTGAGCCTGATGAATGTGACCTGAAAGTGCAGAGAACTGGCAATAAAGTCAGGGGAGAACAAACCCTGTGAGGATTCCTGACAGTGGGCTATGGCCATAGGAAAGTACAAAAGGACCAATTTTATGCCCAGCTTTAAAGGAGGAAGTGGGGCAGCCAGAGCAGCCAGTTTAGTGGTACCTGAATATGAACTATTAAATATAAATCATCAAGCTATTTGTAAGTTTAGAGATTTGACAGGATCAAGCTCCATCACATAAATGTAATTTTGCTGATAGACAGAAGGGGTCTCAGAGAGGTAAAGACACAGATATAATGTCTGTTTTGTCTATTAAAAAAAAGACAAATAAACATTATAAAAACTGTCTTGCACGGTGTTCCCGAAAGCAGATGGGGAACTGTAACATAAATCCAAAGGCACAGAGGCAAAGCAGTGGGAAAAGCTGAGGCAGGGAGCTGTAACTCAGCTGCCATCCAAAGAGAAGAAAGAATGGAGAAAGAGCAGTGGGAAATCTGTCCTGGTCCTCCCCTGTGAGGAAAGACTGAAGGAATTGGGCTTGTTCCGCCTGGAGAAAAGAAGCTTTGGGGTGACCTAATGGTGGCCTTCCAGTGCCTAAAGGGACTCCAGGGGAGCTGAAGAGGGACTTTGGACATGGGATGGAGGGACAGGATACAAGGAATGGCTTCCCAGAGCCAGAGGGCAGGGACAGATGGGATATTGGGAAGGAATTGTTCCCTGTGAGGGTGGGGAGGCCCTGGCCCAGGGTGCCCAGAGAAGCTGTGGCTGCCCCTGGATCCCTGGAAGAGTCCAAGGCCAGGCTGGACAGGGCTTGGAGCAACCTGGGATAGTGGAAGGTGTCTTTGACCCACAGTGCCCAGGGGGCAAAGAAGGTCAATAGCACCCTGGGGTGCACCAGGAAGAGCATTTCCAGCAGGCCAGGGAATGATCCTGTCCCTCTGCTCAGCCCTGGGAGGCACCTCTGGAGTGCTCTGTGCTCCTCAGCACAGGAGGGACATGGAGCGAGTCCAGAGAGGGTGACAAAGCTGATGAAGGGCCTGAAGCATCTCCCTGCCGAGGAAAGGCTGAGGGAGCTGGGGCTGTTCAGAGGAGATGCTGAGAGGAAACCTCACCCCTGTGTGTCCCTGTGTGCAGGGAGGGCTCAGAGCAGGGCCCAGGCTCTGCCCCGTGGGGCCCAGCGATGGCACAGGAGGAACGGGCAGGAACTGATGCCCAGGGAGTTCCCCCTGGACAAAAACTTTCCTGTGCAGTGACCGAGCACTGAGCAGATTGTCCAGAGAGGCTGAGGAGTGTCCCTCACTGGAGATATTCCAGACCTGTCTGGTCACAATCCTGTGCCCTGTGCCCTGTGCTCTGGGATGGCCCTGCTGGAGCAGGGAGGTGGGAGCAGAGGCACCACTGTGATCCCTTCCCTGAGCTGTGCTGGGATTCTGGGCTCAACCCTCCCATTATCAACCTGACCCAAGGCACTGTCAGGAAAATTAATCCACAAACACCAGAGATTTATGTCCAAAAAGGAGACAGACGAGTCCTGTAACTTTATTCATGAATAAAGGGAGAGCTCATGGGCATTTCCCATGGGGTCTATCAAATTGCTAGAGGACGCAGCCTTTTTTTATCCTAATTTCCTGGCCACAGGCTCCCTCTCTCTTTCCCCATTGACTGAGGTACTCAAGAGGTACAGTCTTCCCAAATCCCCTAATACAGACCCTTCTAATGTACATCCCCCCACCTTTTGTTTTCTTTGTGTCTCTGTCCTTTTTCTCTAAGTCCAGGGATTTAACACATCCTTGGGTGAGCAACAATCTGTGTCAATTAATGAAATTCCTGTGGAATTTATGGTTCCTCCCATTGCTTCTTTCCCCTATCAGCATCTGGCCTTATCTACCAGCAAACCTCACAGTTTGTTTGTAAAGACATCTCCCTCTTGTTCCTTCAGTTCTGAGGACACTTGGGGCACCTCCAGGTGAGCCCAGCTGGGAAACAGAAGGTGAAACACCAAATATCCACAATTCAGAGCAGCACAACAACTCGAAAAGACACAAGGACTGATTCAGTAAAGGGTAAAAGACAGAATTAACACACCCCAAAAACCACAGAATATATAGCACTTCTATAAAAGGGACATTAAAGAATAAAATATTGCACTTGGATGCAAAATGCAGTCAGGGAGGAGCCAGAGGAAGAAGAACTCAGCTGTCTGAAGAACTCGGTTTTATTTTGGGTGCTGTTTTTCAAATAAAACAACTGAGGAGATGCTAAAAAACCCCAAAAAACATGAATGACCAAGGGCTCGAAAACATGAACAATCAAGGCCTCAAAAACATAACTACAAAAAAGATTCCTAATGAAAGGCACAAGAGGGAGATGTCTTTACAAACTGTGATAAATGAATGAATGATAAATGTTGGCTTTCGCATATACGAATTTAACATTTACAAGTGATGTGTACTGTATAAAAAAATAATGTTAAGGTAAAATATAATTAAGGAGAAACAAGATTAAGGTAAATTGTAACTCCGAGATAGCTGTAATATGTTAGAAAACGTAGTAATAAATACATGGTAATAAATGTCTTTTAAGTTGATAAAACACAGAGGCAGGGATCAAGACATCCTAAAGAAACAAAGAAGTTAACTGCTGGCATCCCAGGAAATCTGTTATCTCGACTCACACCTCCCAAAAGGAACTGTCACCTACAAATTAAGTTGAAACATAGACGGGAGGATTTCGGCCTTCAGTTCTGAGACAATTCAGAGGACTCGAGACTCCAAGACAGGCGCCTTCGCCGGCCGAAGGGGGCAAGGATCGGAGGGGGGGAGTTGAGTGAAGTGTAAATCACCTTTGAGGCTTAATAAATATGTAACAGTTAAAGAAAGTGCTTAAGTTCACTGTACAATGGATGGGGGGTGCCTCTGGCAGAATTGCTAAGCACCCAGCGCTGTTTTGCCTTTGCTCTATTAATAAATACTCAATATTATACACCTAAAATTTTGGCCCCTGAATTCATTTATAACAAAACAAACTGTGAGGTTTGCTGGTAGGTAAGGCCAGATGCTGATAGGGGAAAGAAATAATGGGAGGAACCATAAATTCCATAGGAATTCCATTAATTGACACAAACTGTTACTCACCCAAGGATGTGTTAAATCCCTGGGCTTAGAGAAAAAGGACAGAGACACAAGGAAAACAAAAGGTGCGGGGGATGTACATTAGAAGGGTCTGTATTAGGGGATTTGGAAAGTCTGTACCTCTCGAGTACCTCAGCCAATGGGGAAAAGAAAGAGGGAATCTGTGGCCAGGAAATTAGGATAAAAAGAGGCTGCGTCCTCTAACAATCTGAGAGACCCCATGGGAAATGCCCATGAGCTCTCCCTTTATTCATGAATAAAGTTACAGGACTCCTCTCTCTCCTTTTTGGACATAAACCTCTGGTGTTTGTGGATTAATTTTCTTGACACAGTAGCACTGGTTTGATTCAGAGGAGTTACTTCAGTCTTCAATTTGTGGCAGAAAGGAAAAAATACTCTTTTTCCACATTTCACAGGAGGGCAGGCTGGGGATGTTGCTCTGTGTGTCCCTCCCCTTTCCCTCTCTTTAAAGAGATATTTGTGGGAATCCATGGACATCCACAGCCGCAATTCCCTGGAATATTCACCTGCCCGCGCCCCTTATTCCCAACCACACACAGCGAGCGCTGCTCATCCCCATTCCCCGGCTCGGAAACAACCGATAAACAACCGAGACGTGTTTTTAGATATTTATTACGATTTTAGAGAGTTTACAAACTTTATTTTTATTTTCATTTTGGTGGCCGCCGCGCGCGCCTGTTTTAGAATTTTTTTTTAATCAGGCGCTGCCGAGGCCGCCCCTTTTTATGCGCCGAAGGTGGGGAAAGTCCCCTGCAGGGAGGGAGGCCCCCAAGATGGCGATGCTGGCGGAGCGTGAGTGCCGATCCCGGCGAGAATGCCGCGGGAATGCCGCGGGAATGAGGGCGAGCCGCTGCCCCTGGAGCGGCCCCAGACCCTCCCCACAGCCCTGCCTGAGGGCTCCGGGCCGCGCTGCCCCTCCCGATGGGAGCGGGGGGTCTGAGGGGCGGGTAAAGGGGTTCGGGGGGTAGCGGTGCTGGGGAAGGGGCGTCCAGAGTTAAGGGAAGGGGAGAGCACGGCCTGGGAGAGGTGCGATGGGGGGTCCCTCTGTCCAGAAAATGGGGTCCGGGGGCCTTTGTGTCAGGGGAAGGGGGGATCATGGGGTGGGCAGACCTCGGGATGGCCGGAAGAGGGGTTCACGGTACCCCGGTGTTGAAGAGCTGGGAGAGGCAGGAGTGAGGTTCCAGAAAGTCCTAGTGCCAAGGAAAAGTGGGGGTATGGGAAAGGCAGGAATGGAGGTGCGGAGAGTCCCAGTGTCTGGGAAAACGAGGGGTCTGGGAGCTGGGAGCCCCGGGCTGGGGCGGGAAAGGGGCTCAGGAGGTCCCCGGTGGTGAAGAACGTGGGCTTTCGAGTCTGAGAAAGGCAGGAGGGGGCGTGCGGGGGATCCCAGGAAAACGGGGGCTGGGAGACCTGGGCTGAGGCTGAGAAAATACTTCCAAGTCCCTGGGGTTGAAGAATGGAGGATCTGGGATCTGGGAGGGGCAGGAATGGGGGTCCAGGGGGTCCCCGGATTATGGAAAAGGTGGAATTTGGGGGCTGGGAGAGGTGGGATGGCTAGAAAGGGATTGCAGGGGGAGATTGGTGCAGGGTACGAGGGTGCAGGATCGTTCTTTGCGGGGTCTCTTGTGTCTCAGGCAGGGCAGGAGCAGCAGGAATGCCCCTTGGACACCTTTAGGGACAGCTTGTGTTGGCAGTGGCCCGGTGCCACCTCTGGCCATGTGTTTGAGGGGACACAGCTCCAGCCCAGGGGTGTCGGGTGCTGGGGACACCCAGGGGACGAGGCAGGGCCATGTTTTTGTGTTGGGTTTGGTGCTCGGGTCACTCCCAGCGGCAGCTTGAGCTCATCCTCTGCCAATCCACAGCTTTTAGAGACCCTCCAGAGGAGGCTTGGGAGGTGGGGAAGGGTCTGGAGGGGCCAGATGAGGAGAGATTGAGGCCACTGGGTTTGTTCAGCTGGAGCAGAGGCCTCTGAGGTCAGACCTCACCAGAGGCTGCAGCTCCTCCCGAGGGGCAGCTCCAATCTCTGCTCCCTGTGAGCAAGGACAGGACCCAGGGAATGGCTGGAGCTGTGCCAGGGGAGGTTTAGGATATCAGGGAAAGATTCTTCCCCCAGAGGGTGGTGGGCACTGAACAGCTCCCCAGGGAATGGGCACGGCCCCAAGGCTGTCACAGCTCCAGGAGCGTTTGGACAATGCTGCCAGGGATGCACAGGGTGGGGTTGTTGGGGTGTCTGTGCAGGGCCAGGGGGTGGCCTGGTAATCCTTGTGGGTTCCTTCCAACTCAGGATATTCCATGATTCTGTGAACTTTAAACTTCCCTTATATTGGAAACCAACAGAACTTCATTTTTGCCTCTGAAGTGATTGAGAACTTGGGCTCCTGATTTCTGACAGAACTTGCTGGTGTCAGGACACCTTTAACTGAGAGCTCAGGGTCTGCTGAATTTGTTTGCTGGACTGCAGGAAATATGAGCTATACAGACTAGTAACAGATATGTTTTCCAGTGGGAAATAAAGATGTGAATTGAGGAAAACAAGTCTGCATTGCATATGGATTTTTTGGTATTTTTAGTGTAAACTTTGGTGCCCTTATTTTTCAGAACTAGTTAATTATTTTAATTGGTCACGTCAATAATAGACTCATTTGGAGTGGAAGGGACCTTAAAGTTCATCCAGCTCCACCCCCTGCCATGGCAGGGACACCTTCCACTAATCCCAGGCTGCTCCAGTCCCTGTCCAGCCTGGCCTTGGACACTGCCAGGGATCCAGGGGCAGCCACAGCTTCTCTGGGCACCTGTGCCAGGGCCTGCCCACGCTCACAGGGAACAATTCCTCCCCAGTATCCCATCCATCCCTGCCCTCTGGCAGTGGGAAGCCATTCCCTGTGTCCTGTCCCTCCATCCCTTGTCCCCAGTCCCTCTCCAGCTCTTCTGGAGCTCCTGTAGGCACTGGAAGGAGCTCTGAGGTTTCCCTGGAGCCTTCTCCTCTCCAGGTGAGCACCCCCAGTTCTCCCAGCCTGGCTCCAGAGCCTTGTCCTTCCTGTGCCCCCAGACCATCTCTGGGCACACAGCAGAGGTTTCGGTTTTAATTAAATTATAATTAAAAACATGCTCCAGGCGTAGAATTCATCTTGGCAAAAGGGATTAGTAATGGATCTTTTTCAGACTATAGAACATCTGAGTGAAGAAGTTGAGTTGTTCAGCCCTGGCACAACTGCCCAGGGCAGGGGTAGAGTCTCCATTCCTGGAGGGATTTAAAAGCGCTGTGGATGTGGCATTTGGGGACAGGGGTCAGTGGTGGCCTTGGCAGTGCTGGGGGATGATTGGACTTGGTCTTAGAGGACTTTTCCAACCTCAGTGATTCCCTAAAGAAATGAGGATTTTCTCCACTGGATGGTGCTGCTCTCCCAGAGTTCCTTCACTGTCAGTCGAATCATTTTCAGAGCAGCCCAGAAAATTGGTGTTAAATTAGGAACTGAATCTTTACCTGGTTTCCTCTCGCACTCTAAAAACATCAGTGAACAAATGTTTCTGATAAATTATTTCCAAATTAGTCTATTTTTTTGGTTTTTTTGGAAAGGAAAAATGATTTTATGTTTTTTGTAAATGGTATGGAGCTGTTCCTGGCTTTCTTACATACTTCTCTAAAGATGGAAGCAAGTTTATTTGGGTTTTTTTCCCTGCATTTAATTTACCCTATTTAAAAATCAGAGTATGTTAACATGGCAGAAATATCAGGATTAATCCCACAGCGTTTAGAATACTTGGATTGCAAGTGCTGAGAAAGGGAAGGTTTCTTACTTTCTAGCTTAAGAAATATTTGTGTCTGGTGCCCTTGTGCTTTGTTACCAGCACCCTCCTGGAAGCCGAACATCTCAGGGGCTTTTCCACAGGGAGATATTCAAGAAAAATGATAGAAATTCACTTTTGAAGTTGTGATTATAAAGGGCAGCTGCTCAACTGGGTAGCATAAGATGTGGTGGAATCCTTGAACCAAATCACTGAGGCTGGAAAAGATCTCAGACCATCCCCCAGCACTGCCAAGGCCACCACTGACCCCTGTCCCCAAGGGCCACATCCACAGGGCTTTTAAATCCTCCAGGGATGGGGACTCCAGCACTGCTCTGGGCATCCTGTTCCAATGTCTGACTACCTTTTTCATGAGGAATTTTTTCCCTAATATCCCACCTGTTGCCAGGGAGGTTCATCTTCAAAGGCACAAGTCCCCTGGCGCAGCTTGTGACAGTTTCTTCATGTCCTGTCCCTGTTCCCTGAGAGCAGAGCCCAACCCCCAATGGCTGCACCCTCCTATCAGGGAGCTGTGGAGGGCCAGAAGGTCCTCCCTGAGCCTCCTTTTCCCAAATTCCTAGCTGGATGTTTGGGTGAAATGAGCCACTTTTCCAAGGGAGCCAGACCTTTTGGTAGGAATAATCACAGAATGCCAGGATGGTTTGGGGTGGAAGAGACCTCAAAGCTCATCCCATTCCACCCCTGCCACGGGCAGGGACACCTTCCACTGTCCCAGGCTGCTCCAAGCCTTGTCCAACCTGACCTTGGACACTTCCAGGGATGAGGCAAGCACAGCCTCTGAGGTTAATAAGTTGTTTCCTGTAGTAAAGAAGTGAACCAGGCAAAAGTTTCATTCCCCTCACAGCCCTCGAGCATTTAACCTGCTGCAAAATCTGCTTAGGGACTGTTTGGAGCTTCAAAGCTTCGGAAGTGTGTTAAATAAAGCCCCCACCTTGAGTTCTGACAGTCCTAGTTCCTTAAAAATGAAACAAAACTGGGCAAAAAATGAGTCAAACATCCCTGTAATATTTAGTCCCTCTGGCCCAAATCCCAAATCTTGTCTTTTAGGGAACGATGACTTCCTGATTACATTGAAAACACCTCGTTGGATTTGGCTTCTCCCTGCCTTTGTATGGCCTTGGGTTAACCGGTCATTTTTGATCCAGCATTTCCCATGGCGTTTAATGAAGTTTGTGATCTTCCTGTCTCCCATTCTTTGTTTGTCTTGTTTATTTAGGTTCTCTTCCTGCCTGGGCTTAGGTGCACACTTCAAGTGATTGGTTAACTGGGCTGGCTTCTCTTCCTTGATTTCAAGGAAGCTGTTCCTGGTGGGAAATGCAACATGTGGGTCTGGGAGAATGTAATTTCTTTAGGAATCCATGTAGGACAAAGGAGCCTTGATTTTCCTTTGGACCTCTTAATTCCTGCAATAATTTCTGACAGCTTTTCCGTTTCCCCATAAACTATTTTTGAGAAATCCAAAAGCTGAAATCCCGTGGGTTTGTGTTCTGTCATTCCCTTTTTCTGATCGCTTATGTTGGATTTTTGATTTGGCTTTTGTTAGGAAGGCAAATATTAAAACTTCTGTGTTCTGGTTAAAAGGAAGTCGAGAATGGATTTTGTCCAGAACTGGGAAAGCAGCATCATAATCTCTTCCCCTGCAGATTCCATGTTGAAGCCAGATGTAAAACAAAATTGGAATAAATATGGAATTTACACCTAAATGGTAATCCTTAAAGCCTTCCCTGAATTGCAGCCCATCCTGAGGGACAACAACTTCCGTAGCAATTCTACTTTGGCACCTTCCCATTAATAATTAATATTTTCACTGGACTTTTGTTGACGTTGTGTTTTTTATTTAGTAAAATTAACCCCCAAAATATGTTGAGTCTGGCATAAGTTCTGGGGTGGGTTTTTTGCTGTGTTTTGGTTTGGTTTTTCGGGTTTTTTTGCAATGAAGAGCTTTAGTTGAACTGATTCAATACCAAGAACTCTCTGGGAATGCCAATAGAACCTCTTTGAACTTTCCCTTCCTGCTCCAGCTCGGAGAAAGCAGAAGTGGTCTGTGGATCCACGAAACAGCGCTTGGAGTAATGATGACTCCAAATTTGGCCAGAAGATGCTCGAAAAGATGGGCTGGTCCAAAGGAAAGGTAGGATCTAAAGGAGAATTGTGTAGCTGGAGGGTCTGAAACTTCCTGGGGACTCTCATTGGATTTATTCTCTTAAGTGCACAGAGAATGCGAGCTGTGATAGATTTCTACACTTGGTTACAAAGTCTTGTTTGTGCCTCTCCTGCTTTCCACTTTTTCTCCATTCTCTGACCATCTAAATTCCCAAGTAAGAGCAGGAGTTGGCACATTAAATCAGGTGATGGTTCAAGGTTTTAAGTTGCCTTTATACCCTCAATTCTCTCCCTGCTTTTTGGTACTCTTTAAAGCAACTCCAGGACCTGCTTTAATGTTTCACCTGTTTTAAGGTTTTTCTGATCTGTTCCTTGAAGCTCCAAATGCTGCATCCTGTGAGCTGTATCTCTTCCCAGATCCAGCCAGGGCCTTAACATGAATAAAATCAGGATCATTCTCAATTGTGAATGCCTTAAAGCCCATTTTTGGATTTAAACTGTTGCCTCAATTCTCTCACAACGTTTCCCACTCGAACTACTGGATCTTCCTTGCCAACAGTTGTGCGAGAAGGATTTATGTTTCCATTCCACTCCAAACTTGGACAAATGGAACTTTCCCTTGGTCAAATGAAGGGGCAAAAGCCCATCTGGGCAGTGAAATTAAGCTGCTTAACACCAGTGCTATTATTGGTTGTGCTGGAATTGGGTCAGGGCAGGATGTGTGTCCTGCTTGCTTCCATACTTTTTGCTCAGCAGAAGTTTCAAGGCAAATTTTCCACCCCACTGACCTGATAAACTCTGCTTTGTTTGTAATATCAGCACCCTTTTCCAAATATGCCTTATCCCTTCAAATATTAGATATCCCTGGAAGTGTCTGCAGGGCTTCTCTCCACTGCAGCACCACATAAATGGATATTAAAGCCAACAAACTTGGCTGATGATTGGTGACAGATGAGGCAAAAAGCAGGTAAATACCAGGAATAAAGTTTTAAACCCAAGCTTTGCCTTTTAATTTTTTAGCCTTGATCGTACAGTTATGGAAGATAATACTGAACCTGACTGTTGCTTCCCAGATTTGACTGATTGTAGGATTTAGCACAGACAAACCCCACAGGTGTTTGCTCCAATATTTTCATCCACTTGTGACTGTGAATGAGGTGGAAGAAGTTGTGAATGTCCTGCTGGCTCCAGTCTGCTTCTCCCCTGCCCCTCCCTGCTTCCCTCCCATATAAATTTGTTCTGGGTTGTGTGTTCCATGTGAATCTGTCTTATTCCCAGTAACAGAGGGATTTTTGGGGAGAGGCATGTTCTTTTTATGTACTGCCTTGCTTTAAAACTGTAAACACTTTGGGCTTGCAGGAATGTCAGGTGGCTTCCTGATTAATCACCCAACTGCTTAATGTTGTTGCTATTTTAGTGTTTAAAATGCTTTGCTGGAGGCTTAAGTAGTGAATTTAAAAAACTTTGTATCTCGTGTGGTAATGCCTGTGAATGAATTCAGCTGCAAGCAGGGAAATTAATAGGAAGTTGTGATTTCTTGCTGTATTTCTTTGTGAACTGTCTTGCAGTCCAAAAGCTCTGATTGCTGCTGTAAAATCCTTACATTTTTACCCTCAAATCCTCCTCAGGGTCTCGGGGCTCAGGAACAAGGAAATCCAGAGCACATCAGGGTTAAGGTGAAAAACGACGTGCTGGGATTGGGAGCTACCATCAACCACGAGGTGAGCAGCAGACCCGGGGAAGGGAATGGATCCCATTTCAGCAAAAGCACAACTATTTGAATGGAATATCAGTGAAATCTGTTGCTACAGCTGGTGTACCAAACAGGATTGTTTAAGGGCTTTCCAACACAACCCCGATAATTTCATTTCACTTTGGGGCAACTGTAGGAGCTGCCGTTGCCACCTGTGGAGCTTCCCAGGGTGCCTCCCACCAGCAAGGATTGGATCTATCCAATCAATTTACTTCTTAATACCCAATTTAACAAAACTTGTGCTGGTTCTGAAGACTTCTGCCTTGTATTCATGTGGGTGATATTTACAGGACAACTGGATTGCTCATCAGGATGACTTCAACCAGCTCTTGGCTGAGCTGAACAGTTGCCATGGACAGGGTGAAACAGGTAGGTTCATGCTTGGCTCAATCTGATGCTGGAAGCTCAGCAGAGTTTCCATTCTGTGTCTTAAAAGAGTTCCTGAGGCCCAGTTTGGGCTGCAAATAAGGTTAACAACTCCCCCTTCTTCCCCAAAATCCCTGGGAGCCAAAGGATGTGGTGCCATCTATGACCGTGCCTGGATTTGTGGATCTCAGCGGATCAGTTCTGCTCTCAGGACTCAAAGAAAGGCTTTTTGTTGAAGAAAGAAAACAAAATGTTGAACCTGTGTATTTCATCCAGGGTCACAGTATTTGGGACACTTTACCTGGCCTGTGCTTAGAGCTACATTTATTTCTTTCTAAAGCACCCAGAATGTGTCTGAAGGCTCACAACAATCACTCAGCACTGCGATGCTTTGCCTTCCTTTTGCTAATGAACTGTCACACTTGGCTTCCATGCTCCAGTGGGTTCTTAAAAACCATCTTTTCCTCTCCTTGGAGAGCTGCTTCGTAGCTTTTGCCTCTGAGTTCTGCATCTCTTCTTTGAGTGTGGTATAAAGTGATTTTTGGAGCCCTGGCATTGAGCACACAAGTGGGGAAACTTTCCCAAAAGAGCTATTTTTAAAGTCTTCTATTTTTGAAAAGCTTCTTACAAGCTGACCTTTCTTTGTGAAAATGAAGTTAGGAAGTTGTGGTGGGTGTGAGCTTAGACAAAGAATTGGTTTATCCAATGATTTATCATATCTCCTTTAGTTAAACTCAGGTTTAAACTCTGATTTTTTTATCTAAACAGCTGTCTGGAGTGTGGTTTAACCAAGGGCTCCTGTTCGGACACAATCTGTCCATGTGCTACTGGGGCAGAATTGCCAGCTTAGTGAATTTAGCAGCTCTTCATTCTTAACCTTTTAGCACAGAAGAACTTCTAGGAGAAAAAATGTAGAAAGAAGAGGAGGAAAAATTAGTTAGTAATGACATTTTCTAATGGAGAACTAGGATTAAAATTCTGAGCCTGAAACACCTTTAAACACCTTTTTAAACTTGCTGTGCAAGTTGTCCTCGTGGAATCACAGTCTGAGGCCACCCAGCGCTCGGTGCTGTCACTCAGCTCCTCGAGAGGTCGGAGAGAATTTCATGGGGAAATTCTGAAAGTTCCTGTCTGCCTTTGGAACTAAATCCTGCCCAAGTTCCAACATGAGCCATGGGAAGATCAGGGAGGTGTAACTGGTGGGAAAAGCTGCAGACTGATGAGCAGAGAGCTGAAATGACTTGCCCAGGGCCACAGTGAGTCAGCAGAGGCAGGTTCAGGGAGCAAGGCTTGGTCCTAAAGTGTGTGCTCTGCCCTGGGTCACCTACTCATTCAAAGAGACCCTTGAAAATTGTTATTTCTCCCTGTTTCGCTCAGTTCTTTTGGTCCTTTTAGGAGCTGGGGCAAGTTTTCAATCACTGAGAACAAATTTGGGTGCACCTTGAAAATTCCAGGCTCACATTTGGTGATTTACAGAAAGGCATTGCTCTGAAATTTGGTTTTTTGGCAATTGTTGAAGCTGGCAAAACTCATCCAGAAAAAACTCTGCCTGCAGCTGTGCTGCAGGAGCAAATGTTACATTATTGGCCATCCTCCAGTTCCAAACTGCATTAAAAGTCAGCTGAAAAACTTCATTGTTCTTAAAGAAGTGGTGCAGTTGCCAGAGCTGGATTGCAATTAGAGGTCGGAAAGGAAGGGCCCTTTGGGGGTTAATGCCAGCATTCAAATACCTTCAGTGGATGTAGTTTTAGTTGTCTTTTCCTTTTTTTTTTTTTTTCCCCTAGCTAAGCACCCAGTGAGGGAAGGTTTAGATTAGATTAAATGTTAGGAATAAATTAATTTTTACTTCTGGTGAGGCCCTGGCACAGGTTATCTGGCAAGCTGTGGCTGCCCTGTCCCTGGAAGTGTCCAAGGCCAGGCTGGATGGGGCTTGGAGCAACCTGGGACAGTGGAAAGGTTTTGGGATTACATCTTTTGCCACCCAAACTGTTCTGTAATTCCTGGTTCTTTTGTGCTGGGATGCTCAGTGATGATGACTGCCCCTTTCCCATTGATAAAATGTGGGAACACCACCGTGGCTGTGCTTTGGCACATGCAGCCCTATCAGATTTGCTGCAGAAATGCCACTTTAATGGCTTTATTTCCCTGGCTAAATTGCTTTGAAAAGCACATTCATATTCCTGCAGCACATTCATATTCCTGCAGCACTTGCTCAGTTTGTCGGAGGATTTTCCAGTCCCTGGAAGACACAGGGATGATTTTCCCTGCCCTCTGCAAGTGCCAGCACGTCCCATAGAGAAATTCCTCCCTGCAGGCACCAGGCGGTGCTGCTGCCCCTTTCCCTGTAGGAAGAACGTGGAGAAGGAAGCCCTGCAAATCCTTTGCTGTGTAATGCTCCTTTTGCTACAAGGAGGTGGAAGAACAGACTCAGTGCTGCATCTCTGTCAGGATATTTAATTGTGATCCTTACTTTCCCCGCAGTCGCTTTTACTGAGGATTTTTGGTTAAAAACTGGATTTGTTGGTCCTTTCTCTTCCCATTAGGGCTTAGTGTGGGAATGGGAGAGTGGATCTCGGATCTCAGCTCTCCCACTGCAGGCCAAGGATTTCACTTTTAGCTCAGGGATTGTGTCATCAGGTGGCACTGCCTATCAAACACGGATATTCCAGTGTCAGAAAAGCTTGGGCTGCGGAGCTTTCCAAGGTGGGATCATATAAAAAAGGTGACTCAACTTCGCCCTCGGGGTATGGGTTGATTTCCCTACCCATCCCACTGAGAGGAAAAAAAAATCTCAGCAGAGTAACCTTTTCTGGAGCTACAGAGCAGAGACTCCCATGGTGTCTCTTTTCAGGACTAGTAAGGTTGTTATTAACTGTACAACAGATTAATTCTCTGTTTCTGACAATATTTTGTAAATGAACAGGCTCTGTGGCTGCAGAGAGAACATCTGTACCCCTAAAATAACCTGCCACAGCACAGGAACGTGATCTCTGTGCTGTTAAATAGTGAGGTTAATCCTTCACGTGGCTTTAACCTGCTCGCATTCTCCCAAAGTACTCCTGAGTGACTCTGGGACGGAGCCAGCCCCAGAGACCATTCCCAGAGGACAGTTCAGATGCAGTCCCTCTTCTGGAAGCCTGGAAAATGAGATAACATGGATGTGGCAATTTGTTCTAGCTGGCCTCAGGGACAGAAGAGCTTTGTCACCATTCAGTTTCCTTACACAAATGTGTCAGCATATGTCCAAATAAAGGTATTTGTGTAGGGTTAGAAATTAAAATCCTGTGGGGTTTTTTTTTTTTCCCCCCCTTTTTCTTTCTGCTCAATCAGGTTCAGTATTTTCTTTCCTGCTATTTCTTACATCTTTCTCAGGCTCTGGTGCTGGAGAGCTTATATGAAAAACTCCACTATTATCCTTTTCTTACCACAGAGATGGATTTGCCTTTGACTGGACTACCTATATCTGCCTTTTCAAATTACATTGGATTGGAAATGGGAATGGAAGGGGATGGGGCAAAAAAAAATTCAAGTATTGACATATTTCAGACAAAACTTTTTCCTTCAGTAATACATTGTGACATTTTGTTGACTGGGTTTTGAGAGAGAAAGTTAAATGTACTGATGTTTGAATTTGGTCGTTAAAGGGCCTCTGACAGAACTGTTTGCTTGGGGTTTCATTTTTTAGAGTCCTCAGTGAAAAAGCAGAAAAAGACATTCAGCCTCGAAGAAAAATCCAAATCTTCCAAGAAACGTGTCCATTATATGAAGTTCGCCAAAGGTAAGAGGAGTTTTGTTGTTTCATAAGCCCTGGCCCAGATTAGAACAAACCCTGCTCAAGGTGATCAGTTGCCTTCTGGAGTCTAAATTTGGCAAGTAAAACCTGGGTTTAGAAACACCTCCTGCAGCAACTTGCTTAAAGCTCTGATGCACTGTTCCTCTTGAATTTGGACCATTTTGGATGGCCTTAGGCTGATGGTGTGGAGTAAAACAATCCCTGAGTGAAGGAGCTGAGTGAAGGAGCAGTGAATATGCTGAGCGGTCCAAGGGATGAGAGCAGGAGGCAAAGGTGAGGTGGGAGTGACTTAGGCATCTGCGTGGCACTATCCCCTGCAATCTGCAGTAACCCCTGCTCAGAGATCATGTGGATGAGATCAGGGATCAGATTAAACCTGCATGAAGGAAGAGGAAAACCCTCTTACATCAACCAGGTACTTTATGGGATTAATTAGGGCAGGGCTCAGTGGTCAGAAAAACTCTGTCAAGAACTTGCGGAGTTCAGTAATTTCTTTCTTTCTGAGAGTGATGGCATTATTTCAGTCAGCCCATGTTCTGGCCCTTGACAGTTTTTCAGTTGTGTCCCTGTTCCTCCGTTCCCCTTTCCTCTTTCCCCTTTGTGTGTGCCTGTTTCGGGGGATGGATAGGATCAGTTTCCACTAATGGCTGATTTATTAAACTGAAAGCTCTCTGTAATGTTTTCTGACAGCAAATGCCTCTGCTAAAACAGAGCTAATTGATATCTGAATGGAGGCCAAATTTTCATATCTGGTTTTGGCATTTTTGGTGAAATAATTCGACCTTGAAGTCCAAGCTGTTAACATGAGCCTGCGACTTTATGACATTAAACAATTAAATTGGTTCAGGGCTTGCAAGTACAGAGGCCATGGCCTGTTTGAGGTAGTAGCAAAGAGGATTTATTTTGATTTGGATTTAACCTTTTACTAAATATAGAGGAAAAACAAAATGTCTTTTGAGCATGTAAAATACAGCTCAAGGCTTTCATATTCACGATATCCCCAATCTGTTTGCTTAGGTTTCCACAGGGCAGGCCCCCATGTGCTTGTACCCTCTGTGGCCTGAAACAAGGGAATTTTCCTTTTTCAGAGAAAGAGGAAAAGTTGTTTGAGAAAGGTTCATGTTGTTGTGGCCCTTGTTGTTGAAGTGCAGTCCTGCTTCCTTTCAGACTAAACAAGACAAGCTCACACAAAAGCGGGAGAAGGGAACAGCGACGGCACAGAGCGCAGCTTCCTCTTCCAGGGCTGGTTTGGAGCCTCGCTGCTGGAGGAACAGCCACCCCTGGATGTGGGAAATACACCCCAAACCCAGATTAAAACACTCATTTTAGCTGTTTTTCTAAGAGCTGATCCGCTGTGATGCTGCCGGAGATTGGGGCTGTCAGCTGAGTTGGTTTTCTGACAGAGAAGGAATGGGGGATCCATCCAGGGAGGAGGCATGGAAAGGAAGCATTGCCTAAAAATGGATTTTAAGTGTCACAGTCCAAGCCTTGGCCAAGATAAAGCTGGAAACAGCCCCCAGTCTCATCCACCTTGCTTGGATGAGGCCATTTAGAGGCTGTCCAGTGCTGGGAAACACTTGCTCCTCTAGGCTGATGAGTCTCCTTACCCTCTGTGGGCAGTTAAAGATCCCAAGAGGAAGAAACAGGTTGAACAGTCAGATTTGAGGATTTTTTTTATTTTTTTTTTTTTTGAGTGTTTTTGGCCATTATGAGATTTATTTTGAGTTCAGTGATTTTGGAATCAGAAAGTCAAGTGATTTAAGACCCCAGCAGACTCTTAATAAGCTGACCTGTCTGGACTAACTATGTTTCTTTCACTTTTGTTGATCTTTTTAAAAACAATTTTCTGAGAGAAGCAGTGGACAGTTAAACAACTCCTGCACTGTGGAATTGGCTAAATTTTCCCTCTGTCTCTGAATATCACATTACGCCCTTCTGCTTTCCCCTCCCTGCTCCATGTCTGATATCCAGCTCACCACACAACAATCAGATGGGAATAATGGCCCTCCTGCAAATCTTTGTTTCATCCTTGAAATTGTTTTGAGTTGGAATAATCCAGTGTGTGGCAGAGGTGGAGGTTTTGCTTTTCAGAAGCAACATCAGAAGTTGAAAGAAAATCCCCACTGTGTAAAGACTGATTTTTTTTCATTGTGTGGAGGAGCTCTAACTCCCTAATTCTGTCAGAAATCAGGAATCCTTGTGAGAATCCAAACATTCCAGTGCATACCCACATTTCCTCTTGTACACCTTCACTGAGTGGCTTTAGCATAGAACCACAACATGGTTTAGGTTGGAAGGGACCTTAAAGCTCATCCCATTCCAACCCCCAGCCATGGGTAGGGACACCTTCCACTATCCCAGGTTGCTCCAAGCCCTATCCAGCCTGTATTTCCTGATTTTTGTTCACCTCCAAAAGCAATTCCTCCCCCTCTGTAGGTCACAGTTACCAAAATTCATCCTCAGATGTGAAGGTTTGGGTTTTTTTCCCTCTCTTTACCCTTTCCAGGTAAGGATCTCTCGTCACGCACTGAACAGGACCTGTCGTGCATTTTTGGGAGAAGACAGAAGAGTGCCAAGACCCAGGTAAACAAGAATCTTCTCCTTTCTCTTGTTTCATTGTTTATTATCTCTTATAACAAAATATCCAAATGTCCTTCTCCTAATGTGTTTTTTCTAGTTAAAGGGCTGTGCTTGAACTGTGAGGGAATAAGAGTAAATTTAATCCATGTTTTTGTGGATTATTTTATTGTGATGTAACTTCTTTGGAGTTAGGGTACTCCAGTATTTTAATTTTTTGTTAGGAAATGTACATCACAGAGGAGAATTTTGCTTCATTTGAAAGGTCAAAGGTTGGACTTGATGCTCTCAGAGGTCTTTTCCAACCTAAATGATTCTGTGAAACATCCATAAATATCCAAAATAAAATTGGACATTCAGTAGTAACTGGGCAATCTCCACAAACTGCCCTTGTTTCACAAAAATTGGGAAAGGCTGAGCAGCAGCAAAGGATTCGGAGAATCCTGAACACTGATAAATATTTAATGAGAAGACCTTTCCCCTGACTTGGTGTAATGAGATCAAGGTTTGGACCAGCTTTAATTTTATTTATGTGTTCGTTAGCATTTTGCACTTGCAGAGCATAGACCAACTCTCTTGGTGGTTAAAATAACTGTGACGTGACCAAGGTATCCAGAAAAATCCTTTGGAAAAAAATAACATCTGGAAAAGCACACATGAATATGTTGCAGGAATTGTCCTGTTGGTTCCGAGTTCTTGGAAATCTTTTGTTTTAAGGGAAAGACAGGTCTTGAAATGGAGTGGAAATTTCTGGAACACCCTGTGGTGTTTGACACCTTGCTCCGTGTGCAGTACTCTTGGGAAATTGGTGTGGAATTTCAGTGCAGGTCACTGGGAGCTGAAATAAGGATTTGGGAATTTCCAGTCTGTGAGAGATTTGGAGCTCTCAGATACTGTGGGTAGACTTGTACAAGGGAGCCCTGCTGGGTAACACTCCTGATCACCTGAATATGCTGTGGATCTGCTCCTTGGCTCCCTGGATCAATGGCAAGCAGGACAAACTGGGATTTAAAGCAACTCAGCACTGCTGGGGCTGAGGGAGCAGATTTTGCCCACCCGTGAGTTGTCTCAAGTAGTTGGTCTTGTTTTGTCTGTATGTTCCATGTCTTCGCAGACTCAGGGTTGGAAAGTTGCTTCTTCTGGGACTTTTTCCTGCAGAACATTTGCTCTTTTGTGGGTAAACACTGTACATCCCTGTAGATCCCATGGATTTTATGAAGTTTGTGCATGTTTTCACCAATCCCTTGATGGATGCAGTGATTGGCTGATGGCTGCTGTGCACATTTCCTGAAATGGTTCAAAATTCTGGCAGAAAAGTCACAGGCTGTTCCCTCCTAAGCACCCAGATTTCCACATGCAAATCCAGGCAGGAGGGAACAGAATTTGGAGCTGCATTGTTGTCTTCTGGCTGCTGGCTGCTGCTGAGCAGCCACAGGCAGGGGAAGCCAGAGGCAGCACAATTGCTTCCCCCAGCTCCCCCTTCTCCTTCTCTTCATGGATCAGAGATCTGTGGAGTTTGCACAGAAAAAAAGTGCATTTCTCAGGCCCTCCAGCTCTGAGCAATTTCATTTCACTGCACCCATGAACTCTTATGATCCCTTTCCATCATGTTCCAGAGCCTGGGCCTTAAGGTGGCACAGAGGGAAGTGCCCCGGGAGGCTTTTCAGGAATTCTCTGTGTTTGCATTCTGGTTTGAAATCCCTGAACTCTGAGCATTTCCCTGCTGTGGCACAGAGCTCACTGCAGGAGCAGGAAAGTGCTGCCATTCTCCTGGAGCTGAGTTGTTCCTGTGTGGAGATGATATGGGAAGAGCCCTGGTGCCCAGCAGAGCCCTGGGTTGTGATAGGCTCCATTTCCCTTCAAATTTCAGTTCCTGCAGCCCTGCCTGGTTTCCCTGTTCACAGATAAGGACTTCCAGACTTCCACAGGACCCAGAACTGCTCCTGTCAGGGAATCTGATTGCAGGCTCCTGGCTGTAGTTGCAATGGAGATGATACATGGAAGTCCCTCTGTTGATCCTGGACAAGGTGGAGCAGTGCTCCCTGGAAATCTCATGGATTTCACAAGACCAAGTGAGTCGGGGCAGCCCCAGGGATCAATCCAGGCTGGGGATGAAGGGATGGAGCAGCCCTGGGAGAAGGACTTGGGGATTCTGGTGGGTGAGAGCTGGACATGACCCAGCCCAGAAACCCCCGTGGGCAGCAGGGGAGGGTGGGGGGGATTCTGTCCAGGAGATCATGGAGCTGTTGGAGTGAGTCCAGAGGAGGCACCGAGGTGATCAGAGGGATGGAGCAGCTCTGCTCTGAGGAAAGGCTGAGAGAGCTGGGGTTGTTCATCCTGGAAAAGAGAAGCTTTGGAGTGACCTAATTGTGGCCTTCTGGGAGCTACAAGAAAGATGGAGAGGAACTTGGGACAAGGGCCTGCAGGGACAGGATGAGGAGGAATGGCTTCAATCTGACAGAGAGCAGGGTTAGATGAGATATTGGGAAGAAATTCTTTCCTGTGAAGGTGGTGAGGGTGTGGCTGCCCCTTGATCTGTGGAAATGTCCAAGGCCAGGTTGGACAGGGCTTGGAGCAACCTGAGATAGTGAAAGGTGTCCCTGCCCATGGCAGGGGTGGAACTGGATGATCTTTACAGTCCCAACCCATTCCATTCCATGATTCTACAGCTTGAAGTCTTATCTCTGAGGTATCATCTCTGTTCTCAGATGTGCAGTTTGAGAAGCATTCAGCTCGCATTTGATTTTGATCTACCAACCCTCAATAGAGCTACCATTCCACTCTTGATCTTTTGAAAAAGATTTTCAGCTTAATTCTTTTCCCCTTATTTCTACTTGTTTCAGTCTGGGATCAGAAAAACTTGGCTATAACTTCATGGGAAGATGCAGGAAGTGCTTTTCATAGAATCACAGAATTGCTGAGACTGGAGGAGAGCTGGAGGTCTCCAGATGTGTCACCTCTGGACAGAGAGGGTCAGCTGTGGCAGCCTCTTCAGGAGTTTGTCCAGAGTTTTGTTTATCAGCCTTCCTTAAAGCCTCCAGTTTAAGCCTGTGACAAATTTCACTGGATGGATCAAAGAGGAGGAGAAAAGCAGAAAAGGTCACAGAATCATGGAATTGATAAGGTTGGAAAAGACCTTTGTGATCCTCAACTCCAAGCCTGTTCACCACTAAACCATGTTCTCAGGGGCTATAGCCATGTTTCTTGAACACCTCCAGTGATGGTGACTCCTCCACTTCCCTGAGCAGCCTGTTCCAGTGCTAGATGACCCTTTCCATGAAGAAATATTTCCTAAATCCAATCTAGACCTCCCCACTGTTGCACTAGGTCTGGCTGGGGTCACACCAAACTCCTTTAGAGGTTGGGGAAAGGGAGGAAAAAAGCAAAACACAGGGAATTCCATCTGTGCTTATGGTCCAGAGGGAATCAGTGGAAGGCCTCAAGGCTCAGTGGTGGTTTCTGGACCAGATAATCCTTGCTCTTCTGAAGTGCTTGTCAAAAACCTGTCACCCCTGAGCTGCTGCTGTGATGAACAAGGTCTCGACAAATCAGATGTGTCTCTCTTCCAGTTAGTCCTGTCCACTCTTTTCCAGTGTGGTCATTAGCAATTATTTTATGATCTTGACCTGTGCCTTTGGCTGGAGATGCTCTGTACGAGCTTAATCTGAGCTGTCTGAACTGTGGGGCTGATCTCAGACTCACTTTTTAACTGTCCCAGTGGCCAAGGACTGATCTGGCAATGGATCCTTTCTCTTGGTCCACACCAGCTCTGCTACAAGTGGGGAATGTTGACACTTGGGTTATCTACCTTATCAAAGGAAGAGGGAGTTGGCCAGAGGATTGTAAAGAGTGCAAAAGAGAGGAATTGCAAAGGTCGTGGAAGGAAATGCTGTTTGCCCCTGAGGGTCAAAAGGAGTTTCTCTAGAAGTAATAAAACCAAGATACTGTTGTTTTGATGGTTCTGGGATATGTGTTACAAATCAGAGGCACTTGCAACCTTTAATTCTCCTGAATGTTGAACATAACAGTCCTTTTTTTAAAATTATTTTTGATAAATCATGTGTCCAACTCAAACCTCCTTAATAAACTACACAGGGACCTTTGTTTAAAACAAAGAAAAAATACAAGTCAAAAAAACGAGGTGGGGAAGAAAACAATGGCTGGGCTTCAGAGTGGACCTAAATTGAAAACGTCTGCAGTTTTTCCCAGGGAGAGCAAGTGATCGAAAATATTGAATTGTAATTATGATGCTCTCTGGAGACCTGCAGCGAGGACCTGTTTTGAAGGGTAAGATCTGCCGGACTTGTTTTTTGCCCCCACTTTCCCTGTGATTTTCTCACTTGCTTAGGAACACTGGGAGCTGGGGAGACAGAAAAACAAATTCCATTAGTTCCTATCTGGTTGAACTTCCTGGAACCCCCACTATTTTTTTTGCTTCTCAGAATTTCCTTCCTCCATCCAGCTGTGTTTCCTGATGAAGCCTTATCACTGGAGAAAATGCTCCTGAGCGAAGCTGAGGATTTGGGAATGAGTTGCAGACGGTCCCAACTTGGTTGCTGAACAACATGATTCTGGCACTGATTTTGCTCTGGGGGCTGGGGGAGTAGCTCTGATTTGCTCCAACCCTGTTGGAGATGCATAAAAAACCCCGAGTGTTTTGCATCCATCTCACATCCACGGCTCAGGCCGTTCCATGAGTAATCTGCTTCCTCCAAATTTGTGTAACTTGGATGTAAACCTGCGTAAGTTCCCTTAAACCACCCAATCCAAGTAGCCCGAAAGTCTCGGGCTTGCAGTGATTTCTTCCTTGTTAGGCATTAGAAATGGAACTGTCCACCCCTGTCGCTTTTTCTCCTTTTTTTTTTAATCAGGAAATTGTCTTCTGACACATTTTGCAGAACTTCCTCAACTGACTTATATTTCCCAGCACTTATCACAAAAGCACGTTGGCTAATCTTAAGGGACATAGCTGAAAATCCATTAAAGTCTGGCTCTGCCACGGGCTCCCTGAAGTTGTGGGTGAGCTGATTCCATTCCCTGCACCTCAGCTTTCCCTCTGCAAAATACCAATCACGATATTGGTATTTGTGGGGTTTCACAATTGTGACTTCTAGTCAAGTTGCAAGTTTAATCTTAGGGGGTTTTTACCTGTGACCAAATCTGTTGCAGGGTTGGCACATAAATTAATTTGCTGCTCCCTTTTTCGGTAATGCCCGGGAAGGAAAAAAAACCAAAAACTGCAGAAGAGAAAAATGAGTTACAAATTAACACAGATTTTTCACTGTTCTGCTTTGGAGACCACAGTTAGCATGAGGTATTTGGGACTGAGAAGCAGAACAGAAAAAAAAAATACATCAAAAACCTGGAGAGAGTCCAAAAGGATTTAGTAAAATGGGAGACAGGGTTAGAGGGCATGTCCTAGAAGGGGAGAATGGAGGAACTGGATACGTTCATCCCAGAAAAGAGGCAGAAAAAGATGACCTCTCTGCCTATAAATATCTGGGGGTCACAGGGAGGGAGGAGCAGAGGAAGGGAAGGGACAGTAATCAGAGTAGGCAAAAGCCAGGAGTGGGACTGGGGGGTGAGAACCTCAATTAGAAAAAGGAAGACACACACTTACTCTTCAGCAGGCTTCCTCACGGTGATGTCAGCAGGGCACTGGAGGAGTCTCCTGAGGGAAATCCCAGCTCCTCAGTGAGTGACGCCGAGAAAAAAGATGAATTTAACACTTCTAGACACATTGGGATGGGCAGAGATCGATTAGTTTAAGGAAAACGTCTCCCAAAAGTCATTCTGTGAGCAGCTCTGGCTCTGAAGTTGGATTCCTGTGGTTGTGTTGTGCTTGGATTCTGCGTGGCTAAAGGAGATGAGCTTGTGCTGGAATCCCTGATCTATGTCCATGGATCTGTTGGCCTTTTCTGTCCAGTCATGATCTGTTTTAAAGTCTTAATATCTTTGAAATCTCTGCTGCTTTGACCAGCATGTTTTACTTGCTTCAGAATTTTAGTTTGAAGTGGTAGGACAAGGAGGAATGGTCTTGAGATGAGGCAGGGGAGGTTCAGATGAGATGTGAGGAAAAATTTGTTCCCTGCGAGGGTGGGGAGGCCCTGGCACAGATTCCCAGAGAAGCTGTGGCTGCCCCTGGATCACTGGAAATGTCAAAGGCCAGGCTGGACAGGGCTTGGAGCAATCTGGGACAGTGGAAGGTGTCCCTGCCATGGCAGGGGTGGGATGGGATGAACTTTCAGGTCTGTCCCAACCCAAATCATTCTGTGATTATTACCAAGGGATTTTTACAGTACTGCAGGTACTGCTTTGGCCTCTCTAGTTCTGCTCTGCACCCCGCCCTGGGCTCCTGCAGCCAGAAGGGCCAAAAAGAAGAGGAAAAACCAACCCAAACCCAGATTGTGCCAGCAGTGAGCAGTGCAAAGCCTCAGCAGTGCCTGAGGAGCAGTTGGGACAGGCTGGTGACACAAACTCACGAGGAGGACAACATGACAATACAGCTGAAGGGCTAAATCACAGAACCACAGAATGGTTTGGGTTGGAAGGGACCTTGAAGCTCATCCAGTTCCACCCCCCTGCCCAGGTGGTACAAGTAGAGCAAATCTGGCAGCACAGGGCAGTGGAAAATGGATCTGAAGCCCTGTTGCTTTGAGCTGCTAACTTGCAACATCTTGTATAGCAGTTCAGAAAATTAATTGGGCTCAAGGTGTTAGTTTGGGCCGTATTTTTACTAGTTCTCCATGTAGATGGGGTTGTTCCAGGAGCACCAGGAAAAATTCTTTTACCCAGCATTCTGTCCTAGTTGTGTTTTTGATAAAAGCAGGAAGAGCAAAGTATTGATGTTTTGTTCCCTGTTCTATAAGCACCTTGTTAATCAACTGGAGGATAAATTATTGCTGCTCAGCTGTCAGGAGAGAGGGAGAGGAGGAGATATCTCCCAATCTGGAAGAAAAGGTGCATTTTCTTCCTCTCTTCATTGGAGAAGAGTCTTGCCTCCACATTTGTTCCTTGGGGGGGTTGTTAAGGAACAGAAACAAAACTGGGGGGAGCTCTTTTTGATTTATCTTCTCTCCTTCCCTTTTGGTCACTTCCAGAGGCTTAAAGAGCCGAGTTGGCTTTAATGTGTTACCATTAGAGACCAGGCATTAGCTGGAATAACCCATCCTGCCTCACAGTGAAAAATATCCCTTGATTGGCTAATTAATCAGTCAAAGGGGAATGACATGGCCCTCGGCTTGAGGGACTCTGCTGCACAGGTAAACAGGTCATTGATAAATGGTTTACCCACAAATTCATATATCAAGAAAACTTAGTCATTTTTTAACTACACTTGGTGTGAAAGCTGTGCTGCATTTTTTGGTGGTGGATTTTTTTTTTGCTGCCTTTGCTTTTTTTTGCTTTGTGGGAGCTTTTAGGCTGTGAAAGTTTGCAAGAGGAAAAGGCCAATCAGAACTTCGTCACGATTGGAGTTCTTCTGTTTTCAGAATTGGAAGGAAAAAAAACCTCGAGAATTTTTTTCCCCTCTCAAAAAGAGGACTCGTTGTCATGGGTTTGTGTTGGGATTGAGTGGCTCTGAAATCAGGATGGCTCAGTTGCATTTGTCATTTGAATATCCTGAGGCTGCTCAGTTGGTCCTATCCAATCCTCAGGCGCTGCATGGAGAAAAAATAGAGCCAAAAATGGGTCTGATGAAATAATTGGGGAAAATCTATGGAGTGAGATGCAGGTCTGTGTTGGTAAAAAGCTTTAACTGACCTGATTTCTTACTGGCTTTTGGCATCTGTGTATTTTGTAACACCTTATCCTGCAAAGGTGGTTCCCCAGTGGGATTCTTCACTGAGATTTAAAGGAAAAAAGAGGGGGAAAGAAAAGAAAATGAAAAGGGCAAGGAGGAAATTCAGCTCCGAATTAAATTGCATAAAAATGTGATCTAGAAACACTCTTACCCATGGGGTAAATAGGGTTAAGGCAGCGGAATCGTGTAAGGAACCACAAAACAATGTTTGGCATTGCTGCTTAACTGGGTGCTCAAAACAAATCCTAATTGTGCTTTCTTTCTTGCAGTTTTCTTCTTTTTTTTTTTTTTTCTTGTCTTTTTTTTAAACTGTGTATATTGAGAGAAAATAACACACCAGTACCTAAAGATATGGGGTTGGCTAATAGGGAATAAACCTCACCTTCTTTTTGTCCTTTGTAATCCATTCCTCCAGGCAGCCCTTGCCATGGGCCTGAGCTTTACAGATCAGCCTTGTTTTGTTTTTCCTTTTAAAAATATCTGCCTGATCAAAGTTCTTTCCTTAAAAAAAAAAAAAAAATTAAAAAAATTCCAGTGCAGCAGTTCAAAACAAGGAAAAGTACCTTTTTTTGATCCTATCATAACAGGATTTGTATATGGAAGTGTGAACTAAGCAGGTGGCTTCCTGTTGATTTTTAAGCCAGGTGGACAAGGGCTTGATGATGAGTTGGTCTCCCTCCCTGCCCTGCTGTCCCTGGGGCAGGAATGTGCTTATTCCTGGTCTGGACGAGTGGGATTTGGGCTGACATCTTGTAGGGATAATGCTGCTGTGGCAAATAGAGGGAAACAGCAGTGTGTTCTCCCTCAGAAATCAGGGAATAAAATACTTTTATTGCCCCTAAGGTGGCAGCTGGATTTCCTCAAGCCTGCAGAGGGACTGGGTGTTCACAGCAATCTGATTTTTGCTGACTTGGTGTCATTAAAGAGTGTCTAACCTTCCTCCAAGGGTGTCTTCTGATTTTTGGCTCATCAAACTGGTTATGAAACTGCTGCTTGGTTCAGATGGGTTAAACAAACCAGAAGATGGAGCAAAAGAAATGATTCAGCCTGAGAAAGTTCTTAAAATCTAAAGAAACAAGCTTTTCCACTTCCAATCCAGTATTTCAGCTTCTCTGCTGGATTGTTCTTTCTTCAGCTGTGAATATTTGCCTTTTTAACTCTCCAGTCACAAATATCTGGTGCTGGAGAGTGACTTGGTGATGAAGTTCTCCACCAGTGTCCAGACTGGTCCTGCTCTCTCTGAGCTCCCTCGAGCTGTGTGACATGTTTGCAAAGATGTCTGTTTGACCTCAATTTGGGCTTATTTGAGTTTTCCCAGGGTTAAGATAAGGTTAAAAAGTCCAGTGTCTGATTTTCACTGCATCTGCAGCCTCACTCTTCAAACCACCATCCATCAATTTCAGAGTGTTTCCTTTGAAGAATTATGGTGTTGCCATATCGAGAGAGGGACAAATGTGACAAAAGTGCTGACTAATGTCACTGATTGGACCATCTCTTAATAACTGTGTATCCCTCAGCTGAGGAAAGAGGAAGAGGGTGATGGGGAAGGCAGATCGTGCAGGGGGGGATGGTTGGTGCCTTCTGTGCCAAGGTGGCTTTAGCATCAGCTTTAAAATGCTGTGTCCCTTGTGATCATCACCTGGGTGATGAGGACATGCTGTCCTCCCTCATGGAATGCTCCGTGGGAAGAGCCTCACGTTTGGCGTTAAGGATGAATATTGTCCCATTTTGGTTTGTTGAGGGGAGAGAGCAAGGAAGCAAGGAGCTGTGGGCATGTTAGAATGGATCTAGAGGAGAATCACAAGGATGCTCCAAGGGCTGGAGCCCCTCTGCTCTGGAGCCAGGCTGGGAGAGCTGGGGGTGCTCACCTGGAGAGGAGAAGGCTCCAGGGAGACCTCAGAGCCCCTGCCAGAGCCTAAAGGGCTCCAGGAGAGCTGGAGAGGGACTGGGGACAAGGCATGGAGGGACAGGACACAGGGAATGGCTTCCCAGTGCCAGAGGGCAGGGATAGATGAGATATTGGGAAGGAATTGTTCCCTGTGAGGGTGGGCAGGCCCTGGCACAGGGTGCCCAGAGAAGCTGTGGCTACCCCTGGATCCCTGGGAGTGTCCAAGGCCAGGCTTGGAGCAGCCTGGGACAGTGGAAGGTGTCCCCGCCCAGACCCTGGATGATCTTCAAGGTCTTTTCCCACCCAAACCATTCCATGATAACTGAAACCAGCCACAAAAAGGCAAGCAAGGGGAGCTCAAGCAAACCTGCGTTTTACTGAGTTGGAAAGAGTTTGGATGCTCTACTCACCGGATTCCAAAACTTCGTGCACGCAGCAGGGTCTGAACTCTTCCCTGCACTGGATTAAGGGATGTGAACCCATCTGTTGTCCCTTCTCGCCTTGGGGACAGTTGGTTGTGCCCTCGGGTGTTTGGATTTGCAGCCTCAGCGCTACAAACCCCGTGGGTGTTGATGAGGACAGGCTGGAGGTTGCTCTGGCTTTGGAGCAGGAGGTGCTGCTGTCTGTGATCATTAATCCCTCAGGAATTTTGATGCAGCCTGGGATGGACCTCCAGAAGGTTCTGCCTCGATGATGCTGATGGAAAATGCTGGAGTCCCTCGGGATCCAGAATTCCCAGGGTGGTTTGGTGGCCACCTTGCAACTTGGTGGATGAATTTTCAGCTCCCATGGAAAGTCAGGGTCAAGGATGATTTGACCATGGATAGCGGAGTGGACAGACGGTGAGAAGTGTGGCTGTCCACAGCATTCAAGATTTAATTCTTCATTATTCCTGGGGTTTATTTTAAACCTGCTCTGTTTCACCCAGAGCTGACTTTTTCCAAGTGCTGGGATGTGTTTTTGACAGCAGAATCCAACCCAGCTCAGGGTAATACTGATCCTGTGTCACCTGTGTGGTACAGGTTGTTTTTTAACAAATGAAGGGAAGATCAAAAATATTGCCTGCCCTAAAATCCTGTTTTCCAGAATATTGAAGAATTTAAATGTCACTCAGTGCTTCAATACTTGAAAGAAAATTATTTATTCTCAATACTTTTTTACAAAGAAATATCTAAGCTTGGGAGTAGAAGAAAGTTTCTGTAGCACAAGGTAGTCAAAGGCTAATGCTAATTAGGAAATGTTTTCTAGTTCACAGAAAATACAATTTTTTTCTAAATTTCTAAAAAATATGTTTTAATTTCAAATTGTCAACTTACGTGTTTTCCAATGAATATTTGCAGTTAGGAAAGCAGTAATTGCTACAAACATCTTGCTGTGGTCAAGTGCAAGCTTGAAGGTGCTTTTTATTTCATTATTATTATTATTAATAATAAAACCACTATATTTCATAATGGAGAAAAAATCTTAGATTAGGAAAAAAAAATCAAGCAATTTTATTTATTATTTCAGGTACCCCTTTATTTATATATTTATTCTTTGATGTCTCATAATATGGATATGGGGTTTATATTTAGTGGAGGAAAAGAGGAACAGTTTAAGTAAATAAGCAGAAGGTTTTTGTTGGTTCTCTCTAACTCTCATCTACTGTTTTAACTCTTTAACAGTTTTGAAAAAGCACCAAAGACTCCAAGTGCCTGGAAAAGTTCTTAGGTTTAGTAAAATAAAGTAAAGTCCTCTGGATATCAGTGGATATGGAATTTCTCTCCAACCACTAATAGATTAAGCCTCTAAGAAATTTGATATAAAATATGTCAAAGACAACATCCCAAATTCTGTCTTGATGCATTCTGGGGGGCTGCTGACTCTCTGTGTCCCTGCTGTCACATCCAAGCAAAAGTTGTTTCCTCCAACAATTCCCAAATTATTTTAGAGCTTCAAATCTTTATTGACTTGGCTGGCTCAGTTCATCCCAGCATCAGCTCCTTAATCAGTTTGTAAACACCACATTTAGCCCTGTGGGTTATTAAGTTTTCTGAATATCTTCCTTTTCTGGAGACTCAATCTGTGCAGTGATGGCACCAGCTCAAAACCTCAGATGTTCCATGAAGACCACCATAATATATAAATTATATAAATGATATAAACCTCCTGGTGCTGCTCAGCTCCGATCTGGGGCAGTGATATAACAAAACACGTGACTGTCGAGTTATCCAGTTCTCAAATCGCTTCCCCCTAAAAATGGTTCTCCTCCTGAATTCAAGAGTGAATGTTCTGTGGGGAGAGATTCAGCATTGGCCAAAGTGACCTAAATTCAGCCTTTTAATATCTGTGACTGTGCTGGTGCTGGGAGCTTAAGCATTCATTTACATTTCATCTTAAGAGCAGTGAGAATGCTGGGCCAAGCTTTGAGGTGATGAGAGAAAATTGGGTAATCCTACACGTCAGCAAGCGGCTGGAAGAGGAAGTTTTTTGTTGGAACTTGCACACTGAGAAGGCACAATGTCCCTATTTTAACTTCTGCCTTGCTAAGCCTCCTATTAATCACTGCTTTTGAACTGCTTTCTCCCAGCCCCTCTGGATTTGGAGGATGTGATTTGTCTGTGGTGGATCCCAGGAATGTGGCTCAGGTGAGGCACAGCAGGATTTAGTCAGGGCTCTCTGGTTCCCTTTCACCACCTGCTGTGCAGCCTTGGGTCAAGTCTGCGTCCCAGTTTCCCAACCACTGAACCTGAGGATGATTCACATATCCCATGCAAGTAGTGTCAGCCTAATTTATGTTGTGTGCAGTTGTCCACGAAGTACATAGAAATATTGAGATGATAATTGAGAATTTTGAAGGGCAAAGTTTGTCACCCAGGTTTTTCCCAATGGTTATTTCTGGAAAAGCCGTAGGAAGTGTTCTGTGTGTGCTTCCCTGTTTACCTTTTGAACTTTACAGCCACGGTGCCCATGTTGTGGTTTTAAGACATTGCAACTTAATTAAACTTTCAGAGAGTCCTGAAGCATGACTGTCTCCAGGTTTCCTGAAATCCCTACCAAAGCAGGGCTGTTTATATAAAATCTGGATGGGAGGGGAGTGTTGTGCTCCAGAGCATCACCTGAGGGCACGACCCAGGGCAGGGTTGTAGCCCTGGAAATTTGTGGATCTTGGGAAGCTGAGGTCAGGCAAGAAATGCAGGAGTATCTCACCTGCAGGAGTGTTTGGGGACGTGGTCAAGTGGAGCAGCAGCCTTCGTTTAGACAGCCAGGACTCCAATTATCCCTCGTGCTGCTGATTCCCTGCCACCCTCTCATTCCAGCACACCCCCTCTGCCCAGAGCTTCCCACCTGGAGCACCGCAGGCTCGGGGTTTTCTTCCCAACTGCGGGGTCAGTTTTTTTCCTTTTTTTAACAAGCCTGGTGTTTGTCAGTTACCAAATGGCAAAGGAATGCTGTGTGTAGCAACTGTGATGGATGTGATCCAAAGGCAGGGAACGCGGCCCGTTCCTTTTTCCGGCGTTGTCGTAGGGAAATGGGTGTCTCCAAGAGACGCCCAGCGGCAGAGCCTTCGCTCCGCAGCAGCGCCGGGCTGGGGGTTCTGATTTGAGCGTTTGCTCCTGGAAAACACAGCTTTGTCACTCCTGGCAACTGGTTGTGCAAAAACACTGATAACAATAAAGGGCTCCCTGCCCAGTCCAGGCTTGCTCTCGCCTTTTGGGAATCTTCCAGGGCAGAGGAGATGCTGCCCCTCTGCTTTAAGTCCCAGAGAGGTGGCAGAACTCACAGTGGGCTTTGTAGGTCCCTTCTGCTCCCAAATTCTGGACCTCCACATACCTAAAGCCTTCCAGTCACAGAATTTTGACTCTTGAAACTCCTTTCTTTCCTGTATCCAGCAGAACAAAATGCTCTTCACCTTCACAGACTGGCTGAATTCTGGATCTCCATATACCTAAAGGCTTGCAGGGCTGTGGCAGATCGTGTTCCAATCACAGAATTTTGACTCTTGAAACTCCTTTCTTTCCTGTATCCAGCGGAACAAAATGCTCCTCACCTTCATAGAGTGGCTGAAGGGATGGAAACGGCTCACCCTCTCAGAGGAAGCTTGGGAAGTAGGAAAAATTATCTCAAGTTCATGTCAGGCAACAAGAGATTAGAATTTTGCCATGACATCTGTAAAGCACTTTTCATACCTAATTTTCCAAGAAGTTTTTATGGTTAAAAGTTTTGGACTGAAAGCTGCAAAACTCTTCTGTCCCAGTTAGTAACCAATTTATTCTGGAACCTGAATTGTCAGAATTCTGTTTTCCTGGGTCTGAAGTCCTGGAAAGAAAACACGGGGTTGCTTCCAAGGGAAAGTTGTGGGGTTTGATACCACTTAAGGACCCTGTCACACAATCACCTTCAGGGTGTCATGCAGGAGGCGCCCACTTGGCTTCTTCTTTTGTCCTTCATGGTATCTTGTTGCTGTGGAGATTTGCTGATCCTGATGGATCCAAGGCAATATTTTCCTATTGTTTCAGCATTAAGCTAAATGCCTAAAGGAGAGGGAGATTAATCCCAGCTGAGAGGTTAAATATAGTGATGTAACATCTAAGAAGCAGGGGAAGAGAAAAGCCCCAGTGAAGGGCCGTTTAACCTACTTAAGGTGTGACCTGTGCATTTGAGGGTCACCTCTCTCCATTGGATATGATGATTTGAGACTCCTGATTTAGTATTTAGCTTCCACTAAATATTAAATATTTGTTTTGAGCTTTAGGTACAAAGCTCTTGGTTTATATGCATATATTGCAAATATATAAAAGCTTTACATTCATTTCCTTTCCATATATGGATGCTTATATTGCAAGGCAATATGCTTGGGACAGTGTATATCTTCTGGTTTTCATAGAACAGAATCACAGAATGGTTTGGGTTGAAAGGGACCTTAAAAATCTTCTTGTTCCAACCCCTGCCATGGGCAGAGATTCCCATTTTTGGTGCTCCTAAAAGGATTCAGTCCCAGAACATGGCTAGGACCTCAAGGAACATTGGAAGGGACCATGTGTACAGAAATTGCTGTGTAAATTAATGCCACTTCCTAACTTTTCCATAGATAAATGATCTTTCTGTCACTTCTGATTGCTTTCCTTTCCCAACTTCTGCGAATAAAAATACCTTTCTGTAGGAGATCCAAGCAGAAATCCGTCTTAAGGCAGGAGCTTTGTATGCCCAGGAATTTATAGGCACCTTTTCCCCAGTGTGCAGCTCTGAATCGGTACCTGGTTCTTATTTAGGAGGGCATATTATTCACTTTTCTCCAACATTTGGGAAAGCAGGACATGCTGCTCATTTGAAAATCATACCAGCTCCTTTATCACTGCCAGTCACAGTCAGCAACGCTGCATTCCCAGCTTGACACGAAGGAGGAGGTTTGCCCTGAATAAATAGAGGAGATAAATGGTCTTTCTGTTCCTCAGAGGAATTTGGGCCACTTCTCAAACCTGGTGCCAGGAGTACAGTAGCAGAGTGGCATGGTTAAAGTTAATTGCCCTCAGATTTTAGTTAAAAGTCTAACTAGCTTGTCAGCTTTGAATTTATATTTTCACAGTTCACTAGGGAGTGATAATAGGAAGGCTTTGATGTAGCTGCCTGTTTTTTGCTTTGTACGAAATGCTCCCAAGTTTATTTACTAAACTTTTATTGAGAGGGAGGCAGGATTGACAGCTTAGAGCCAGCCAGAAGAATCGTGGCTGTCCCCTCACCGAGGGGCAGAGGGGCAGCAGGACATTGGAGGTGCATGGCTGGAATGGATAAAGGAGATTTTCGTGGAGCATCGTGCTGAGCTCTCTAAGAAACAGCTCATCAGAGATTTGTTAATTAGGTGTCACCGGAGACTTGCTGAAACAGTGAAGCTGCGATGCACAGAGCACTACCTAATTAACTCTTTAACAGCCCTGGAATACTCTTGCTAGTTCCCTCCACCAGGGAAACTGAGGAATGCTGGATTGATTCCCTGGGGCTGCCCAAGGCTGTCCTGAACAGCGTTTGAGAGAATAGAGATGTGAGACTGATTCAGAGCTTGTAACAGGAGACTGTGGCTTCTAAACCAGGAAAAACATCTCTAAATTAATTGGTTAGAAAGATGGTCATTCTGGCTTTAGCTAGAACCAAAGTATCTTTTCCCTTTTTTTTATTTTTTAAATTTTTGATTTATAATGACTCTTGTTGAATACTGTACCCCTGCCCTATAGCCAGAAGGGCACCTGAGCTGCTCAGTCATCTTTCAAGTACAGAAGAAAAAGGCACATTTAAAAGCATTTAAAGGATTTGCTCCATCTTATTCTAATATTATTATCTTATTCGATATTACCTAATAATGTCACTCAGAGGGTGGTGAGGCACTGGCACAGGTTGGCAGAGCAGCTACAACTGCTCCATCCCTGGAAGTGTTCAAGGTTGGATGTGGCTTGGAGCCACCTGGGATAGAGGAAGGTGTCCCTGCCCAGGGTATGGGATTGGAACTGGAAAATTTTTAAAGTCCCTTCCAGCCCCAAACCATTCCAGGATTCTCTTACTGGTTAACTTCCACAACATTATTAGGGTTGATACCCCCCGGGCACCTCTTCCCTGGTTGAAGGGCCGATCAACTTCCAGAAATGTGAGTGCTCCCCCTAATTCTTGTTAAAACCATTCTTGAACACTTTTAAAGCATTTTAATATCATTTTAATCCTTTCTCGTTAAATGAGAAGGGATAACTTACTCTCCTTTACCTGTTTCACCTGGTGATGTGTGAACAAACCATCGATCTGTTTGAAAACAAGATTTTCTTGGCTCTGCGGCCGTTTGTGTTTTCCTGGGTGGACAAATTCCATTGCCAGGATCTTACTTCCATAAAGACCTCATCTCAGTGAGCTGCTATTTTTTGGAATCTGTTCCTGAGCTGCTCTTTTCACTGCAGGTGGTTCTGCAGAGCATGGAGATAAACTCGAGCCTTTGTGCCTGAGCTTACACAAGCACAGATCACCTGCCGGCCAGCAGGAATGTGGTCTAATCTTGTTCTGGCTGACCCCAGTGAAAATGGGAACTTGCATTGCCAAAACTATTGGAGCATCCAGTGGCTCCAAGGAGTCCAACAGGCTGCAGACAGGTTTGAACCGTTCCGAGTGGGAAGGGACTTTGTGTTTTGCAAGCCCTGCAACACTGATTTCAGCACCTGCCTGGCTGGGGCAGAGGTAATGTCAGCTCCTGGAGGAGTTGCTGTGGCTCTGTCTGAAGGAAAAGTTGGGGTTTGTCCGCTCTGAACTGGAAACCGTGAAACTGAGAATGTTGTTGCCTTCAGAAAATTCTCTAACAGGCATTTGATGAAAAGAATCCATTTGTAAGGCAAACAGTGAAATAGTTATTTGTAAAAAGCCATTATTGCTTTAACATAAAATCATGGAATCAAAGAATGGTTTGAGTTGGAAGGGACCTTAAAAGATCATCCCATTCCACCCTCTGCCATGGGCTGGGACATCTTCCACTATCCCAGGTTGCTCCAAGCCCTGTCCAGTCTGGCCTTGGACACTTCCAGGGATCCAGGGGCAGCCACAGCTTCTCTGGGCACCTGTGCCAGGGCCTGCCCACTCTCACAGGGAAGAATTTCTTCCCAGTATTTAATCTAAACCTAATATTTAACGTAAACCATGACATATAAAAGGTGACTTTCTAAGTTTCAATGCAAGCTGAAATAGTGTGTTGATATTTAAAATTTTAGCTTCTCTGTATTAGAGCTTCTCTTCCCCTCTGCTTATTATTTGGACACAGTCAAACAATCTAATGTAAATTTTTTCCAATTAACTTTTAGTAAAGTGTATGCTTGAGTTTTGGTTGAAGTCAAAATTCTGAAATGTTTTTGTTATTGCCTGGTGTCATAAACCCTATTTCAGAAATTACTTGTTCGGAGGAGAGGATGTTGCTCTTGGGTTTTTATGGCAAAGTTTTGAAAGTCTCTGATGTCTTTAAAAAGTTTACGTCTGTGCCTTTGGGCTCTCTTGAAAAAACTTGAAGAAATACAATCCTAAAATTATGGAATGGTTTGGATTGAAGGGACCTTAAAGCTCCTCAAGTTCCACCCCCTGCCCATGGGAAGGGACACCTCCCACCATCCCAGGTTGTTCAGGGCCTCATCAAGCTGGGTCTTGGACCCCAATTAAAAATATCCATCAGATTTTTGGGGGATTTTCCCTTCATAAGACACATGAGGATGTCATACAAGGAATGTTTAAGCTGCCATGAGAATCTCAATGTTTGTACTTCCATCAGGCTGGAATTGCATGTTCTCACAGAAAGATTTTGGGTTGGTTGAGTGGATCAGGCCATGTCTCCTAGAGGCCTTTATACAGTGCATTTCTTGTACAGTCAGGAGTTTAAGGTTTATTTCATCATTTTTTGCTCTCTATAATGTCACTTTTCCACATATTATACGGAACCTCATTCAAATACCAATTTGTGTAAGAAAAAAGAAAAAAACAAACAAAAAACCCCTAGAAATGCTGAATCTGAGATTGATCGTGTAACTCGACTCGCTCCAACCCTACAATGAGATTATTTAGACAATCATAATTGTTAATTACATAATTATGTACTGTTCATTTCTCTGGAAATGGCACTCACATAATGAACAACTATTCAGTATTTTTTTTTTTCGTTTAGGGTGTGCCCTTGGTCTTTATTTACTACATGCAATTCAAATGCTGCTCAGAAGACAGAATTGGGAATATTCTCACTGGGAATTTGGGAATATTCTTTCTATGTTGCTTACTGCAGTTGTATCCACATCCTTTCTTTTCAGTCTTTCTGGTCTGAGGATAGTATCAGGTACTTGTAGAGGACTCTTTGTTAGATCCTAAAGAACAAATCAAAATCTGGAGTCCTTTAAGCACGGAGAATTTCCCCCTCACCTGTATCACTCACCTCTGAAGAGGACACAATCCCAACCTTCTGATGGACAGGAAAGCTCAAATGCTGAATGTTTTATTAGTTTAAAAAAAAAAAAAAGAAAAGAAAAAAGGAACAAAAAAAAAGGAAAAAGGAAAAAAAAAGAAGAAAAAGGTTTACTGGTTTATGGATTTTTATGCTTTTAAATTGGAAGCACAGTCCCTGCCCAGGTGATTGTTCCCTATAATACCCTGGTCTGTTTTAGGAAACAGCACATGGCAGGATGTCTTCTTAGGAAGGAATTTGGGTGCAGCTGCCCCACAAGGCAGTATGGACATTTACTGATTTTAGGTTTACATTTTGAGATGGCTGAGACCTCAGCACTTTGTTTTCATATTGCTTCAAATGGCTGAGTTTGAGCCCAAATTCACACATCTGGAGCTGAAAGATTTTGTTTTCACTGCCAGTCTCTGGTGACATAACTGAAGTACTAAAGAAGAGGCAGTTTCTGATGTCAGCCCTGCTGCTTTGCTGTTCCTTTGTCATACATGGGAATGCTTTTCTCATCCGTCCATATATTCCTGGATTAAAGGAATAAGCATTATTTCAGGTGATATTATTCATGACAGCACAGTGGGAAGTTGTTGTTTTATTAGAGAGGCAAATTATGCCTCAGGGAAATACACTGCTCACATCACCTTGCTTTTAGAAAGGCTATTCCATATCCAACATGTCTGCAAACAAAACAGACAAATTTGGAAATTCTTTTTCCCTATGGGATTTCATTTTTTTTTGATGTATTGACGCTTCTGCCTTTTCGGGGAGGAGTTAGTTCCTTAGATCAGCAGAGTCAGCTTGCTCACAAGGGAAGGGATGTAAATACCTGGCTGGGAACTCAGCCTCTGGAGTTGTTCTGTTAACCCATGCCGTCCGTCAGGGATGCTGCCGATGGATGTCACCTCGTGAGCAGTGCAGGTGACAAAATGGAGCACAAGAGCTTTCCATGCCATGTTTTCTCTAACAATACCAGGTGGTATTTTTAGAGCCCTTTGGCTACCCAAGTGATGTCCTCGTGTGTAACACACCCAGGCCTGGTGCTTGCCCGTGTGCCTGGAAATGCTTGTGAGCACAAATACGCAGCTTGTGCCTGGCTGCCATGGTTTATTAATCAGATCCAACTGATTGCACTCATTGGGAATTCCCTGTGAACACTTCAAAGCGCTCCATGTACAGATTTTGCTCGCTGGCGTGTAATTCCTGGTGCTTTCTGTGCTGTCGTGTGGCTGGAAGGCCTCTGGAGTCTGCAGAGTGCCTCGTTTGGGATGGATAAAGTGCTCAGGTAGGGAAATGTTTAGATCCTGTGAGGTGGTGGAGTATCACAGGATGGGCAGCAGGAAATGGGGGATTCTGCCCCTCTCAGGTGAGACCCCACCTGCAGAGCTGCCCCAGCCCTGGGGCCCAGCACAGGAAGGAGCTGGAGCTGCTGGAGAGAGTCCAGAGGAGGCACCAAGGGGATCAGAGGGATGGAGCAGCTCTGCTGGGAGGAAAGGCTGAGAGGATTGGGATTGCTCAGCCTGGAGAAGAGAAGGCTTCAGGGTCACCTAAATTGCCCCTTCCAGTACCTGAAGGGAGCCTCCAGGAAGGATGAAGAGGGACTTGGGACAAAGGCTCGGAGGAACAGGACAAGGGGCAATGGTTTCAAACTGACAGGGCAGGGTTAGATGGGATATTGGGAAGGAATTCTTCCCTGTGAGAGTGGGGAGGCCCCTGGATCCCTGGAAGTGTCCCAGGCCAGGTTGGACAGGGCTTGGAGCAGCCTGGGATAGTGGAAGGTGTCCCTGCCCATGGCAGGGGGGAACTGAATGGTTTTCAAGGTCCCTTCCAACCCAATCCATTCTGGGATTGTGGGATTTGGGAGGCAGGGCTGCTTGGGAAGGCAGCAGTTTGCTTGATGCACTTGGGTTACAGGGAGAAAAGTGTCTGTGTTTGTTTGCTTCAGCTTCCAAGGCTGCAACCCAAACCTTTTTCCAGTTTCCCACCTTCCCCACAATTGTGTTGCAATAGTTACTGGTGTTTTCCTTTATATTGAAGGAATATGTATTATTTTATATTAAAACATGTCACAGTGGCAATGCAACAATCATACAGAGTTTAGACCTCGCTGAAATACTTCAAAATATCCATGTTTGTGATGCAGAAACTGTTTACATGTTATTACTGTGGAGTATTTTAAGAGTAGCAGCAGGAGGAGTATTTATGGGTCAGGTGAAAGTTTCTTGTGCCAGGGTGTAAAAGCATCAATAATTTGTCATATTATGAGATGCTTCTCCATTGTGTCACATTCCTGTGCCATACCTTATCCTTTCCTCCTCTTTTCCAGCTCTCCAGCCTGAATTCTGCTTTTGGGGTGGATCAGGGCAGAAAACGAAAGCTTTGTGTTTCTTGGAGAGCTGTTAAATGTACTCCTGGAGAGGCAGGAGCTGCCCAGGTTTTCTCCCCTTCAGATACATGTTATCACACATTAACTTATCTTGATTAATTCTGCACCAGATGTGGGAGCAGTTCCCTGGAGTCCTTGTGAAAATGAGAGGGACCTGCTATCTCCCCATCATCCTCCCTTGGCGTCGGAGTGTCTGTCTCTGGCATGACTGGGAGCCAAGGGAAATTGCTTGACATCACTTCAATTTCTGAATCTCTCGGCAGCATGAGTTTGGCACTGGGAAGGTGAATTCCAAAGGCACTTTTATCCATTGGATGGCACAGATCATGTTGACACACTTCCTTTGCTGCTTGTGCTAAATCCTCCAGGAAGACTTCCCCAGGTGAAGTCGCAACAGTTTGAAAAGTTCAGGATTTTTTTTTCTTTTTTTCCCCCTTCTTTTTTGCCAGAGGTGGGCAGATGCCTCCCTCCCATCTAACCCCACGCTATTTCTGAGCATCAAATTGTGGTTCTGGTCACTGTAGGACAGAAGATCCAGATGTTTTTCCCAGTCTGAGGTAAATCCTCTTCTACGTAATACAAGCAAATTAATCAACTTTGTATAGAAAGTCACATTTCCAAGCCATGATTTCAGTGTCATATCCAGGTAATAGGTCTGCATGTCTTCAAGACAGAATTTATTAAAAAATGTCACTTTTGGCTCATTTCAGTTGATGGAAACCTCCTTTTTTTTAAAGAAAAAAATTCAACTAGCCTAGTTTCTGCTGGAGAAACTTTCTTCTGAATTGAGCGTTAAATGCTTTTTTTGGTTTTATTCAGAAAATGTATTTCAGATGTGTTTCAGACTTTTGCTTTGATCAACAAACAAGTTGCCAATCAGCCTATTGAAATTCACTTTTCCAAAGGAGACCGAAAGAAGAAAAAAAAAAAGTTTTAGGAAGTTCATTCCGAGTTTTGTTTCTTCAGACACCACCTCAAAGCCACTTTGCCAAACAGATTCCCCCTGCAATGGCTGGTGCCTGTCTTTTTGTCTCTTTTTTTTTTTTTTTTTTTTTTTT
>VZRL01006138.1:20110-103134 GCA_013397895.1 Origma solitaria | reverse complement strand
CTTTTCGTTTTTGTTGTTCTTTGACAAGATTATCTCAGTGGTGTCAGAAAGGACCTCACTTACCCAAAACAGCAGCAGTTAACAAAATCCAGCCTCTGATCCGGGTTTTCCTCCCGAGACTTGGCTGAGTTTATTTTGCCATTCTTGAGAGGTGGTTGCTTTTCCAGTCAGCTCTGCCTTTGATATCCCAGCTAAGTAAAGCTGCTAAATTTGTCCTGGCTGTGTTTTCTTTTTGAGCATTTTCTGGACAAGTGTTTCAACTCTTCCTTTCCTGTCCTGTCTGATATCCAGGGATAAACACACCCCCCACACACACACACACATGCTGGTTTATCCAGAATGCTGGGCTCAGTGCTGCTTTCATGTGATTAAACTCTTCAAATACTTCTTTCATTCCATTCTGAAGGAATATTTGACATTTTTTATGCCATCACCATAATGCCTGTCTTGCCTGAGGAGCGTTTCATCATCATTTCCTTATTTTTGTATTATTACAGGAGGTTTGAGTGAGGAAATTTTGCTTTGTGGTGGGAGAACTTAAAGAAAGATGGCAGAATGAACTTGGAGAAATGTGGAGATCTCATGATTTTCCTTTTGAATTCTTTACTCACTAGCTGTAAGAGTAACATCGTAAGTTTTGGTATTCCATGTATGCAGAGAAGTCGGTTTTTTTCATTTAATGAGGACTCTAAGTCAGGTTTAAGGGTAAAAATGTATCAGGAACACAGTTATTTTAAAAGCAAAATTTTAGAAGCTTTTTTTTAAGGAGGAGGAGGAACAGGAGCTTCTAAGAGGGAAGTTCTGCTTTGCCTGAAAACCCAATAAATGGATTATTTCTACAATGACCTGTGTTCATCTTGGGTCTCCAGATGTTCTTCTGTGTAGATACATAGTAAGGTCTTTCAATCACCTGGAAAGTTAATATATTTTAGGATCTTGCATGCTTTTAAAAATGAAATTGCACTGTTCTTTTTGCACTTTACCCAAGTAAAGTAACTTGGGTTACTTCTTGTCCTAGAAGAAACAAGTACCAGAATTAAGCCTAGAATTTGGGAATCTTGAAGTGCTCAAGGACTTTCTGTGCACTGTCACATCCATAAAGTTCTCCCCACATTTTTTGCACCCCATGACATCTGTGATGTGGATTTAAGAGCTGCTGCAATTACATGAGGGCTATTTTCTAAAATTGTTTCAGTTCATAAATTGTCCATGCAGCCTTAATTTTAATAATAATATTGAGGCCTGAGGGGGAATGCAGGTGCAAATACTGAGGTTTCTAAAATAGCCATTTGTGTGTGGGTATTTGCTAAATGGTTTTTGTTTTTCTCTGCACTGGTTGGTCCAAGTGGGGCTTTGTGGGGAGCTGGACACTTGGTTTCCATCTGGAAGGTTTATTTATCACCTCTGTGTTCAAGCCTGACTTGAAGGTGCCTCCTGAAATGATGTTGAGTCCATGTCACTTGTGGCTGACAATGTTTTATCAAGAAGTAACTCCAGTTTTGTAGCGGGTGGAGACTGAAGCACCCATAAATTAAATCCTATGTGGGCAGGAGATGGGAAGATAGGAGATAACCCGAAATCCTCGGAGGCTCTGTCTCCTCTGCACACTAAGAAAATGAGGTGGAAGGACTGAAGGAGCATAAAGAGAAGGAGGGAGCAGCAGAGGTGGAAGGAAAAGCAAAAGAAACCATGAAATAAAAATAATTAATTTATAGAATGGGGCTTGGAGCAGCCTGGTCTGGTGGAAGGTGTCCCTGTGCATGGCAGGGGGGAACAAGTTGATCTTTAAGGTCTCTTCCAGTCCAAACCATTCTGTGATTCTGTGGTAATTTCCATATTCAGGGAATGTCCTTTTGCCAGCTAATTGGTTTTATTTGTGAGGGGAATAATTCTCATGTAGTAAAAAGTATTTAAGTAGTGAGATCTCTTTTAAACCCCAGGTCATCCTGGGTGTGTCGGAGTAAATCAGTTTACTCTGAGGATACAGAAGATTTTAGGTAGTTTTCAGCACTCCTAAAAATCCTAGCATAATTTCTTTCCCAAAACTTCAACCTTTTGAATTGCAGTTATGAGAAATACTTGTCCTTTTTTTTTCTCTTTTTTCCCCTTCTCCTTTTGCTTAAGTTTAATTTTTACTGCCAGTCTTGGTGGTGTCTGTTCTGGAGAGTAGCAGGAAAAGCTGATAAGGGCATAGGACAGAAATCTTTGTGCTTATCTCCCTGCAACACATGGAGCTGAGAGTGCATCCTTTTCCTGTCCTGGGACAGGAGACGTAAACTGACCATCTCCTGACAGCAGGGACTTCAAACAGGGCCTCCAGTGTCCAGAGGGTAGGAATCTTCTCTCAACTTCAGAGGCCAGCTAGGTGAAAGTGGGTCACTGGCTGTTTAGAAAGCTGGGTTTGTGCCAGAAAGAATTAAAAAAAAAACAAAAAAAAAACCCACCACATTTCTGATAGCTGCTGGGTCAATAGACATCTCTGTAGATATTGTAGTGTTTTGTGATTTTTTCCCCCAAAGGGCATAAATTCAGCCTGATTCCTAATTGTTTGTTTAGACTTTTACCAGAAGGTGAATTAAGTTTAAAACTAGGGGGGAAAAAAGTGTTTTCCAAGAGAGTTTTATAAAATCAGAGTTTTGCTGTCAGATTTGGAACAAAGGGCGGACAAAAATTGTCCTCACAGAAGGGTTTATTTGGACAGTGTTGTTACAGATGAACATCTGAGATTTTCTTTTATGTATTGTCTTTATGTGACCTAGAAGTGAAGGGTCTAAGGCAAAGGGAATGGGAATTGGAGCAAAGAGAACCTTCCACCAGGAGTGCCTGAGCCTCGCTGTGCCTGGAGCCGTGCCAAGCTCTGGGCTGTGACTCTGGGTTGGGAACCAATTCTTGGAAAACTGTAAACACACTTAGGAATTGGTTAGAGCAGCTCATTTGTTACACTTAATAATGGTTAAGGTTCATTCCTAATTTTCACCATTAAGAGAGCACAGAAAGTCCCAGCTCTTGTGGCTCTGTGTGAAAATCCACCTCAGTGGCCAAAGCCCAGGAGGAGAAATGCAGGAAGAAAATCAGGAGTTCCCACATCAAATATTGATGCTGAACACTTTGGGACAAACTGCTTCAGTGCTTTCCAGGCCTTGGTGTCCCTGGTGTAGGACAGCCCAAGAACTCCATGGGAATGCCAAGTTCAACATAGAAGATCACCATGAGAAAGAGACTTTGGAAGTGTTTTTCTTCTAATTAAGTGCCTGCCTTGTAGCCTGACCCTTTCCAGAGTGGCTTTGCTCTGCAGTCTCCCTTCAGGGAAGGACAGCACTGATCTTCATTTTCCCAGAAATCCTGGGACTCCGCAGGTTTCCCACCTCTGACAGCAGCTCCATGTGCTGCCACATCAGCTGAAGGTGCAGCCTCATTCTTTGAACATTTATTTATTGCTCTGACATTGGCAGGCCTTGCTGAGGCAAGTCTCCTCATCTGCTTCGTACGCTCACTTGGAGACCTCTCCAAGGCTGAAGAAACAGCGATGATCTCATCCTCTCCCTTTGTTTCAGGATGCACAGCAGTTCCTCCAGAATGATTGATTTGTTTTATTTTTTTTTCAACAGTCATCCCTAGTAAATGTGAGGGCTGGAGGAATTAGGAGGATTAAAATCTCAAAGGTTTTCAGCTCCAGGTTGGGATTTGAGGTTTACTACAGTCCTTAATCTCAGCTCGTGGTCACATAACTTTGATAAAGGCTGGCTTTGAGTGGAAAACCAGCAAACTTTTATCTCTTCCCTCCTTCCAATCTGATATTCCTGTCCCGGAAAACCTCAAATAACTTCCCAAATGCAGCTCAGGCAGTACAGAGCAGCTCTAGGACCCTGCAGCAGCAGCATGAATGGGATCCCTGGAGTTGCATGATTAATCCCATTATAATCCAAATTTCCTAGTTCTTTTCCAGTCCCTGTGAATCAGATGCAAATTGTACCCTGTGGAGTTGGCTAATCTGTCATCGATAGCAGGCTCTCAGCTGCCGATCCAGGCCTTTTGGTGTTTCCAAAATCATCTTGAATCCTTTACATTGCTGTTCTTCCATGACTTTCAGCCCTCCAGGATTCATGGTATTGTCAGCCGTGCTTTAAAGACAAAGCACAACTGCTGGGAATGTTGCAAAAGCTTTTCCTGCTGTGCTGTGAATCTGAGACCAGGTTAAATTTGCTGAGATTAAGGTTTTTCTGCGGTCTTCAAACTGGTGATGGACTAAAGACCTAAATTTTGGATACAAAATCCAAACACAAGGGTGCTGAGTTTTCTGAGAAAGCAGAACAGCTTGAGCTGGGAGTTCAGCTCCAAATTTACACCCACATCCCCTTTTTTCTAAGGCAGGAAAGCTGGGAACTGGTCTGAGCACAGGGCGTGAAGATCCCAGTCTGGGAGGGAACATTCCACACCTCGTGCACAACTCACCCTTCCCCTGGACTTGGCAAAATGAGCTCAGCTTCCTCCCTCTGAATCACTTTTACCTTCTGCACTAGCACAGTCGTCTGGTTAGGTGGTGAGCTGGGGTAGAAGATGCAGAGGCAGAAATTTGGATGGTAATTAGAGTTATAGATGGTTTGGGCTGGGAGGGACCTTAAAGATGATCTAATTCCACCCCCTCTGCCATGGGCAGGGACACCTTCCACTGGCCCAGGTTGCTCCAAGCCCCATCCAGTAATTGTTGTTTAAGGAACTTTCCATTTGCTGTGGAGCCCGAAGAAAAATTCAAGTAGCTGTTGATTCTGCAATGATTTCTGTCCTCTCAGGAGGAGCCTGACCTGCAACTGGAGTTTATCCCCCACTCTCCACATCACTTGGCCCCTGTCTGAAAGGCCACATTAGCCAGCAATTCCTGTTGGATATTGCAGAGGCTGTCACTCATCTCTGGAGCTGCCCAGCAGCGCAGTAGGAGCCGTTGTTCCGTGAGTCCCATCAGCTTTTCCGTGCCCCGGGACATTTGGGAAGTGAATCCCACCGCCTGCCAGGGATTGCAGGGCTGTCGGTAAATTCCTTGGTTCCTTGAGAAGCGTTGCCATGGAAGGTGGCCTTTTATTCCTGTTTGTGCTGGCTCGTCTGCGTGAGTGTCAATACCAGCATCAGACTAGGCAAAGTGGAACCTGTCAGTAGCTGCCTCCCCGTGTTAGCATTGGCAGCAGCTCCTCGGAACTGTTGCAGGGAAGTAGCTCCGGTGGCCAAATTCTTTCAAAATTCAGATATTACCTGTTTGAATGGTTAACTCTTTCAGGAGAGCTCTCCCTCTGTCTCCAAGCTGCTGTCCAGGTTTCTTTACATAGGAGGTAATTTAGGAGAGGACCTGAGAGCTCATCAAATCCATCGCCTTTTCTCCAAGAGGGATCAGCACTGCTCGTGTGAGTCTCGACAGATTTAGTCAAAAATCCCACTATGACCAGGTGCTCTTTTACATCAACCCCACAGGCTCTGCACAGGCTGTTGTGTGCCTGACTAAACATGAAAAGGTTTTTCCAGCTCTTTAAAAAATGCATCTCTGTTGCTTCTGTTTACGATCATTATTTCTTTTCCACAGGGAGTAGAACCTGGAGGTGAGACCATCGTTCTCTCCCAACCTTTGACATTAACGTTGCTCTAGGAATCGTAAGCCCCAAATCATGCATTCCTGCCTGTGTCCCTGGTTAAGGCTTTAATAGCTACTGGCACTCCAGGCAGAGATGAGGCTGGCAGATTTTCAGGTTTTTTCAATCATCAAGGCTAAATTACCATTTTTCTCCTTACAGCGAGTCTAACCTGAGCAGCCCTCAGTGTGAATCATGGAAGGCTCAGACTCTGAATCTGTAGTCTGGCATCTTAACCATTACTGTGACCCTGAACCAGCAGATTGTTGCTGTTTCTGACCTTTCCTCTGAACATATTTTAGGGAGTTCAACCAGAAAAGACATTTAATATTGTTTAGATAGCGTGTGTGGGAAGGGGGAAGAAGATGGGTAAGGCAGGTTGAAAGATGAAGGGTCAGGAGCACCAGGAGGGGCTGAGGGAGCTGGGGGGGCTCAGCCTGGAGAAAAGGAGGCTCGGGGGGACCTTGTGGCTCTGCACAGCTCCTGACAGGAGGGGACAGCGAGATGGGGGTCAGGCTCTGCTCCCAGGGAACAGGAAACAGAATCACAGGAAATGGATCCTACCCAGAAGTAAATTCCCTCCCCAACTCTGCTTGGAAATGAATGAGCAAACCCCATCTGAACTTCTGGAGGAAGTGTCAGGAACCCTTCCCATTCCAGCCATATGGACAAGACTGAACCAGGTCTGGCTCCTTCCACCTTTCCAGTATCATTCCAGCAGGTTTTTAACTCCCAAACGAGGCACTTCAGAGGATGTGTAACAGGTACCTTCACTTCCACGCTGGGAAAGCAGTGATGCCTGGCTGTGCTGGGCGGGCTTTGCAGCAATTAAATTGTTATTAATTGAAAACCAGCTTGAATACACACACACAAAATGTATAACAAGAATTCCCAGAGCAGCATCTCATGATGAACTCCCTCTGAGCCCAAGCAGAGAGATAAATCCAAATTTGTGCTTTTTAAGTCCTGCAGACGTGCGAAGACTATCAGGGAATGAAGAACGTGGTCTCTCTCCAGAGAGTTCAGTGTGTCCTGGGGACTCCAGGCATAACAGGAGATGCAAATGGTTCTGTTTTGCTGCTTTGTTTTAATGTTGATTTGTTTGTATTCTGCCCAAGATACTAACTGGTGTTTTACGAGCAGAAAGACAAAGGTGCCTGGCGTGAAGAACCCCCTGACAAAAAACACTACAGCACCGTGTTAATGACAGTCCAATTTGCTGCCTAATGAACCAGTCACTTTGATAAAATCTCTTCCTCCTGGTGAATTCTCTGCTTTGATTTTCCCCTCGACTCCCATCTCATCTTGCACCCCACTTCGTATTCCTTTTTCCCTCTGCTTTAAATTTTGGGGGCAGTTTGCACTTTAATCAACATTTTACAGTGCAGCTCCTGGAAAGAAAGTGAATCACCTCTTTCATTGGGAGCAAACAATGCTGGGCTGATGTTGCAACTGAGATATTTCAGCTGAGAAAGTGGAAGCCCCTGGCCTGGCACAAGATTTTAAGAGGGATGGTGGCCTGTCATTAGCTTTTAATCCCTTCAACATGCTGCGGTTGGTAACAGGTTGTAACACGGATGTCAGTGCCTGCATTTGCAATGCTCATACCCAGGCTAATAATTGAACAATTCCTCCTCTTCAGTGCTATGTTGGCTTCTTACCACCTATGACTTAGCATGGATTCTTGGGTTTTTTGTTCAGGAGGTGTTGATTGCTGCAAAAATAGTTGTGTTAATGGTTGCCATCGGCACCTTACTCTCACCGCTTCCATTTGGATGTTGTTGCCACTTTTCCAGAGGTGATTTCCTCTCTGGAAGAGGCTCTGCGGCTGCTTCTTGTCTGCTTCAGCACAAAATATTATTCTAAATGGTCTTTAGTGGTCATTGAAACTGTTGTTATTGTTTTCCTATTTCTCATTGAGCCTCACTTCCCTCTTAAAACCACACCTCCTTTTAGCACAAATCATGTTCTCATGAAGGAGGTGAGATATGAGAAAACAGATTAAGGGTAGTTTGAATTAATGGTAAATTTTGGGAGACTTTGGTCCAATCAGCATTGCAGGGATTTCTTTTTAACCTCTCTCTGTGTGATGTGCTGCTTTCCAAGTTGTCCAACTACTTTTGGATATGGTATTTTAGACATGCAGGACTATCAACAACATGTAGTAACTGCTGAAATACATCCTGACTTCCTAATTTTATACTATTTCGTGTTAGGTTCTACTTTACCCAAATGCGTTGCTTTTTATTTGTCAAAACTCAATTATTTAGGTTTTATTTCAACTACTTAAAGACCTGCTTCATTTTCAGCCTGGCTTCCAGTTAAACATAGATGATTTTTTTTTTTTTATTTTTGAGCACTCACCATCCTTAGAAGTGCTCAGAAGACGTGGATGTGGCATTTCAGGACATGGTTTATGGGTGAACACGGTGGTGGCACTGGATTGACTTTTCCAACCTTAATGATTCCATGGTTTTGTGATTTTTTGTGATCCTCTCTCACTGATTTTAGCCACAGTCTGCAGGCAGAACAGAGCCTCACAAATACGAAGTTCCTACTCTTTATGAAAATAAATGGTTGCATGAAAAGAAAAGACAAATTGTTTTCCTAGCTGGGCTCAACTCTATTTTTCGACATCAGAGAATCCATGTGGGAAAAAAGCCATTACAAACTCCCTAACCACAGGAACAGCTTCTATCAGAACCTGTTGGAAGCTTTGTCAGGTCCAGGATCATTGAGCCACAAGATCCAAAGCCACAGGAAGTCGAGTCGCTTTGCTTAGAGTTACCCCAACCATCCTTTTCTAAATGAAGAACGGAGCTCCCACCTTGGAGCAGCCATGACCTTCACCTGTGCTTGGAGTGACTTCTTGGAGAGCTCCATGGCTCCACCCTCCTGTTTTTCTCAGGGCGTTAAGCGTGGGGAAATGAAGGGAATAAACCTGAGCTGGCGTTGCTGAGTCACTGCAGGATTTGAGATTCGGTGGTGGAGGGACCACCCAGCTCTGGAGGCTGCAGGAGGGATCAGCAGAGGGCAAACCCAGGGAAAGGACAGGGCGGTGGAGGATTAAGTGGAAAGAGGCAAAGCAGAACTAGAAAGCAGATTTAAGGTGGATTTTAGAGTGTAATTGGGGGTGAGCAACATCTCTTGAAGCTTCTGTGCTCCTGCTAGGTGTGGGGCCACTCAGGTCTGCTGGGTGAGGGGACACTCCCCAGCCCTGGAAGTGTTCAAAGCCAGGTTGGACCAGGCTTGGAGCAACCTGGGATAGTGGAAGGTGTCCCTGCCCATGGTCTTCAAGATCCCTTCCAACCCAAACCATTCTGTGATTTCCCTTTTATTTCCCTTTTTTCTACACCCTCATAATGCTCAGCATCAAGCACAAATTTCTTTGCTGTTTGGCATGTTTCTTTCTCTGCTTCAGGACATTTAAGACTTCTTGGTGAGCTCCTCTGAGCCTTCTGTTATGGATTTGAGACCCCAAGCAAGAGCACTTCCCTCTCAACAGAAGAGCTCCCCAGGATGTGGCTGAGGAATGGGAGAGGGACTGGAGACACCAGCTCTGTGCTGGGCTGATACACCCCGGACAGGAGGGTGCAGCCACGTGGGGGTCGGGCTCTTCTCCCAGGTGACAAGTGACAGGACCAGGGGAAATGGCCTCAAGTTGCACCAGAAGAGGTTTAGATTGGATATTGGGGAAAATTGCTTCACGGAAAGGATGGTCAAGCCTTGGCATAGCTGCCCAGGGCAGTGGTGGACTCCCCATCCCTGGAGGGATTTAAAAGCTGTGTGGATGTGGATTTGGGGACATGGGTTAGTGGCCCTGACAATGCTGGGGGAATGGTTGGACTCCGTGATCTCAGAGGACTTTTCCAACCTCAGAGATTCCACAACTCTGTTTTCCTTTGCTTACCTGCAGACCGCAGAGCATTAGGAGCAAATGAGATGTTGGGAACAAATTGGTCTTCCCTTTAATCTGACATTTCCTCTGGAGTCTTCATTTCGCTGCTTGTTCCTGGAGCACTTTGTTGCTAAGCTGTGATTAGCATCCCATTCCCGCTCCTTTTCCAGAGCTCCTGTGCCAGGAGACGTTCCGGCTTGGAACACACGCGCTGCCTGCGGGACCTGGCAATTATTTATATTGTTCTGTACCCACTCAGGGCTTTAACCTGCAGGCCCCTTGGGGCACAGCTTCTGTGTTTTGTGTGGTTCGCTGGGCAACCGTAGAGCACCTCACTCCCCTCAGGGCACTACACAAAGTGTTAATAATAAAATCCTAGGAAATCTAGCTGGAATTGCATGCACAGGGATTTTCTTGTTGTCGTTTCTTCGCATTGCTGCGGAATCTTTGTGCGGTTCCACAAAGCTCATACTTGGTGTAATGAAAGACAAGCGTGTCTTTAAAACTCACCCAGGTCAAAACCAGGGATGCAGTCATCACCAAAACAATAAATAAAGGGAAAGCGCCTCTGCTCTGGAGCCAGGCTGGGAGAGCTGGGATGTTCACCTGGAGAACAGAAGATCCAGGGACACTTCAGAGCCCTTCCCAGTGCCTAAAGGGCTCCAGGAGAGCTGGAGAGGGACTTGGGACAAGGGATGGAGGGACAGGACACAGAGAATGGCTTCCCAGTGCCAGAGGGCAGGGACAGATGGGATATTGGGAAGGAATAGTTCTCTGTGAGAGTGGGGAGGCCCTGGCACAGGTGCCCAGAGAAGCTGTGGCTGCCCCTGGATCCCTGGCAGTGTCCAAGGCCAGGCTGGACAGGGCTTGGAGCACCCTGGGATAGTGGAAGGTGTCCCTGCCCATGGCAGGGGGTCTGATTTGGCTGAGCTTTCATGTCCCTTCCAGTCCAAACCCTTCTATGAAATGCAGAGCAGAAACACAAAGGTCACCCATGGAAAGCAGCCCAAAGGTAAAGTCCAAGGATGTGTTTGAAAATAGAAAATGAGGCTCTTTACTCCCAGGAGAGGAATCCAATGTAAACGCAAGAGCAGGCTGGACAGATATGGATGTGAAACAAATCAAATGTTTTCTCTTTAATGCTTGGGAAATCAGGGCTAGATTGCCCATGAGCAGAAGAGCTAAGACTCAGACTGTGAGGCTGCAAAGTATCTCAACATTATAGGATCAAAGAATCACAGAATGGTTTGTGTTGGAAGGGTCCTTAAAGATCACTGAGTTCCAGCCATGCCATGGCTTTGCATCACTTTCGAAGGACAAGACCTCTCTTCTTCTCTTGAACATTTAAAATTTCCTTTGCCCTTGCAGCAGGCATGGGAAATGTCAATTCTGTACGTGCTGATCCGAGCTGTTCTCTCCTCAAATGACCTGAGGTTAAACCAGGTGAGTTGTTCTGCATGTTGGCAGAGCCCAAGTTGTGCCAGAGAGGGCAGATTTCACCAAGTGACCACGGGGAGCCTTTGTCCCAGGTCACAGCAGACCTGCTCTGTCTTGCTCAGGCTGCAGGGCTGGGTGGGACATTCTGGCACTCTTAGGCTCCAGGGATTAGCCATAAATTAGTGCCAACTGCTCCACTGCAGGGTTTCCAGCTGCTTTGTGACCAAAATGTGCTGTTCACTGTCATGTTCTCAGTAGGGATCACCTCACTTTGGTGTTTCAGGACAGGATCAGTGGTGGCTGGATCTAAAATCAGTGTTTCAGAGGAAGGTCATCATTGTTGACCTACTCAGGGGTGTAAAATACGGAGATATAATCACACACTTGCTCCCTCTTCTTTCCTGGACATTATTCCTTCCAAATGCCATCTTTCTCCATCCCAATAACCACCCCAAACTGATCATTCATCCTTTTCTTCCCTTTCTCATCTGCATTTATGCTTCCTTGACCACCCAGGTCCCCACGAAGTTGGAATTCTGCTTCAGCCTTATTAGAAACCTTTGTCTCATTGCTTTGGCAGCTTATCTTTCAGTACTGAGGGGACAGAGGCACTATTGAAGGGACGCCCAGGACTCATTACACTTCCTAGGAAGTGTGCAAGAGCCTGAAGGAGCTGTGTTTCAGTGGGAAGCCTCAGAAACTGGAAATATTTTATTTGCTGCTGAAATAAGAGGGAGTTTTTAGGCTTTCCCTGATAATTTACCATTCCCTACAGGCTGTTGTGGGTTGTGTGGATGAAAACCCCAGAAAAGAGGTTCTGTCCTTGTCTCCTCCAGCAGTTTTTTCATCCTAAATGATGTCATTACATTGGTGTTGCATCTTGCTCATGGTTACAGTCATCCTGTCTTTCCTTCCTTTGGCACTCCTGTTGCCAAAGTTAATTTAGAACCAAATTATGAGTGAAAATTACAAATTATTTAGAACCTTTCACCTCCAATTCTGAGATTTATTGCAGTGCTCTCTGTGTAAATACTCACAACTGGTCGTGTTAATGAATGAGGAGAAGCAGCAAAGCCTGGAAATCCAAATAAAGTCAGAACATTTTACGTCTTCTTTAAAACACAGCGTTCACCTTTGCTTTTGTGCTGCTTTGGAGGAGAATCTGTGCCTCCAGGAACTTGGAAGCTGCAAGGGAGCACGGAACAATGCAAGTCTCTGCAGAAATGGGGCTGTGATAACTTGGCTTTTTTGGCCTACATTTCTCAGTGGTTATTATTTGTTAATTATGTTGTAGAGCGCTCACAAGTGGGCTAATTGCTTCCCCAGAGAGCTCGCAAGGAAATGATGGACAGAACAAGGGCAGGATGTTACACATCTCAGATAGCGAGAGGGTGAGGTAGGACACGGGCGAGATGGGTAAGGAAACACTTGGAGCAGCATTTTGAAGCTGAGAGGAGAAGAGTTGGGTTGGTTTTTGGAGGAGACAATGAGTCCCTGTTGGAATTGAGCTGAGGAAGCAGACTTGTCAGAAGAGATGTTCAAGGAAGCACCGAAACGAAAGGTAGAAATGAAGAAGAAATGCAAGAATTTATGAAAAAAAGGCTGCAGGGAGGATACGCTTGGCTGGGTTGGTGTCACAGGGCTGTGCTGTGTGAATCCTTAAAAACGAGGATAACATCCATATGAACTGTAGGCACACTGAATGAGTGATATTCCTTGAAAAATAACCCCCTTTCCTCAGGCAAACTCTTTTCTTCAGACCCTTACAGATGAGAGAAAAGCAAAAAAAAAGTGCATACACATCTCCGCTGTTGTATTTCAAACTGAATTCTCATTCTTGCTTGTTGGTGTTTCTGCATCTGTCTTTTAGCCTGCACAGGAGGGCCCTGCTGGTATTTATGGCATTTCTGGTCTGTGCTGCCCCAAATTGTGCAGTTCTGATTCATTTTCCTGTGCTGTGGATCTCCCTCACACCTGCTTGGAGGAAAGGAACCAAGCCTGAGGAAGGCACACTAAAAAGTGACACAAGGTATTTCTCAGGGGCTCCTGGACCACTGCCGGTGCTGAAAAACAGGAAATGTCAGTCCCCTTGCCCAGAGGTCTGAGCTGCTTTGGATCCATTGATCAGCTCTCCCACAAATCACCCTCTTGGAGCAGAGGAACGGAAGAGTCTCAAGTGTGGATTTTCCTTTTGAGATAAAATTTCTAAGGGGAAGGGGAAAGGAGTGAAGCTTTGGTTTAAACTACATGCTTTAAATGCTCCTGGAAGCTCTTTATTTATACACAGATCTGCTTTTCTACATTTATTATTAGAAAAGAGCCAGAAGAGGAGTTTGACATAGGCAGATGTAATTTTCAGGTTTCGAAGCATGTGTAGTTTCCTCTGCCAGAAGCCAAAGCTGTGATGTTGGGACTGTATTTGCTCTTGGAATTGCTACCAGAACTTCTTTCTCTCCTCTGGTTACTTCCAATGGTTTTTATTGCATCCTTTCTCCCAGCATCCCAAATCTTCAATACCTTTGCTTGTGTTCACAGTCTGGCTGGCCAAGCCCACTCGTTACTGCTCAGGGGGTTCATCCAATTTTTTCTCTATCTGTGGAGCACAGGAAGAAATCCTCAACTTGAGACTCAACGAGGGTTTGGTCTTCCGAATCCTGAATGGCAGCTGCCCATCCCACACACATTGGATAATAAAAAGTGCCCAGGGAATGACAGGATTGGATTGTATCAGAGCGTGGCAATACCACTGCCACATGAGCCATACCCAGTTTTGGAGACAAGGATGGCTGTCCTGGGCTTTTTAAGATTTTTTAGGTATTTACAGTCTGGATTCAGGATAAAAAAAATCAGGCTGCATTGGTTTGCATCCTGGGCTGATCCCCCAGTGTGGGCAGCAGGGGAGGGAGGGATTCTGCCCCTCTGCCCTGCTCAGGTGAGACCCCACCTGCAGAGCTGCCTCCAGATCTGGGGCCCAACATCAGGAGGATGTGGAGATGCTGGAGAGAGTCCAGAGGAGGCCACAGAGATGCTCCGAGGGCTGGAGCCCCTCTGGAGCCAGGCTGGGAGAGCTGGGGGTGTTCACCTGGAGAGGAGAAGGCTCCAGGGAGACCTCAGAGCCCCTGCCAGAGCCTGAAGGGCACGAGGAGGGCTGGAGAGGGTCTGGGTACAAGGGATGGAGGGACAGGACACAGGGAATGGCTTCCCAGTGCCAGAGGGCAGGGATAGATGGGATATTGGGAAGGAATTCTTGGCTGAGAGGGAAGTCAGGCACTGGCACACATTACTCAGGGAAGCTGTGGCTGCCCCTGGATCCCTGGAAGTGTTCCAGGCCAAGTTGGACAGGGCTTGGAGCAGCCTGGGATGGTGGAAGTTGTCCCTGCCATGGCAGGGGTGGAACTGGAGGAGCTTTAATGTCCCTTCCAACACAAACCATTCCATGTTTGTTCTCCTGCACACTCCTTTAAGATAATATTCCTGAGACTCTTGGTGATTTGCCTCCTCACAGACCTATCACAGAGCAGACAGAAGTGCTGCTGGGTCAGTTCTGTGTTCGCTGTCCCAGCCCCAGGCGCAGGTGAGTGGAATCCCAGGGTTATTCCCACTCTTGTTCGTCTGGGACACCTCTGAGAAGGATCTCAAAGCACCTTACAAACACTTCATGTAACTCAGCTCTGCTGTGAGTTTCATGCAGTTGATCAGGCACGTTCTGTGCTTTGATAACCTGTGCCAGGGCCTGAGGGAATAACTTCTCCAGGGTTTCCCACCAGCTGCTAAGAGAACTTGGGAAACGTGACCTGTGCTCGCTTTGCTGGACTGTACTTCCTCTGTTATTCAAGGTGAGAACAGAACAGTTAGAATTGATTTAGGTGCTTTTTGGGAAGATGAAGTCACTGTGTTTGGATCTCTGCTTCGTGCCAATAGAGAGATCCTAGGGGAAATCTCTTCCTTTAGTTTTGTTTATATCCAGTCTAAGGCACAGATGTAATTTGCAGGGAAATGCAAAGGAGAAGAGGTTGTGTGGGCCTCAGCAGTGTAGGCGGAGTGGAATGAGATGTCACAGGGATATCTAAGTGTCTCTCAAGATATGAAAAGGATTTTCTCTGCCACGTGCTGAGTTTCTAACTCTTTCCTTATGTGCCTTCAGCCTTCCGCACCTCTTGGGAATCATCCCACGGTGTGTATTCCCCCTTAGCCTCAGCTCCTGGATTTTACTCACTGCCTTTGTTGTGCAAAACCTTAAATAAATGTGGAGGTTTTTTTCCTGAAAAGTGTAGGAACAGTAGGAGGAAGTGTGTGTGTGCCCTGTGGGACACGGTGCCGGGATTCCCAAGCTGCCCTTGGAAATACAGGTGCTGTGGCCTGCCCAGGATCTGCTCAGGACAGCTGGAATGAATCCCCAGGACTATCGTTGCAATCAAGTCCCTGGCCAAAATTTAATCCATTGCACTTTTGCAACCCTGTTGTTTCCTGTTCCGCTGGTGTTTGCAGGCTGGAGGCAAAACCTGGCTGAGTGTCACAGCTTTATTGTGCAGCTCCTGTTTCACTGATGGGAACAGGCTGGGCTCCAGCTCATCCTACACCACTGAAAATGGATTGTTTGTGTGACAAACAAATGGTGTTTTGCATACCAGGAGTGTTCAGCAAGAGAGATGGGGGCTTTCTGTCGTGTGAATTATAAGGAATGAATGAAAATGCTAAAATTGGCCTCTTGCTGAGGTACAGGAGGAGCTTTTGACAAAAAATGTAAAATAGAAGGACGAGACAGGCTGGGAGACTTTGGATGTGGTTTTAATAGAAACGCATCACCATGGAATTTAAAACTGAAAAAAAAATGGAATCAGCAAATGCGATGTAAATGAAAATCAAGCACCTGTAGATTTCTGTAGTGGGGTGAAGTGGGTGCTGTTATGTGGTAACAAAACCTCCTCACATCCAAGGCCAGGCTGGACAGGGCTTGGAGCAGCCTGGGACAGTGGAAGGTGTCCCTGCCCATGGCAGGGGTGGAATGGGATGGACTTTAAGGTCCCTTCCCACCCAAACCACTCCATGATTCTGTGATCAGAATATGGGGTTCCTGAAGGATGGTAAAACCTCTGTCTTTGGTGGTTTCCATGACTCTACTAAAGAAGGTGGAGCTGCTCTAACACTCACGGTAGTTCTGCTCCAGAGGTCAATGATTCTATTAATAACACCCAGATTATTCTAGGCGGAGATTTACTGTAATAAAGTTCCTTTGCCTTTTTATTGCTAGAGAAACAATCTGCTCTTTCTTTTGTAGTTGCAAGTGTAGCAAAAATGGATCCTCATAATTCCATGGAAAAACAGTTGTATTTTTTTAAAACATTTTTCCTTGTCCCCTTTCCATTAATTACTTCCTAACCTCTCTTCTTGTCCCTGCTGAGGTAGAGACAGCTGATGGTTCCTGTGGAATGTAGAAGTTAATATCAACTGCAAGGCAGCAGCTGATGTTTCAATATATTCTGACACAGAATTTATTTTAACGGAGTCAAACAGGAAAGTGCTTCTCTGTAGTAATTGGAACTTGTCCTTTTAACAAGTGTCATGTCATCCAGGTATTGGACATTCAGGATTTTTATTCCATTTCCCATCAGTGGATTGATTGCTCTGTTGGCACTCAGAATAAAGAGTAGTAAAATTAAACTTTCCTGTGGACGTGTGATGTGTCCTGGTGATTACACCACCATGGACAACAAAACGCAGAAATTGCAGGCAACCCGAATTTTTTCCACTTTTGTCCAAGTTGTGTATTCCTGATTCTCATCTCTTTCATTAAACCCTCATTTATTTTACCAGACTGCCCATGGAAGTGGTGGAATCGTTGTCTCAGGAGGGATTTAAAAGCTCTCTGGATGTGGCTCTTGGGGACATGAGTTAGGAATGGCCTTGGCAGTGCTGCGGAATTTTTGGACTCAGTGGTCTGAGAGGGCTTTTCCAACCTTAACAATTCTGTGATCACCTGGAAGTCAAACTGTATCCCTGTTCAGGTTTTTGAAGCATTTCAGGACTGAAAGATGCTTCTGGAGTCGAGATCCCTCATTTTCCACTCCAAGCCAGGATTAACTCCATCTAACACTTCCCTGGTAGTTGTCTGAGTTGCTTTCAGTGCTTGAGGCTTCACAAAGATACTGATTTCTCCTACTGGCAAAGTTTCACATGGACAATTTCCATCTTCTGCTTGTCCTTTTCCTCACAAGCACCAGGGAAATTGTCCATTTTCCCTTTGCATCAGCCCCTTTCTGCTTTGGAAGTCTGTTCTCATCAGCCCTTCAGAAGATGCTGTCTGCAGTAAACCAATTTTAATCAGGTAAATTAAAACCATTAGGGCCTCCTGGGTACCTGTTCTGATGCCAGAATTGACTGCAGAACTGATGGTATGTGGCCTTATTTATGCATGTATTTATTTTAATCCCGCTTAAACTCATCAGGCTACAGCTCTTTGTTCACCCTCTTGCCTGTTTGATCCCAATCCAAGTGTTAATGCTCGTACTTAACTTGAAGTTGTCAACTCCTTAAAGACTCTGTCATCGTTGATGTCTGCAAAGCTCCGGAGTGACTCTCCAGGAATTATCTGCAGCTTTTCCTGGGATGGGAAGATACAGGGATGCCCTCAGTTCTTGCCTGTGAGGTTTTGTGTGCTGCACAGGGGTCCCACCAGTGCACCTCTCACTCAGGATGTGAAGCAGCAGGAACAGAACCGGATTATTTTAATCTTATTGTTACAGTTTCTCAACAAGAAAGTTGGGAAGAAAGGCAGAACAGGGGTGGCTGCATTTTAAAGCTCGGAGTGATGGTGTGTTTTCCACCTAACTCAAGCTCCATGTGCCTCATCAAGCCCACTTTGTGTAATTTAAGTGAGAATCCACTGAAAATGGAGTTGGGCTTTATTCAGCCTTTATGTTCATCCCTTCTGGACTTTGCCTTTTGTGTTGATTTTGTGAATCAGAGCTCACAGAATTGTTGTGAATTAATATCAACAAAGCAAAGGCACGTGAAATTCCTGGGCTTAAATAATAGTTAAGGCTACTGGGACAGTTCATACTGAGATGGTATAAGAGATTTTTTTATTCCAGATTTTAAGATTTTAAGTGCTAAAAAATAAATACTTGCATTCTGAAGAGGAGGGAAACTTGCCTAAATTAATCCAGGCTGCTTCTGTTGCTCCTGTGCCAGCACCCTTTGCTTTGCTCATTGGTTCTAACTCACTTTTCCTCCCAGAGTAACACTCAGATGCAATCCTTTTTTAATATTAATTCTAATAATCCCAGAATGGTTTGGGTTGGATGGGACTTTAAAGCTCATCTCATTCCAGCCTCCTGCCATGGGCAGGGACACCTTCCAAAAGGCCAAGTTGGCTTTCAAACTCATTTGGTTTCATGAGATGTCTTAATCTTCCCTCTTCAGGGTTCTGCTCTTGCCAAACTGTTTTCACTGGTGTGAATTCCTTTGATAATTGACTATAATCCCCTGGTTTTTTTCTTTCACTCAATAACTGAAGGGTGCTCTGAGAGTGGGATGCCCTAGAGATACAGTCCTGATCCTGCAGGATTCAAGAGAACCAGGATTTCCCTCTGAATTTAGTGCACTCCCTTAATGATTTAATCAGCAAGTGAAGAAAGAGAGAAAAACACGGTGGTACATGGAGTGCTTTATGTCCTTCAGATTATTTTCCATACATTTCACTAATTACATAAACAGATGATATTTACAGGGGATTTCTGCCTGTAATTGACCTTCATTTTTTCCTGTGCACTTCCCAACCTCTCCTTGAATTTTCCTATTGTTTCCTCTTACTCATTCCACATTTAACACCATGTTTCAAGCAGTCCTTTTCTTTTGCTGGGGGCCATCTTACCAATTCCCTGTTCCCAATTCCTTTTAACTTCATCTCCTCAGCTCGATTTTGTGGGAAATTTTGGAACTCATGGCATGGACAAACATCTTCTCGAAAGCCCAATCTTCAGGTCTCCCTCCAGTTACAACACAATTACTCTTTCACTTTTACCTGATCATCAGTCCTCTGGAGCAGGAATATTCCTTTCTGTCTTTTACCTGGTGAAAAACTGTTTTTCAGGAGTTGCAGCAACGCAATCCACATTCAGGGATATCCTTATTTTTCTTTGAAAGTTTTCTCTGTGTTGACTCAAGCAGGGGAGGAATTGCATAAACTGTGAGGGGTTAGAGAAAACCTCTGGTTAGAGTTCAGCAGTGTTCCCATGGCTACTGGGACAGGTACACTGGAAGCAGGAATACTTTGGCATTTAACAGCCCTTCCAGTGATTTATGGTTTTACATAAGCTTTTCCTAAACCCAGAGGTTTTCTAGGGTTGGCACCTCTTTGCTTGTCTCCATGCCCTGTTAGTTCTGTGCTCAGTGGCCCGTGGTTATTAAAATTCTTATCAATAAAGGAGTTTCTGAGCAAGGTTCTTATTTTCTAAACTCGTACATACCTTTGGAACTCCTCTGCTTAACCAAAGGAACATTTGTTTTTTATGCCTAATGTGCTTCATGAAAAGAAACGTGCAGAGTTCAAGTAATATTTGCCTTCGATTATGGTAATTAAGTTGTCAGGACTTGAAGTCACCAAGGCAATGAGAAAATCCTTTCCTTGTTGGCCGGGGGTAACTGCTGTTCTGGGCCCAAGAGTGTTTTACACATCAGGGTGGGGAGGGAAACGGTTCTGGTCAAAAACCTCAGAGTTTGTTCGTCCTTTTGCAATCCAGGGTGTCAAAATCCTGCTCTGGGGGGAAGGAAAAAGACCCTGCAGGCCTGGGCTTCAGCAGGGCAGATGGTTTTGATCTGCTCTAAGGCTGGAAAGATGGGCTGAGACTGACAGTGTGAGGGTTCCAGAGGCCAAGGGCCAGGTCCTGTCCTTGGTCAAAACTCCCTGCAGCTCCATGGGCTGGGAAGAGCAGCTGGAGAGCTGGAAAAGGAGCTGGGGGTGCTGGTGACAGCAGCTGGACATGAGCCAGGTGTGCCCAGGTGGGCAAGAGGGTCAGTGGCACCTGGGCTGTCCCAGCTCTGGGGTGGCAGCAGGGCCAGGGCAGTGCCTGTCCCCTGTGCTGGCACTGCTGGGGCACCTCCAGGCCTGGGGACAGCTCTGGGACCCTCCTGACAAGAGAAACTTTGAAGGGCTAGAGTGTGTCCAGGGAAAGGAACAGAGCTGGGAAGGGCCTGGAGCACCAGGAGGGGCTGAGGGAGCTGGGGGGGCTCAGCCTGGAGAAAAGGAGGCTCAGGGGAACCTTGTGGCTCTGCACAGCTCCTGACAGGAGGGGGTCAGGCTCTGCTCCCAGGGAACAGGGACAGGAGGAGAAGGAATGGCCTCAAACTGTGCCAGGGGAGGTTCATGTTGGACATCAGGAGGAATTTCTTCACGGAAAGGGTGGTCAGCCACGGCAGGGGCTGCTCAGGGAGGTGGTGCTGTCCCCATCCCTGGAGGTGCCCAGGGAAGGACTGGATGTGGCACTCAGTGCTCTGGGCTGGTGACAAGGTGGGGATCAGTCACAGGTTGGACTTGATGATCCTGATGGACTTTTCCAACACGAATGATCCTGTGATGCCATGGGATTCTGTGCTTTTTGGCTTAGGTGTTTTTATAAACAGTTTACATGTATCTCAACCCATCTCTCCTGGGAATTCTGTCCTGTCAAACTTCTGCTGCAGCTCCCATTTCAAATGTAACCTGTGCAGAGACGTGTGTGGATACATCCTGTTTTTTCCCCTGTTCCACATCCCTTGTCAGGCTTCTTTGCCAGAAGTCAAATAGTTTCAGTTACTTCATAAACCCTGCAGGAACACTACAACATATCCCTACAAGAAAAGTCCCTAATTTTGATAAGTGCCCACACAAACATCACTGGAATCTCAAGTGCAGCCTTACTTTCGTTCCACTGGAATAGCTCTCTTGAAAGCAGATGGATGAGGAAATAACCACTTGTAATGCATCACTAATGACACAAATTTTTGCATTCCTGCTCATGGGAGTAAAGGTTATGGATGCATAAGGAGCCAGACCTGGAAAACCTTACTCACAAACCCTAATAAACCCCACTTCAGCCAGCAAGTTTAACGATGCCCTCAAGAGAGCCAGATCCCTTATCTGCAGCATCGTGCAATAACTATAAAGTGTTGAGATAAGTGGGATTTTATCTCCCGGCTCTCTGCTAGCCTTCCCTGAGTATCAGGTTATGGCAGTGAAAGTGGCTGTGAAATCTGACTGCTCTGATTTGGGCAGGTTTTTTACAGTCCCTGCATTCAGGATGTGTGGGCAGAGTGGATGCTCTTATCCATCCATGCATTTATGAATGGAAAAACAGGGAATTATCTCTGACTCTAATCCCTGTGGATCTCCTTCCCTTCGAGAAGGGTTGTAGGGCAGATGTTGGTGAGGACTCTACGCTATCCTTTCCAGCTTTTTCCCATCCAGAGGGGATACCTGGTTCCCTGCAGTGGGTACAGGACTACAAAAAAAAACATTAATGAGCTGAGGGAGCTGGGAAAGGCTGAACCTGGAGAAAAGGAGGCTCAGGGGAACCTTGTGGCTCTGCACAACTCCTGACAGGAGGGGACAGCCGGGGGGGTCAGGCTCTGCTCCCAGGGAACAGGGACAGGATGAGAGGAAATGGCCTCAAACTGTGCCAGGGGAGGTTCAGGTTGGTCATCAGGAGGAATTCCTTCATGGAAAGGGTAGGCAGCCATTGGCAGGGGAGGTTCAGGGAGGTTTGGAGTCCCAATCCCTGGAGGTGTCCAAGGAAGGACTGGACGTGGCACTCAGTGCTCTGGGCTGGTGACAAGGTGGGGATCGGTCACAGGTTAGGCACAATGGTCTTGGAGTCCTTTTTCAACCTAAATGATTCTGTGATTCTGTGAAATTTTGGGACATTTCCAAGAGTAATTTGTGACTTTTGCCAAGCTAAAAGCTATACCACAAAGGCTTTGTTTTGAGTGCTTTGGTATGTATGTGAACAAGGCTTAATTTCAGCTGCCTTTCTGTTTGTTTGTTTTGTAAATCTCAGATAATTTAACAAATTATACATTTCCATCTTGTGGCATTTGTTGCTTTCTCAGTCAATTCTCTTCATGCCATCCATAACATCCAGTTCCAAAGCTCCACTTTGCTTTTAGTTTGATATTTCCTTTCTAGATAGGAAACTCTTCACCTGCAGCTGGAGATCAGCAGCTCTTTATTTCATGTCTGCAGAAACCTTGTAAGATGTAACCTGTGATGTTGTTTGTGCCATCTGATAACGTGTGATCAAATAGAGCCTGTTTAAATTACAACATCTGGGACACCGTGACAGCAGAGCAGCTCCGAAACAAACATTTCCAAAGATCAGATAAGATGGAAGAGATGCTTCAATGCTGGATTGCTCCCTGGATCACAAGTTCTTTGCTGGAGAGTTATTCCAGGCATGGGATTTCCTTTGTGCCACAGGCTAATAGATTGTAGTGGATCATTTTTCATGCTGGTTTGTGTCTTGTGGAGACATGTGCTTTGTAAAGTCGGTGTAATGCACTGAGTGTGACAGTGGTAGGCATGAGTTATGCAGGAGCAGGTAAACGAAGGAACTCAAAACAAATGAAAATTGCCTTGATTTGTGTTCTCTTGATTTGCCTTCCATCCTTCCACCTCTTCTCCCTAAACCTACAGCCTTTTTAACATTAAGGGCTGCCTCACTTCCACCCAAATCTGTACTTTCACAGTTAATTTTCAAAGCACCACGTTGTTTGTCAATATTTTCCTTATTAGTGTGCAAAAACCCAGCATTATGTTGAAAGCCACAATTCCTGACTCACTCCTGCTCCTCTTTGTTCCCTTGCAGGAGGATATTGCTGATCCTGACTCCCAAGAAGAGAAGGAGAGGAACAATTGTCTCTCCAACCCCGGAGATGGTTCCAATACAGTGAAGAGTGTTCTCACTGTTCAAGAATATTTTGCCAAGCGCATGGCAAAGCTGAAGGGATCCCAGAAGGAAACAGAAACAAAGGTGGATCATTCCATCCCGACAGCTGATGAAGCTGTGGAGCCCTCAGAAGAGATGGAAACCAAAGTCAAGAAGAAAAAGAAGAAGCAGAAGAGAGACGATGAGGCAGAGAGGACAGAACGCTGTGAGAAGCCAGGGAAACAGCCTAAGACAGGGAGCTTGGATGGGAAGGAACAGGATGCTCCTCTAAATGAATGTCACAGAGGGAAAAAAAAGAGGAAACATAAAGAGGAGCATGAAGGGGAAAGCCTCAGTTGTGATGAAAATACAGGCAGTGGAGAAATTTCTGTGGGAATGTCTGAGGGGGAGAACCTCAGCGCAGAGGAGCAAGAGGAAAAGCAGAAGAAACGCCATAAGAAGAAGCACAAAAAGCAGAAAGAGGAGACAGGTGAGTGTGTGGAAGGAGCACCCAGGAAGAAAAAGAAGCACTGCAAGAACATTTAACCCCTTCAGGCTCAGGCTGGGGCTCTGGGGTGAGTCTGTGTTAGAGGAGGCTCTGTGTAAACACAGCACCAGAGAACACATTGTACTCCAGGCTTGGACACTGCTCCAGCTCCAGACTGGATCTAAACATAGACTGGATCTAAACTCAGACTCCATCTACACCCAGACTGGATCTAAACACAGCTCTTCCAAGGGAAAACGTGGTGATGGGCCAACAGGAGCTTCAGTGCTGCATTCAAAAGGGATCCACATGGAGGACTAACACATCAAGACTGTGAAAGGCAGGGAATGACTTTCTACTGCTTCACACTGACTGTTTTTCTCAATCCAGGGAAAAAAAAACCAAACAAAAAAATCACCCTAGTACTGCCTTTTTATTAAAGTTGTTTCTACTTGTGAGAGCCAGCTCTGCTTCTGGAAGCAGGAGGTGATTTGCAAAGCTCTCTGTGTTTTGTCACTGGTTTTTACCAAGTGGTGTCTAATTTTTACACTGATCTCCTTTTACGTATAAAATGAATGTTATTTCTTCCCAAAACACTTACTCTGATTAGAGGTTTTTTCCTGAATGTCAGTTCTAAAGGATGAAATGAAATTAAATAAAAAGATTTCCCTGTGCATCCAAACCATTGTGACACAGTTGTAATTTTGCACCAAAGCTAAAGGAAATGTGTATTAACCATATCCTTTATTAACCATACCTAAATCTTGGATTCCCAGGCAATACTCAGGGTCTCTGCAGTGGTGCCTCTGACATTCAGAAAGTTGCCTTGGATAGAGCAAGGTTTTTTTCCCTGAAATTGGGAGACCAATAGATTTTAAAAGCCCAGTCAGATGCATTTGGTATTGCCATTCACACATTGAAAAGTTGCAGTTTAGATTTATAACCAAACTAGAGCTTGTTTCTCATTGTAAGCCTGGAAATAAGGAATGCTGGAACTGGGCACTGCCACAAGCAGTTTTGTGGGAGATCTTAAATGTCCAGCATGAATTTTGGCATTTTAATATCACTCAGAGCTGTCAGAAGAGACAGGTGAGCTTGGAAGTGGTGGAATGGGAAGAGGGATTCACCTTCTTGGTGTCCTGTTCTGGTATTTCTTTGGCCACAGCACAGCCCTGAAAACCAGCCAGTTATCCTGGCAGAATCCAGAACTCAAATCCATTAGCTGCTCATTTCATCCAGGCCTGGCTGGGTTTCATCAGTGTAAATCTAAAACATCCCATTGGCTGCTCTGCTGAATGAAATGGGTACATTTTTATATTGTCTCAGCTCAGTGGAGTTGCTCAACATGGTTTGAGGAACATTGTCAAGATGCAGATGTTAATAGGAAAAAGAATTTCCTTAAGCTGCCTTTATTGTGCAGTGGAGGAAGCTCCATCTGCAGCACCCAGACCACATGGAAGGTTTGGTCACAGCTCAACTCCTCCTTTTTCAGATCTCTTGGTTTCCAAAGCACCTTTTTTTATTTTTTTCTGCCCTCAGGATATGCTCATTCACTGCAGCAAAATGAGTTTCACTTCTTACATGGGAGGACAAGATGCCTTTCCCTGGGATTCCCATGCCAGGGGCTTTAACCCTTGGAGAATCTCCTTTTCAGTGTTGGACAATTATTATCCAATATAATCCTGCTTGTCCCTGGCTTCCTTAAGTGAAACACCATGGAATACCATCAGTTGTTATCAAGCTGGGAGGAAACTCCATGCTTGAGGTGAAAAAAATACCTTCTCAATGGAAGAGGACAGCAGAATAATGCTTTGTGTTATATTGAAGCATCCCTCCTGAATTCTTGCTCACCACATATTTGAATTCTTATTAGTAGAAGCCAAAAGCCTGATTGTTTCCAATTATTATTTTTTAACTCTTAAGCAACTAAACTTTACAGCCTCTCTGAGATTTCAGTTTAAAAAGGTCAAGGAATAAAGTTTCCTTCTCCAAATACTGCTGGGCTTGTTTGTTTGTTCCCTCGATTAATTTCCATGCGTTTCTGTGTGCCGATTCTTGTGGGTGCTTGGCCACATTCCAGTGTCAGTTACAGGAAGAATAAAACCAGGAATAAACCTTTAAATTTGTGCTGTTACTCCTGTTAAGTTCAAGATACCCAAGACTTAACTCTGGCTCAAATGGAAATATCAGCTACAAATGGAAGATTCTCTATTTCTGCAAGAAATACATGGCACTGTATCCCGGGAAATGTGGGATTTTTATGTGCCCCGAGCTCTGCATGTGGTTGTAGGAGGGCAAAAACCATAATAAATAAATAATCATAAATCATAAATTGCTTGTATTTGACAGAAGCAATTGATTTAAGTGCTCTGTTCTGTGTTTGTGGTCAGCATTACTCAATGAAAAGCTCTTCTTACCAGATACTGTCCAGTGAAATGGATGATTGGAACAACAGGAACATGTTTCAGAATAATAAATTACATATATATTTTTTATTGTTTGTTTCTCGTGGGTTTTGAGTTCGGTTTTAACCCAACTCTGGTTTGGCAAGCAAGGCCTTTTTTAGAAAGCATAAGAAAAAGAATTACGTCAGTGCCCAGATGGTGGAATTAGCAGAATGCGAGCACAAAGGAACGACTTGGTTTCATTTCCGCGAAAATCAGACTTTTAAACTCCGAGGCCTTTTGTTAGAAATTCGTCCATTGTACTCACAGAATGAGGTGGCTCCAAGTGAAATTACCTGGACACCAAGGAAAATGAGACTCCCAGCTCTGCTTTCACTCCCGAACGGAGAACGAGGCACGCGCAGCACAGATATTAAAATGTTTTCAGTTTTGGTAACCCTGGGTCAGCAGCGACAGGAGGAAATTTTCCTTTTTGCATTGGGAATGTTCCAATATGATGGTTCCTCCTGAGCTGCTCCGTTCTTTGCAGGGATGGGGCTGCTCTTTGCTGTGATTCTCGGAATTCGCTGTGGGATCCATGGCCAAGGACGCGATTTGCAAGTGGAATGTTGGAGCGGCAAGAATGGAGGTTGAATTGTGCTTGTAAATACCTGCAGGCACCAAACTGTCCTGGGAAGCAGAGACCGTGGGAAAACAGTCCTGGTACCACCGTTGGACACAAATCTGTGTGAGCTTCATGGGCTTTGGGAGTTTAGTTTGACACTGGAGCTTTCCTTGGAGCCAGGGGTGGGCGATGGCCCTGGAGCACCCCAAGTGACAGCCCAGGTATGTGGAATTCAGCATTCCTTGAATTCCCTCCCAAGATGTTCTAGCTCTGCTGCTTTCCACACAGCCCTCGGAAAGCAAAGGTAGAATTGTAGAATCATGGAATCGCTAAGGTTGGAAAAGCCCTCCAGGATCATTGAGTCCAAACATTCCCTCAGTGTGACCAAGGCCACCTCTGACCCGTGTCCCCAAGTGCCCTTCAGTAACAACCAAGGTTTGTTTAAAATATAAATGCAAGACACCATTAAAGATTTCAGAACCACCTGTCCTTGTGTTTAAGTGACTTTGAGTCCTATTGATATGCAGCTGCTTTGTGACATTTGAGAATTGAGGGGCTGGAGCATGTCCAGGGAAGGGAACAGAGCTGGGGAAGGGCCTGGAGCACCAGGAGGGGCTGAGGGAGCTGGGGGGGCTCAGCCTGGAGAAAAGGAGGCTCAGGGGGAACCTTGTGGCTCTGCACAACTCCTGACAGGAGGGGACAGCCAGAGGGGATCTGGCTCTGCTCCCAGGGACACGATGAAAGGAAACTACCTCAAAATGCACCATGGGAGGTTCAGGTTGGACATCAGGAGGAATTTCTTCATGGAAAGGGTTTTTATGCATTGGAAAGGGCTGTACGAGGCAGTCCCCATCCCTGGAGGGGTTTAAAGCCATGTGGATGTGGCACTTGGGGACATAGGCCAGAGGTGGCATTGGCACTGCTAGGGAATGGTTGGACTCGATGATCTTTGAAGGCTTTTCCACCCTAAACCATTCTGTGAAATTTTCGGGGAGAGCTCAGCATCTCGTCCATGGCTGCAGTGCTTCTTTAAGCTGCCCTGGTGCTCCTCAGCAAGGACAATTAGCTGCATTCATCAGTGTAATTAGCCAATTTTCTCCTGTTTAAACACACGAGGCTGAAGTTGTTGCAGCATCCACCTTCAAAAGGCACAATTTACGTCACAAAACCTCCAAACCTGCCAACACTGAGGGGAGGAAGGAAGCTCCAAGAAGAGAGGGAAACCACACAAAGTCTGTTGGAAACACTGCCCAGCATCACGCCTAGCTGGAAAAAAGATCTGGGAACAGTGTATCCTATTGGACTCTGGGCATCCAAAGCCTTTTTTGTGCCTAATTCCTCCTCATTCCTGGGCAGGAACCCCCAGGAAGGATCAGAGCTCAGAGAACGTGGGACAAGAACCAAGGCTTTTGTCTCTGTACCTGTTCCATCCAGGGATAAACCAATTTTTTCTTGGATCAGCAAACTTTTAGTGATGTGGTACCAAAAAATACAGTCAAAATACACATTTTTGTAGTGGCAAAAGGGCAATATTGTTGTAAAACAAATCAAAGCTCCATTTCTCAGCAAGTCAAAATATGCTTCTGAATCACTCAAAAACTTATTTTTCTTATCTTAATCCATCTTTATAAATTTTAAACTGTAAGAGGGAAACTCCTCCTTGTTCCTTTTAACCTAAAGGCACTAAAATATAAATTTTTTTAACCTTAAATCTTCATTTTAGAAATGGTAAAAGCAAAAATATTCAGCACCGTGCTGAAAAATTTAGTATTTTGGGTAGGTTATCTGTATTTTTTGTATAATGGGAAAGCTGTGGGGTTCTCCTAGAAAATAAATGGTCCAGGTAGCAATCCCTGGGGAAAACCTGGTGGAATCAGGGAGGATGGGCGATGGGCAGAGTTGGGAACTGCAACTCTGAGAGACTTCTCTGCTGGGAACCCCCAGCTGTCTCTGCAAAAACTTCCCTTGGGAGCCGAGAGTTTCATCAATAATTAAGGAACACGTGAATATTGAGCTAATTTAGGATTTGCACTTTCTCACACATTTTAATGTCCCTGAAGGTGGTGGGGTGAAGGGAGGGGGGGTGAAAATAAACCCTCCCTTTGCAGGAGTAAAATTCCAGATGTTGGATCCCCCCCAAAAAAAAAAAAAAAGAGGGATATTTTTAAAGAGATGGTCATTCCATATAGGGTTCAGCCACTCATTTTCTGCCTGACCCATGGGAGTTACTGCCACCGTTCCCCATCCGTGAAAATGGGGGAGAACAAAGCTTTCTTCCCCCCTTTGTCTGCTCCGTCTATTTTCGCTCGCGGCTTTTCGCCGTAATTTCCCTGTTCCCAAAGCCCTGGGAGAGCTCTGCTGCTTCCTGTGCCCCAGATACAGGTGAAGCCTCGCAGCAGAGCGAGTGGGGAAGGTGAGCACAAAAAAAAAAAAAAATAAAAAAGGTAATCCCGAGGTTTTTTCCAGACTAATTACCCCGATCCGGTGGCAATTAAGAGGTGGCATTTTCACATGGCCCCGGCCTCCTTTATGTAATGCGGGAGCTTCCGACAGGACAGGTTTGACCAGCATTTTAGGCAGGGTGCAGAATGAAACCCTCCTTACTAATGCCATCAGAATGCCAGGTGCTACAGGAGACGGGGAGAAGGGGAAAGGAAAAAAGTGGTTATTAATAATAGTAGCAGTGTTTGCACTTAAAATTCTGTGTGGGGGCCCTGGGAAGGGAGGAAATCCAAACGAGGAATATTCTGCCGGATTTCTTTGTGCTGTAACCACACAGGAGCGCCAGATTGTGTCTCAGGGGGTTCTGAAAAGCCACGAGTTGACCCCTGTGATACCTTTGGGAGGTCAAATGTTACTCCCAGGATGTGGAGGGAATAATGAGGATCGGGAACACCAGGAGAGCTGCTCTGAGAGCTTCCTGGCTTCGGCAGCAGAGGCAAGAGGTGGGTGCAGGTCCAGTCCTTGCTCAGGCTTTAACCTCTCCCGAACCTTTCCACCCATCCTACAAAATGTGGAAATAGGGCAAGGGTGGAGGCAGTCCTGTAAAAGGGATCGAGTGGAATTCATCCATTCCTTTTCCCTAGAGGGGATGTATTCTACTGCTGCTGCTAAAATTTCATGGCCTCTGGGGCCTCGACAGAGGTGTTTTTATATTAATGATGTCCAGGCCTGAGCATCCTGAGGGTTAAAAAGTAACACCGAGCCATGCACCATATTCACCAAACCCAAAGCACCACTGTATTCCAAATAAAACCCTGCAACCCTGGGCAGCCTCTTTTTCAGGGTACTTCAACCCCTACTGAAGGGAACTTTAAAAAATTTAAGGATGTTCCAGGTTTTCTTCCCAACCTCTCGCTGCCGACCTCTGCAGCAGCGCCAGCCTGCAAAATGCACCAGGGAGAGCTGTGCAGGGCAGGGTGGAGAGTTTGGCATCCTCTGTCCCTGCCCCATCCCGGCACTTCGAGGCGTGAGACAGGACCCGGGGAGAGAACTGGAGCTGCTGGGACAGAACAAGCTGTCCCCAGGAGCGTGCCCGGCTCCAACCCCCAGATAAAAGGCAGCTCCTCTGTGTGTGTGTGGAAGGGGTTTATAAATCTGTCCCGAGACCAGGAAATCTCCTGCGCCTTTTAGATTTAAGAGAAGTTGCCTTCCTGTTGTATTCCCAGATAACGCAGCTCTGATGGAGCCCACTTGTAAATAGCTTAATAGATTTCATCAGTTCCTTTGGAAAATGTTGTTGCTTCCGCAGGGTTTTAATTCGGGAAAAGCTCGGGGAGGGCAATTGCTGACAGATTCCAGCTCTCCTGACCCCAAAATCGCTGCGATCCACGAGAAGCCAGAGCCATCCCTCTCCCGTGCAGAGGGAAGGGAGAGACCAGGAAGCTCAGGCGGATCCTGCCCGGCTCGCATTTACATGAGCTCTCTCCATCACTCCTAATCTGACAAGAGTCAATAGGAACACCCAGGCACGTGGGAAACCTGCCCGAACTCCCCGGCCTGGGATCTGCGCCGGGGTTTTCCCCCCTGCCTTGGGGTCAGGTGGGGCAGCCTTGGCCAGCCCCAGGATGCGCCCGCCCATCCCTCACCCCTTCCCGCTGCTCTTCTGGCAGCGAAGAGAGGAAATCCAGCGTCAGTCAAAGCGGAGCCCTGCAGCCCCATGTCAGCGGGTCAGAGTCATAAAGGAATCCAGCCACTAAATATATTCCTCAGGGCAGGTCGCAGGGATGAGCCGGGAAAGGGCGGCCAGCTGTGGATTTTCGGTGCCATCACCTTTCCTGGAGATGCTTTGTCCTAGTGGGGGGAATGCTGCTTGGATGGATTTCCCACCCTCATTTCCCTCCCTGCCACCTCTAGCTGGGGTTAGTGGGGAGCACCATTGTATGGCTTTGGGACTCCCATCCCATCCAGGCTTTGTAGGATGGGGCAGCACTCCATAAAAAGATCCTTTGTCTCCCAGTGTCCAAGGATGGGCAGTGGGGGCCAACTGGGAATGTTTCAGCCTCTTTAGGCTGTGCCTAGCCCCATCCCTGCCTCGTTTGCCCCTAAAAGTTCCCTCAGGAGTCCAGCCAGGCTGGGCAAGCACCCATCAGAAGGTTCATGGTGTCACGGTTTCCATCCCGTGCAAGGAGACCTGGAAATTTGGGGTGAAAACCCACATGGGGTGGGCAAAGCACAGCCTGGACTGGTGGTTAAAGCAGGAGGGGTGGGGAAAAGGGGTTCCCGCCTGTGGGATCCATGCCCTGATTTCCCCTGGCAAAGAAGGTTCCTGCAGCTTGCCAAATCCCAGGGAGGTGCCTTTTGCACCCCAGTGGGATTTTCCTTTTGGTGCAATTTTCCTTTTCTTTCCAAGTTTTCAGTGCCTTTATCTCCTCTCTCTGTGTTATCCCCAGCCTTTAAAGTCTGAGGGTCTCTGAGGTGCAGGGGCGCAGTGGGGCTGGCTGGGGGGAGGGACATTTCCAGCTCTCACTCCCTCCCAGCAGGCAAAATAAGGGAAAATAATAATAAAAGAGGGGGAGGGGGGAGTGGGAAGGAGAAAGGGGAGGCTTTGGGGGTGCTGCTTGCCCGGGGGGTGCCGGGCTGAGGGTGGGGAGAAGTTTTCTCGCAGCACCATCCCGGCCGGGGCTGAGGAGTTTGCAAACAAGGAGGAGCAGCGAGTCCCTTCGGTGTCATTGGAGGAGGCTTTTTCCAAGGAGCTCATAAATACGGGAGAGGCCGGGCAGGAGGCTGGGACTGCGCGGGGACCCCGAGGGCAGCGCGGCGGGCCGGGGGGGCCGGGGGGGCCATGGCTGCGCTGCTCAGCACATTCCCCTGGCCGGAGCGGCTGGAGGGGGACGCGGACGAGGGGCTGTCCCCAGGGCCACCCCCGCGAGCCTCGCAGGGCGAGAAGGGCTCCGAGAGTCGCATCCGCCGACCCATGAACGCGTTCATGGTGTGGGCGAAGGACGAGAGGAAGCGGCTGGCGGTGCAGAACCCCGACCTGCACAACGCGGAGCTCAGCAAGATGCTCGGTGAGGAGCGCGGCGGGCGCGGGGCTGGGGGCGCGGCGCGGGGGGAGCCCCCCGGGCATCCCCCGGGGTGCAAACCCTGCCCGGATCCGGTGCCCCGGTGGGGAGCACTCGGGCACCCACCCAGCCACCCAGGTGTAAATCCTGTCGGGATTCGGTGCCCACCGGAGATCCCTGGCGGTGCAAACCTCGTTCGGATTCGGTACCCCTGAGTCCCCCAGGGCATTGCTGGGAGTGCAAATCCTGCCTGGATCCAGTGCCCCGCGGGAGGCACCCACGCACCCACCCGGGCATCCCATGGGATGCAAATCCTGCTCGGATCCAGCGCTCCGGGGTGGGCACACGCCTGCGATCCCGGGAGTGAAAACCCTGCTCGGATTCAGTGCCTTGAGGTCGGGATCCAGGCACCCTCCGGCCATTCCTGGGGTGCGACGCCTGTCCAAATCCAGTGTCCCCACGGTGGGCACCCACGCGCTCACGCAGGTGTCCCACGAGGTGCAAATCCCGTCCAAATCCAGTGCCCCGGGGTGGGCACCATGCACCCACCCGGTCACCCCCAGGCTGTAATTCCCACCCAGATCCGGTGCCCCGGACTGGGAAGCCAAACACCGCTGGCTATCCCTGGCGGTGCCAACCCTGACCAGATCCGGACCGGTCTGGCACACAGCAGGAGGACACCCCTGCACCCACCTGGCTGTGCTGGGGAAGCAAAGCCAGCCCGAGGACAGCACCTGGGGGTGCAAAACCTGTGGAGTTCTGCATCCCGGGAGCAGCACCCATGCACCCACCCTGTCACCCATGGGGTGTTCACCCCAGAACTGTCCCACACTCCAGCTGTGCAGCCACCCCTCAGGGTGCAAAGCCTGATGGTGCCCTGCATCCCAGGGGACACCCTGCCACCCCTCTGCTGCAAACCCTGAGGGTGCTGCCCTGCTGTGCGAAGAGGGACCCCCAATTTCCCCTGGCCTGCCCTTGCTGTCCCACTTTGTCCCAGTACTGCATGGCTAGGGTGTGTGTGTGTGTATTTCCGCTGTTACTTTTGGGGGATCACAGCCCATTCTGAGCGCACGTTTGTTTCCCATCCCCCAACCACTATTTCTCCCTTTCTCCCAATCCCCATTTTTGATGTGAAACCAAGAGGGCAAACTAAGATTACCAGCCCAGACAGCCTGAGAAAGAGCTGCCCGAATTGCAACACAGCTTTGCTGCCCAACCTCTTACCCAAAGTTTGTGTTTCCCTGGACAGTTCTGCAGTGTTTTCTTTGGTGGTTTGGGTTTTCTCCTCACTGCTTTGCCGTGCAGCATCTCAGCTTATTACGGCTATTTCTGCTGTCTCAGACCATGGGAAGGCATCAAAGGCTTTGATCTATATCCTCATTTCTTCCCCTTACCCTGAGGAGCAGCCTGGGACAGCCTCCCTGTGGGATAAACCCCCCCTGCCCGATGCTGCTTCTCTGTCCTGCATCTTGGGGACATTTTATCTCAAACAGGGAGGAGCAAGGAATTACAGCATAGAATTACAGAACCATGAAATATTTTGGGTTGGAAGGGACCTTAAGAACCATCTAATCCATCACCCTGCCCTGGGCAGGGACACCTTCCACTACCCCAGGCTGCTCAGAGCAGCTGTCACAGTGCCCAGGTCTCCTTGTGCCCTGGTGCAAGCCCTGGCAGGGCACAGGCTGGGACACCTTAAAGGACACCACGCCCTGACCCCTGCTCAGCCAGGCATGGCCTTGCCTGTCCCTGTGCCACAGCCAGGCTCTGTCCCAGCCCATGGGACTGGGAGAGTTCATCCGCCTGGATTTATTTACTAACCCTGAGCCCACCCTGTGTGGGGCCTTGAGATGAAGGGATTTGGAGAACTTACAGTGGCTTCAATTCCCCCCTTCTTTTCCCACCCGCTCCTGCCTCATCCTCCCGCGGGCTTTTTAGGATCCATCCTCTGTGCGTACCAGCTGGGATATGGGGAGCCCTCGGGAGGCTGCGGGTGCTAAGGGAGCATGTCCTCCGTTTCAGGGAAGTCCTGGAAGGCGCTGAGCCTGTCGCAGAAGCGTCCCTACGTGGAGGAGGCCGAGCGGCTGCGGGTGAAGCACATGCAAGATTATCCCAACTACAAGTACCGGCCCCGGCGGAAGAAGCAGGTCAAGCGCATCGGGAAGCGGGTGGATCCCGGCTTTCTGCTGGGCAGCCTGACCCGGGACCAGAACTCTGTGCCGGAAAAGCGGACCTGCAGCCGGGCCGGGGGGGACAAAGAGGGCCCGGGTGAGTACGCTCCCCGCCCGGGGCTGCCGGCTGTGCGGGGGTACCGGGAGGCTCCGGGCAGCGGCAGCAGCGCCAGCGTGGACACCTATCCCTATGGGCTGCCCACCCCGCCGGAGATGTCCCCCCTGGATGCCATAGACCCCGAGCAGAGCTTCTTCTCCTCACCCTGCCCCGAGGAGCATCACCGCTCGCACCTCGCCGGTGCCACCTTCTCGCAGGAGTACGCGGGCGGCTCGCTCCCGTGCGGCCACCACTCGCTCAGCCCCATGCCACAGCCGGCCACCTGCATGATCCCCCCGGCCTCCAGCTGCCCTCCCCTTCCTCCTCCTCCTCCTCCCAGCTACTACACACCTGCCTTCCCCTCCCTGCCCCCTCCCAGCCTCCATGCCCACCTGGGCCAGCTCTCCCCGCCGCCCGACCACCATGGCTTCGACACCTTGGACCAGCTGAGCCAAGCGGAGCTGCTGGGGGAGATGGACCGCAATGAGTTTGACCAATATCTCAACAACCCCGGCCATGGCGACCACCACGGCGGGGCCTTGGCCAACGGGCACGTCCCGGCATCTGGCAGCTCCCACAGCTCCGAGAACAGCCTCATCTCCGTCCTGGCCGATGCCACGGCCACCTACTACAATAACTACAGCGTCTCTTAGGAGCCCAGCCGGGGCCGCCTGGACCGGCCAAGGAAGGACCCGACACTGTTCCAAGGCGTTGCTTCCTGGGGACATCGCCTGCGGCCCCTCAGGGTGACCGAGTCCGAACCGCAGGGCCCTGGAGTCTCCTCGGTGTTGTAGGTAAAGGATTTGGGTTGTTGGGTCACCACCACGCAAAGCCTGGAGAGCTCTGCTCTGACTGGGGCCAGGGGGCAGTTCCCGAAAGCAAAGCCCTTCGGTCAAGTCCCTCTTCCAAAGCAGAGATGCTCCTGGGAGTGTAGGAAGGCTGCCCCTCACTTTGGGGCATCCCCAGCTCTGCTTTGGAGTCAGGAGTGCGGCAGCACCCCACAAAGATCAGGTCTGAATTCCCCCTGGAAGGGGGAAAGGCAGGGATGGAAGAAGGGAAGATTCTGGTGAAGGTCCACGAGCTGGTATTGGGTTCTGGTGGCGGCGTTGCTGCAGCTACCCTGACCTGCCCAAAGGGGATTAAACCCCACATCCCCTGCCCCCGGAGCATGGATTAGGGGCTTCATCCCTTGGGAAAGCCCAGAGGGGGTGGGACACCAGCCAGGAGAGGGGCAGCTGGCCCCGAGGGCACTGAGCATGTTCTGGAGTGGGGTAAGATCGGGGCTTGGAAAGGCAGGATCCGGCCGGCATCGCCCCCCGGGAACAGGTCCTGGGATGAATATTTTGGCCAAGAGGTGATGATGTAGCAAACACTTTTTTAATCAAACATCCTTTGAAGGGGAAGGCTCTGTGTTTGGAGCCACAGTGCCCAATGCCTCTCCTAACTCTGGCATTTTATTGCTTGTAATAAAGCTGTACATTGCTTTATTCCTTCCATTATTCCCACCCCAACCTTGGATTTTGTATTGCTCGAGTTCTCTTCCTTTCCATAAAGATGAAGTTTTATTTTAAATCAGTTATATGACATGATTAATCTTAGTGTTTACTGTATGGCACTTGGTAATGATTAGTTAGTAATGTGGTTATGATTTCCTGGTTTCAATCCCCAAAATGTCTTAATAATAATTGCAAAGAATACTTAAAAAAAACCCCAAAACTTCACTGGTTTTTAAGCTAATACATTCCATCTCTTTTGTGTGACTCTATGCATTTTGAATGAGTGTAGATACGAGTTTGCATAAAATATTTAATTTAAATAAATATGTTTTTATACGATGATTGTTCGATGATTTAAATTGCTGTTGCTATTGACAACAGTTTTCAAAACAGAAACATTTCCCGTGCAAGTGCTATTTTTTTATATTTTTGTTGTCATTGTTGTTGTTGATATTTTCAGCCAAATTTTTCTACTTCCATTTTTTTTATAAATAAAACAAAGACCTGTGGTTATCTTTACAAATTGTGGATTGCTTTCTAACAAACCAACTTGGGGCATGACGAGTGCCTACCCTCACTTTTCGTGGAGTGTCAGCTTTTCGTGGGGTTCAGCTCACTGTGGTGGCCTTGATCCTGCTTTTTGCCATCTCTCAGATGTGATCTTTTCAATTCTGTTTCCATATTACAGTGAAGCCAAGAGCTTTGCCTTTGGTGTCATGGTGAGCATTGATGATGTAACCAATTTACAGAGTGCCAGTGCCTGGAGCGTGGATTTCAGCCACATTTAAGGCTCTCTTTTCTTTCACAGTTTGGGCCGATTCACCTTTTGAGGTGCTCCACGGTGTGGAGACCTTGAAAAGGGTCCTCGGTGCAGGTGCAGATCGAGGCAATTAGGCTCAGAAACGTGGGGTCAAATCTGGGGAGCCACGTGAAGGTGGTGTTGAGTGATGGTCTTCAGCAAAGAGCAAAGCTTAATCCATGTTGTCTTCCACAGAAAAACATCACAACCTGCTCTTGCCGGACACTGAGCCAGGCTGTGTCCCTGCTGTCCCTGAGGGACAGAGAATCCCAGAGTTGTTGGGGTTGGGAGGGACCTCTGGAGATCCCAGGCAGGGTAAACACCTCCCAGAGCAGTGTCCTCCCAGGCTGGGTCCTCCTGCTTGGCCCCAGAAGGTGGAGGAGCACATTTCCTAGCATCACCTCCATGTGGCAGCTGGGAGGGGTCTCCAGAGGCCACCCAACCAATCCAACCCAATCCTGTCCCTCAGGATGGCTTGTATCCCAAAAATTATTTGTTTCTGACCCACGGAGCCTGTGGTCCCAGAAGGTGGAGGCTGTGTGAGTATTTGGGGAGGCACCAACCTGATCTTGTCCCGTGCTCCTTCATCCTCCACTTGCGTTCCCTGGATTCAGTTCTTCCCTCCTGCTTCTTCCTTTATCCATCTCTCAGGCATCCAAACTCTTGGCCTTTCCTTCTAGGGGGAGAGGAATGGATACCTTTGGGTGTCCTGCTGGCCCTACAGTGATGGTGACTCCCAGACTGGGGTGGCTCAGCCTGAATGTGACTCTTCCGAGAGGATTTTGGAGCTGGAGGGAGGGAGGTGCCAGGGTCCTGTTTGACCTCTCTGCCCACCAGCATTGACTCACGTGGGACCTTGCCAGGAGCAGGAATGGTGCTGGAGAAATCCTGCTTTTCCCTTCTCCATCTCTCCCTTGCAATCCCTGTGGTGCCCCGGGCCCGAGAGGCAGCTGAGAACAGTGAAACTGCATTGGGGAGGAGGCTCAGCTGTCTCAGCCCCCCAAAAAATCAGCTCTGGCTATTGCCACCAGCCTGATTTGGGCTGTCACATTCTCTGCCTTATAGGATCCTTTCTCCAGGACATTGTGGCTGCTCCCGCCTGTCCTTCTCCTTATTCCCATGCTCTGAGAAATGATGGGATTGACTGCACCACCCCATAAGCCTTTTCCCTCCTTGCTGCCATCCCATGCAGGGCTGGTGGAGGCAAACCTCCCTCCAAGAGCTCCCAGAGCCTGATTTCCCAAGGAAAAGGGGTTTCTCCTTGCACCCCATCCCCAAGGAGCCCATGGGGCCGGGATAAACAGAGCGCCCCGCCAGCCAAGCCTGTCCCCACTTGCTCGGCCCAGAGCCACGTGAGGAGAGGTGGGAGCTTGTCCCTGTGCTCTCCGCACGCCAGGAACAGCTACAGGCCCCAACCGGGAGCTGGGGCCCCCCGAGGGCGTTGGAAGCCGCAGCCAAGGCGAGGTGCGGCTCCCTGGGAGCCACGGCCGGATCCGGGCACACGCCCAGTGCCGGGAGCGGGCGGCTTCCACCCCCAGGACACCGCAGCCGAGATGAAATTCAGGAGCAAAACCATCTCTGGCGGGATGGAAAATGAGATGCCATGGGTCAGCCCCCGCCCCACAGCAATTTTTTGGGATGTAGGGGGCAGATGGGAAATAAGTGGCTGGCAGAGGTGGGAAGGAGTGGTTTTTCTTGGAAAGTGGACATGTGGAAGGCTGATGGCCACAGTGGTTTATGGATGGAGGGGGGGTCTCCACCCCAAGCAGGACTTGTTCTGCACCAGTCTCAGGCATGTTCCTCCTCCCTCCCCACCCCAAACCCAGGAGCCCAAGGCTGTCTCTGTGCCCACCAAGGAGTCCTGTGGTTTGTGGCCTGCTCTCCCCAGGCTGGGATCGGCTGGGAACCCACAGGAAAATCAAATCAGGGCTGCAGGAAAGGATAAAATCGCCTCCCACCACATTTGGGCTCCTGCTTGGGGGTGTCAGCTCGAGCCAGGACGGGGGTGTCTCCTTGCCAGGAGGTGACCAGGGTGAGCCCTCTGCCCCCGGTGTCTGGTGGCCTTGGCCGGTCCTTGGCCCCGTGACTGTGCAGGTCGTGGTGCTGGGCATCAGGAGCAGGGATGAGGTCACCTTCCCGGATAGCTGGGATTGGGCTGGCCGGGAGCTGTGGAGTGTGTCATGCCCTGGGCGATTTCCTCTTTGTCCCTTGAGCAGGTGGTGACTCCTCTCTGTCCTCACTCTGCTTGTCCCGGGGCCACTGGGCAGGGGTGGACCGTGGTGACAAAGAGCCACGTGGATGTTCCATGCCTCAGTTTCCCTGTCCGTAAAAGAGATAATTCTTCCTTCCCTCCCACCTTTTTTCCAAGCAGTGCCAGGACATGACCTGTCTCTTCCCAAGAGTCTGAGCAGGACTGAGTGCTTGTGCTGCCCTTTGCACAAGGGGGCCCGCCCCACACGAGAGATCTGGATCCTGCTGTGAAATCAGCTGGGAGATGACAATTTTCCCTGATTTTTCAAAGCAGAACCAGGTGAGGGAATTAGAGGCTGAAAAGAGGGTGAGGTGACCAAACTGAGCTCACCCTGCAAATAAATCAGCGACAGAGCCTCACCCTGGCCAAATCATCCCCAAATCCCCTTTTACCCCTTTTTTCCTCACCTTCCCCCTCCATCCCTTTTTTTCCCCACCCCACCCCGAGTCCAAACCCCTCTGCACCCCACAGCGGGGAGGGCAGGATCAGGCCCTCCCTCCCGTCTCTCCAGAGGAGGGAATGAGACAAGCTGCTGAGTGGTTTCCTGCCCAGCACTGCCAATGGGAGCTGCTTGGGGTGCCGGGAGCAGGGGAGGATGTATCCGGAGCTGAGTGTTTCCTGGCAGATAAGGCCAACCCCTCCTGCCGGATGTTATGAGTCCAGGTCCTACCTCCACGTTTCAAGAGAAGGGGCCGAGGAAAGGCTTGGATGTTTATGTCAAGGAAAAATAACTTCTCCCTCTGTGTACAATCCTCTGGCTCCCCCAGGGCTACGTGCGGGAGGGTAAATGCTGGGAATAGGAAAACAGGGGCGAGGAGGGTGGTGGGAGACAAGGGGGGCTGTGGGCAGGCTGGGGTCCCTCCCTGCCCACTACGGCTGCGTGGGAATGTGCCAAGGCAAAGGCAGGATGGAGATGGGTAGAGGAGCCTGGGGCTGGATGCAATGCAGGCTCAGCACTGTGGGGTTGGGCTCAGCATCAATCCAGAGTCACCTCTGGTGCCCACCTGGAGCGGATCCAGCCCCCAGTTGGGATTTCTCCTCATCCTTCAGATGAGTCCCTTCAAAGCCAGAGCCCCTGTGGGTGGAGATCCAGGGTTATCCTGCCCAACTCTTCATCCAGGGAATCAGAGATGGTGGCAGAGTTGGGGCTGATGGCCCAGCCGGCTGGGGAGGAGGGAGAGATTGTGCTGTGGGTATGGAGGGAATGAGAGAAATGTGGATTTTCTCCATATATATTTTTTTAAATAAGTAGAATCCAGTGCTGGCCAGATCCTCCTCTTTTGAGTGTAGCTGTGCTCTCCTAACACCCCCCTGGAAACATCCCCAAGGCTCAAGCCAGAACCTCTGCACTGCCTGAGGGCTGCTGCATGTCCAGGACCACCTCTGGATGGAACACAGACCTGCACCAGATTTAGACTGGTAGAGAAATTAGGACAGGGAAGACCCCAAGCCCTGAAGCGTTACCATTCCCACTGAAATTACCCCAGATCGCAGCACAGCCATGCCCAGGCCACAAGTCCTGCCCCAGCCCCAGGACAGGGGAATTGAGGACATTCCTGGTGAGGGTTTGGATGGAGTCACCTGGTTTGGATGTGTCCAGACACTGAACAGCTTTTGGTGGAGAGTTTTGTCTTTGGCATCAATCAGGAGAAGTCTGAAAACAGAGAAAACCTGGAAATCTGTCCTGGGAGGTTAACGAGAGCTGAAATGCCTCCCAATCCCATTTCAATCCACAAGGGACAGCTGGAGGTCCCATTCCCCACCCAGTGGGTCCGAGAGAGGACTGGAGCACAAGCTGAGAAGAAAGAAGAGAAGGAAAAGCCCTGTTCCTCCTCCGAGCTTGAGGAGCCCATGAGGGTTCCCACCACCAGCTGACGGGCATCCAGGGAGCACTGCTGCACTCAGGAGAATTTTGGATAAGGAGCCTCGTGCTAGAGCCCTGACCTGTGCCCTCCTCCCACCCCTGTTCCCTCAGCACCCGGAATTCCCCGGTGTCCCATCCAGCCAGGACACCGCACCCCTCCTCGGCCAGCCCGAGATGTTGTTCTTTCCCTTTGATTTCCAGGAGCTCCCACTTGGCCCCCCGAGCTCCACGGCAAACAAAACATCAGAAGCCCAGGCTGGCGGTGCAGGAAGGAAACAGACTCATGTGGGGCTGAGTCACGGTCCCGCTGCTCCCTCCCGGCATCCCAGGGAGCGGGATCGGGATCGGGATTGGGATCGGGATCAGGATCAGGTATCAAGGGATGCCAGGACCCACTGACCTCTGACCAGCTGGGGCACCAAAATTCCTTGTCCACCACCACCGCCATCACTGCCACCACCACCACCACTCTGTTTTATTTGTTCGGATAAACAAAATGCCACTTGTGGGCTTTTTTTCATGAGGTTGGGGTGGGAAAGGATGGATTTGCTTCCCTGGTGAGGGGAGAGTCTCCACGCTGCCTGTTTGGCCCTTGGCCAAAATGCAGGGAGGATGCTGAAAAGCTGAGTTTAAAGAGGCTCCTCAGCACCCCTGACCTGGGACCAGAGACTTGATTTTCTCCTCTCAGGGCCAAACTTCTTGTCTTGAGCTTCATGCGGTTGTGATTGTCACCACTCAGACATTCCCAACTCCACCCCTCTTGCTTACTGGAGATAAAAAATATACATATGTATATGTATATATATAAGAAAGATGATTACTCCCAACTCTACCCCTCTCATTTAGATGAGATACCAAATATACATTTTATATATATATATATAAATATAAACATACAGGAGATATGACACATACACATATATATATGTGTAAGGAATCCTTAATATATATATATATATATTTATATATATGTGAAAAACGGGTTCAAACTTTTTAGCAACGCCTTTCACAATGGGACAAAGGGTAATGGTTTTAAACACATAGGACATATGGCTTGGAAAAAGCAGCGTCTCTTGGTCTCCTGTTCCACAGCTCTCAGCACAGTCTGGTGGAATTCTCAGCACAGTGCATGTCCCATGTGTCGTTTTAGGGTGGATATCAGGGAAAGGTTCTTCCCCCAGAGGGTGATGGGGCACTGAACAGCTCCCCAGGGAATGGTCACAGTCCCAAGGCTGCCGGAGCTCCAGGAGGTTTTGGACAATGCTCCCAGGGATGCACAGGGTGGGATTGTTGGGGTGTCTGTGCAGAGTCAGGGGTTGGATCAATGATCCTTGTGGGTCCCTTCCAATTCAGGATATTCCATGATTCCACAATTCCATGATTCTGATTCTCTTCAGCGCTGGCCTGGAAGAGGTGACAGCCTCTGACTGTGCTTCGATGGTGTGGTGCTTCCAGAGGCTCCAGGGGCTCACATGGATGCACCTATGCAGAAAAATAAAGGGATCAGCTCTGAACCCAACTGGTCCATCCTCTCAGCCTCCCAAAAGAGGATCATAGCACCCAAACAGCCTCCTGGGAATGACTCCTGGCCTTTGCTCACCTGGAACCTTACCTGGGCATTGACTGCATCCCTGCCACTTGACCTGGGCCAAAATCACTCAAAACAAGTGAGGTCACCAGGAAGCCTCTGACCCTGGTCCTATTCCTTGATGGCTTCTTCTGGAGTGTGGATTTGTCTGCTGGGCTTTGACCACCTCAGAAACCATTCCCACTTCCCTCCCCCATGCCACGGAAGATGGAAGATGCGTTGCAGTTGCAGAATCGAGCGCTCCAGGATTAGGAAACGCCAGGCTGGAGCATGTTTGTGCAACCTCCCTGTTCCTTCCAGGTGCCAGGCATTGCAGGGGAGCTGGAGCTGCAGGAGTTCCCGGGATGTGACAGGGCATTGCAAGGCACTGATCCTGCGGTTACAGGATCGTACATGAACTTTTCCCCCTTCTTGGACCACTCACACCTCACAGGCAGATTTGGGTGCATCCGCACAATATTTAAGTTTTAACAAGGTCTGCCAGGTCCCTTCCCAGCGACTGCATTGGGCAAGTCTGATCAGTGATTAAAGGTGGGATTTAATTTCCAGGCATGCCCAGCTGATCCCAGGGTGGCAGAGCTTGAGCACCACAGCAGAGGCTGAGTTTAGCTGGCTGAACCTGGAGCCCAGGAGGAGAAGCTCCTGGATTCATTCCTTCTTCACATAATGCACATCTCTGGACTCATTTTCTGCTTGCTCTATGTGCTCAGCTGGAAAAACAGAGGGTTTGTGTCTTCCTGATGTTTGTCCTGCCAATACCTTCTCTTCTCTCCCAGCACGTGGGACTCACCCTCCTGGATGCCTGAGGGATGCCTGGATACTGGGAGTTATCCCTTACAAAAAGGGATCCTTTCTGTTAGGGATCTATCTTGGCGAATGCACAGTGCCCCAATCCCTCTGGAATCCCATACGCCAAGTGTGGGTGAAAGTCAAATCCAGCCTGCTGCAGTTTTCATCTCAGTTGGTTGGAACACGATGCTAATAATGCCAAAGTTGTGGGTTTAATCCCTGTGTGGGCCACTCACTCAAAAGTTGGACTTGATGATCCTTGTGGGTCCCTTCCAGCTTAGAATATTTTGTGATTCTGTGATTCTCACAGAAATGCTGAGGTTCTCAGGGACGTCTGGAGATCCCACATGGCATCCACAACAGATCATTTCCTAGATGAAGGTCTAGCTTGGAGGAGAAGGGGTTGGGACTCTCCTGAGGTTGACTTTCCCTCTCCAAACTGGCATTGCATTCCAAAATACCTTTTCCTGGTGGCCTGGGGGCCCTTCACTTGAAACAGAACCCACATCTCCACTAGAACCAAATAGGCTGAGTATTTCTGCACCGTGGTCCTGTAGAGGATCCATGGAGGTCCCAAATATCCCAGAATCTCCCAAAACAGAGCTCCCTCCAGTCCAGGCTCCTGCCTACTCCAGGGAAAAAGAGAAGGAATCCAACAATCCAGACCCCCCACCCCACCCTGTCCACCTTCCATCCCCAAACTCCTGAAAAGTCCCAAAAGCCACTCCGAGGGAATTTCTCCAAGGTGTGGGGCTCCCATGTAAAGGACCTGCCGTACTAAATGACCCATCAGAGCTTTGTGGTTGCTCTTCCCTGCTGCTTTCCCGGGTTCAAAAGGTGATCTAGGATGACATGCTCTGCTCTAAGTGAACTTGCCAGCTATTGCCAGCTCTTGCCAGCAGCGTGACGAGACGCCCCTTCATTGTACATTAATTCCACCAGGCGTACAGCCCAGCAATCAAAGTGCCTCATTAAACTTTAATTAAATTTCCCAAGTGATTTGCTCCCGGGCGGAGAACCTGCAAGGCAAGCCCAAGCAGGTCTTTGTGTGTGTGTGTGTGTCTGGGCTTTTGGGGTGTCTTTTTTTTACCCAAAGTGTTATCAACACTTCATGGCTTGGGTATGAAATGAAGCCAGAGGTGGAAATGCAGTCCAGGCTGCAAAAAGAAGAGGCAAACTGAACAGAATTTCTGCACCCGCTGCTCCTGCTGAGTGTTGTTCTCCTGGAAGAAGATTCCCCAGAGCCTCCTCTTCCCCAGGCTGAACAATTTTAACTCTCTCCCCTGTTCTCCTGGAAGATCTGGAAGATTTTGCACTACAGTCCCTTTGTAGGACATAGACAGGAGGTAGACAGGCCAGGAATTTGAAGTCACCCTCAGATCAGTTCCCACAATCAAAACTTGACAAAAAACCAGAGGGACAAAGGAATTCCAAACTTGGAACTGATAGCAAACAAAACTAGATCTTTTTCTATCAATGACAAGTCTTAGAATCAGAGTGGTTTGGGTTGGAAGGGACCTCAAAGATCATCCCATTCCAACCCCCAGCAGGAACACCTTCCACTGCTCCAGGTTGATCCAAGTCCCATCCAGCCTGACCTTGGACCATTCCAGGGACCCAGGGGCAGCCACAGCTTCTCAGATGAACCTGTGCCCATCCTGTGCCTTGCTGACCAGCTGGCCTGGTCTGGCAGAGTCAAACTCTGTCCAGAGCGAGGTGGCTGCACCTAAACCACACGCCAGGAATGGTCCTTGGACTGAGCTGACTCTTGACCCATGCCTGGGATCACTTGGGCTCACTCCAGCGGACTCAAACCCAAACCGGGAGTGCAAATGAGTGATGTCCAGTCCACACCGAGACACATCCAGGTTGTCTCTGTTATTTCCAGCAAGCTGGAAGTTAATCTCCGGATTCAAATTCCCTGAAGACTCCAGAAGGAGCCAAAACCGAGGCCTCGTTTGGGGGACCGCGCAAAACCGACCCAGCGCGGACTCCGCCGGTCCCTGCGCCGGCATCCTGCACGAGGTGAAAATTCCCTGTGTTTTTCCTTGGGCTGGAGTGGATGGATGGCAAACAAAAGCGAATACTGGAGCTCTTATTCACGTCGAAAGAGGCACGAGCACAAAAACCCCCTTGAAACTTCGAGTGAGGTGGGGATTTCCATGTATTGCCTGTGCTTCCAGATCTGCAGATAAGGGTACAGCTGGTCAAACATTTTCCATTGATGATTTCCTTGCAGAAAACATCCTTCTAAGGGGAAAAAAAAAATCCAGTAACTTAAAGAAAACTCGGAGTTTAGCTTTATTTCCCTTAAGTTCACTTTAAAAGAAAGTGTATTTTATGCAACTTTTCAACTTTTTCTCGTTGAAAAGGAAAATAAGAGTGCTGACTGACCAGAGTAAGATTGTTCGATTTTACAAGAAATATATTTTTTAATGTTTTTCATAGCAATAGCCAGACTCCCCCAAAACATCCATAGAAAACAGAAAATTCTCTTTTTTTTCATGTTCTGTACTTTTTCCTTTTCATTAGCTGTAATTAACAGGTTCTTGGTCAAGTTAAGCTTCGCGCTCAGTATCAGATTCTACCAGTTTGAAAACCTATTTAGTTTTAGGGGTCAGAGTATGTGATCTTTGAAGATCCCTTTCAACCCAGTGATTCTGTGATTCTGGAATTTAAAGCCTTTCTACTTTAATGTTAACTATATTTAGGTGAAGAATTGACTAAAAATAAGAGGTTTTTTGATAAAAATATTGTCAATTAAACAAAGATAAAACTGATATAGAGAAGACTTTTTTCCCTCTAAAAATTTTTAATAAGAAATTTATTTTTTTCAAAAAGGCAATATTTTTTTGTTGAGGAAAGAATGATGAGAACATAAACTGGGAGAACAATTGGGATTGTCCAGTTGTTTGTTGCTTATTTTGCCTGTCCCTTTCAGTCAAGCTGGAAAAAGACATTTATGGAATTAGGGAATATTCTTAAAAAATATGTTGGGAGGCTGAAGGGAAACAGGGGTCTGCTTCCTGACTCTTCAGTCTGCATTATGCTGATGGAAGAGAATAATTAGGAATGGAACCAGAATTCTGCATTTACATGATTTTACTTCTGCCACCGAATCATTCCATGCCCTTTGCCAGATCCCTTAACCCCAGTGAGCTCTGTCTAACCTCTCAGCAGTAGTGGGATGATAATTCCTCTCTTAAGGGGCCTGGGAACATCCATTATTCCCTGCAAAATCCTAAAGTGAACAGGCGCCGTTGTTGCTTTCCTCCAAGGTGATACAAATGAGTCGGAGAGAGCTCGGTGTCTTTAGGGAGAGGTTTCTGTGGGAATAGGCTGAGCCGTGGGAGATGAGGCTGTTAGCATGGAAATATTTGTTTGGGAAGGAAGATCCAGGGCAAAACACGGCAAAAGCCCAGCCCAGCCCACTGGGGAAGCGTTGGATAAACTGATGCGGTGATTCAGCATTCCCTCAATGCCTTTTCGGTGGGGAATATCTGAGAGAGCTTAATTACAGGAGGATGTAGGAGCCTGATGCCCACTGATTTCACTTGGAGGCTCATTTCTGGACTTTCTTTGGGCTGGATGTCCAAAAATGAGTCACGTCGCGGGAATGGGGTTAGGGGATGGGACCAGGAATTGACTGGGTACGCCTCATCCTGCCTAGGCATGAAAAATCTTTCAGGGAGCCTGTGGGATGAAGAGGAACAGGTTATTGTTGTGCAAAGAGCCTGGCTACCACTCTCCAACCTTTTGCAATTATAGGTTCATGAGTAAAAGTGGAGTCTGCATCCTCCATGCAATTATACAGGAAAAGACTTGCAGGATAGAAGTCCCCAAATCCTGCAGCTTTGAACACATCTCCCAGCAGACAAGAGGCAATATTATTTATATTTATATCATTTGTATTATTTATATTATTTATATTAATTTTATTGTTTTTATTATTTTTATTATTTTTATTATTTCTGGGGGACCGAAGGCCAGAGATCTACCCTCTGCTTCTGATTTGTGCAGAGCATTGGTGAATTCCCTCATAGTGAAAATGACAGGGTAAACTTCAGGATCTCTGTTAGGATCATGATCTTAGAGGTCTTTTCCAACCTTAAGGAATCTATGGATTCTGTAAGCACAGAATAAATACAGGATACTGTTTATCCCACCTAAATTAAGGAGTTTTATGTCCACTAGTTGTCTAAATATTGGAGGGGAAGGTGTCCCTCCTCATGGTCTTCATTGTTTCTTCCAACCCAAACCATTCTATGATTCTATGATTTTACTATGACCATTCCCTGCCCAAATGATCATAATATTACAGATTTTAGGATGGTACCCACTGGAAATTGCCCTAGGCATTGCAAACTCCCAAAACCTTCACAGGAATCCCCTGGGTTGGTGCTGGTTTGCCAAAAAACCCCAATTCCAATGCCGTTGCTCTCCATCAGAGGGGACAACACTGTCCCTCACTGGTGCCTTGGGACTTCCCAGTTGGCTGGAAATATGAATAACCAAAAAATCCAAGACTGAGCTAATTTAATTTGCCTCTAGTCTAAGAGGAGGGACAAGAACCTCCAGGCAGGGTCAGGGTATTTTTACATCTATTTTGAAATAAGAAAACTTGTCCTTTTTAAAAGGAGCCTTCATTCTTACTCCATTCTTCAATTTCATTCCCCGAAAGGTGCAAAGGGAAGCAAGAGCTTGGATTTCTCTGGCTCCAGGGTGTTTCCTGCAGTTCAGTGAATCTCAACAGCACATGAAAAGCCTGGCAAGTTATGCCAGGGCTTGACAACCCACTCAGGGAAAATATTATTCCTAAATCCAATCTAAACCTCCTTGCTTCCCAAAATCCCATCTGTCCCTGCCCTCTGACAGTGGGAAGCCATTCCCTGTGTCCTGTCCCTCCAGCCCTTGTCCCCAGTCCCTCTCCAGCTCTCCTGGAGCCCCTTGAAGCACTGGAAGAGGTTCTGAGAATTCCTTGGATCCTTCTCCAGGTGAGCATCGCCAGCCCTTGGATCATCTCCAGGATCTCCTCTGGATTCACTCCTGAAGGTCCATGACTTCCTGTGCTGAGGACCCCAGAGTTCGACACAGTTCCATGAGCCTCATCCCGGAGACCGATCATCCTGCCTTTTGTCTGCAGAAAGAAAATCCAGATCAGGGAATGAACCAGAAATGCTGTGTTTCCACCACTCAGTCATTTGCTTTTTCATTCCAGTTCTGAAATTGTCCATTCAATCTGAACATTGACTTCTGGGTGCTTTGAGCTTGTGGTGCTCCTGCTGACTTTGCTCCTCCAGCCTCTCACTGGAGATTTCCTGCACTGGAGCAAAGCAGGAGGAGCCTTTGAGCTCTCTAAATACAAAATCATTTAGGGTGGCTCAAAATTCCAGTGTAATCAAAGCCATGCACTGTGGTTACAGCCATTAACCTCAGGATTTCTGTTGAAAATGCTTCTAGTCAGGGACAATTTCTAGGCCTGTAGAGGAAATATCAGAGGAAGTCCTTTCAGAGCACTCCAGCTCCCAATTTTCACTGCTCCTGACCCCCCAGAGCTTCTCTCACTCCCAGTACCCCACATTTCCCCTTCACTGGTCCCTGTGTTTGTGGGGAATGTGTGGGAGCAAGAGCTGCCTCAGGATTTATTTTCAGGTGTTAATACTTCTGCTACAGGAAGAGAGAAAATGGAGAAAGTGGAGTAAGAGAGTGAGAGATCAGAAGGTATGTCTGAAATATCCCCAAAAAAATGCACCTCCAGAAATTCATCAGCAACTCACAAAGTCCTCAAGGCTGTGCTTTCCATCCTGGTTTCTTAAACTGATTTTTTTTTTTTAATTGCCATCTGCCCACCTCCTCTCAGAAAGAAAGGAGTTGTGGAAGTACATCCTGACACCTCTGCAGGACTTTGGACTGTCATTAGCATCTCATGCATTATTCAGTGGGCTGATTATGAATGAATCAGCACAGATCCCTCCCCTTGGAAAGCTGAGAAGAGCTGCAGCTCCGTCAGAATGCCCCATGGCCCTTCCTGACCCAGCTGGCTGCAAAGGGAGATGTAATTTCTTAGTGACGTTTAATTAAAATTTAATTAATTTGTGAAGAAGCAGTGGATGTCCTGAATAGATTTTTATTTCAAAGGGAATGCTTGAAAATCAGTGCCCTGATCGTGGGCAGTGCTGGGAAAGTACTGAATGGACAAATTTTTGTAAAGATTGGGGGATCAGTGGGGCCAGAAGCACCTGGAGGAGGGTTGGGGGTGGGTTGTTAGATCCATGACTGAATTTGTATTATTTGCAAAACAAATAAGGCATGAATGATTATTAAACATTTTCTGATTAAGTACATCAGCAAGAAGCAAAGATCCCCTTCAAGTTATAAAGCCTGGGATAAATTCCACCTAAATCCAGCAATCCAGGAGCAATTATGACAGTAAAGCCCAGCTGCTTTTCCCTTATTCCTCTTCCCTCCCCATCAAAATTCACCCTGTGACAATTTCCTCAGCCTGAGAGCTGATCCCCTATCGAATGTGCTGAATGGATAAAATCTGCAGCAGCAACAAGTTGTCTGCGAGATTAATTTGTCTCTGGAATCTACATTATGCAAATGGGACCCACCCTAATTTGTGTGAACAGGCTGTGTGTGTTATCTTATGATTAAACAGCTTTGTAAGCATCCAAATATCTCATCTGGCTTCCCTGAACAGGGTCTGATCCAGGGCAGGCTGCGACATTCCCTGCAGCTCTGCACCTCCAGCATGATCCTTAGGGCTTAGAGGCTCCCAGCACTTTTTAGGGACAGGAACCAAACTCTGTGTCGAGTTATAAATTAGTGGCACCCTGATTTTGTTTCAGAGGTGCCCTAAAATCCCCGGTGGGCAAAGTTTTAATCCAACATCAGCACAGCCCTGTGTTATCTCTCGTGATGGACATGGACCACCTCCCAAAGGTGGGTGAGAGGGGAAGCAAACCAAATATTGTGCAGAATTCCTTAGCGCTGGAGAAGCATTCCCTGTTTTCTCTCCATTCGGTACAGGAGATATTTTCCCACCCAACCGGAGAAAATCCCACTGGAAATCCCACTGGATTTCATGGGAATCTTCTGAGCTGTGTTGATGGAGCTTCGCTGGTTCCTCTCATCGCTTGCTCCCTTCTCATTCTCCATGGAAGAATGGAGGGGAAAGGGATCATCCTCTTACCTTGGATCTGATTCCTGCCTTACATGCATCAATTCAAATAAGAGAGATTTCAAAATACCAAAAGATGGCTGTGAAAGGGTCCAAGATGGGGAGAATCCTTATTACACCTGTGGGGTGCAATGGAGTGCAACAGAACAGCATCAGAGTGTCATAGAGGACTTTTCTCCTTTTTATGGGAGACTTTGGTACGTGTAGGACACGTCCAGAATACCGTGCCTGGTTGGATGGAGGCTTCCCAGTTTTGAGCTTTTCCTCCAGGAGGGGATTGACAAACTGGACAGAGTCCGGCAGAAGGTCAGGGNTATAAAACATATATGTATTTTATATATATTTGTATAAATAAATATATAAATATAAATATAAATATAAATATATATATATATAAATATAAAAATAAAAATAAATATATATCTATACATCCTGATGTGTTTAAGGACATAAAGAGCAGGATTTAGAAGCAGAGGCAGAGGGATCTGGGTTTGTTCAGCCATAAGCAGAGATGTCCAAGAGGGAATCTCACTGCTGCCTTCAACTCCCCATTGGGAGGGTATAGAGAATGTAGTCAGATTTTCCTTGGATGTCCACACGGAAAGGAAAAGAGACAATTGACTTTAATTGCAAAAATAGAAATCCCAGTTAGGCATTAGGGGACTGAGGGCAGGGGAAATCCACCATGAAGAGAGAAAAAGAAATTTGAGGAGTGACCCAGAAATCCTGGGGGAGGTCTCCATCCATGGAGATAAAATATTGCTGAGTATGACCCCAAGCAACAGAACTTGGAATTTGGATTTAACTGTGATTCGGGGTTTGGATCAGAGGCCTCCCAAGTCCCTTCTGAATCACATTGCTCCATGATTCTGTGAAGGGCTGGACAAGGCTCCAGGGCAGTGAGGGAAGCGTTAGGGAAGCTCCCACCACCACAGAGAGCCATGCTGGGGCACACGGAGCACACCACGCGCTCCGAAGCTGCTCTGTTATCTCATGGGCAAACAAGAGAAGTGTTAACTCGGGATTATTTCTTGGCAGCGAGTGCAGGGGAGGAAGAACCAAACCGATGATGGTTTTAAATGGCCCTAACAATGCAGACACTTCAAAGCACTGAAGGACTGAGTGGGTTCACTCTGAAGCCATTAACAAAAGAAACCTGAGGCTCTTGCAGGGGGAAGCCGTCAGGATACTCTTATCTGTCTTGTGTCTAAGATATTCATTTTCAACAAAGCCACAACCAACAGAGGCAACATAAAAAACCTTTATTGCAATATCTACAAATCAAACAGTGCCTTTTCCATTCCCTGGGACTTCATCCACCTGATGTGGTTTGGACATGTCCATCCTGTCAAGCTCAGCCTTCAAAACAGGGCGGACCCGTGCTGACTCCTGATCCACACCTGGGATTTGTCGCTGAGAGTGGTGCAAGGTCATGCTGAAACTGCGCCAGGGATTTGGCTCTGGGTTTAGCGGTAGCCAAAGTTCCCAGTGACTCAAGCTAGCAGTCAGGTTATCCATGCACAGGCCCAGACACACTTCAGGGCTAATTCATCCCTTAAAATTACCAGTGCATTCCTGATTATCCTCAGGGGACTCCGCTACTGGGAGGGAGGTGAAAATGCTCCATTAAGAATCATTCCTCATTAGAGAGCTGGGGCTACAACAGTGGAGAGTCAGCACTGGGCAAGGTGGTGACATTCCTACAGCCCCAGGGGTGGAGGCTCAGCAGACTGAGGCAGAGGGTTTGGAAAAGTGCAAAGGCAGCCCTTGCTCTCTGGGATCTGCACCGGGATTTGCAGCGATGGCATAGCCAGGCTTCTGCAAGTGCCACCCAGCAGAGCCAACTTCTCTCCCCTGGCCAGACTGTAATGCCCAATATGAATATAATAATCAGAGTCAAGTGCTGGGTTGAATTCTGGATTCCTTTCAAAGGTGTAAAGCCACAGTAGCTCCTTCAAATTCAATCAAATCAGATCAGTGCTGCTGTGATGGCGAATCTGTATCTCGACCTGATGCCCAAGGATATTTATAAGTTTAAAGCAAGATGAGATAAAAGTAAAATCAGTAACAATATTTTTACTACCATCCAGGTAACTGAAGTCTCAGGGTTTTTATTAAACTTTTCACTTCTGATATGGTGTAAATATACTCTGAATAAGCTGGGGCAAAGGCTGGGACAAGGAAAGGGGCTGGATAAAATCCGAGACCTGAGTGCAAAGCCACATTGCCAAAGCTAAAGAGCCAATTTTACACAGGAGGAAATCCTCACACAGCTCTTTGTGAGGAGTATGTGTGTTTTGAGTAGAGCCTCTTGCTGCACCAACCACAGGTTCTCAGAAGGACTGTGGGCAGGACCCCTCCAGCTCAGCACCACGGGGATGTTTTCCCTGCCCCACTCACATCCCCACTTGGCAGGGCACAGATGGATGTTGTCATCCCTATTACAACACAGGGAAGCTCTTCGCAGCTCCCTGGGAGGTAGGGTGAGGGCAGGATTTCATACCTGTGAGCACACCACAACCCCACCAGACTCGTTCTGCCAGGCTGTGCTCCCAGACACTTCACCCAGAGCGCGACTGCTCCCGGTGTCCCCAGCAACCACAGCTCCAACAAACCTTCCCTCGCAGGCTTATCCCAGCCTGGGGCCACTCTCAGCCTGCCGTGGACTTTTCTGCTTGTATTTGCACTTCCTCTCTGAAACACAAAATGGTTTGGGGTTAGGGCAGGAGGACATTGTCTTAAGCTGCAACAGGGAAGGTGCAGAGCTGCACCAGAGGAAGAATTTCTTCACAGAAAAAGTGACTGCGCATTGGAATTCCACCACCGTCCACCAGGGAGGTGGTGGAATCTAAGATATTAATTTTCACTGCCCCTGGAGGTGTTTAAGAAAAGATTGGACGTGGCACTCAGTGCCGTGGTCTGGTTGACAAGGTGGGGATCGGTCACGGGTTGAACTCGATAATCTCAAAGGTCTTTTCTGGCCTCATTGGTTCTGTGATTCTGGGCTGGAAGGAACCTTCAAGACCATCTCATTCCAACCCCCCTGCCATGGGCATCCATGCTTTGGCCTGGATTTTGAGCTAAACTCTTTATGTGAAACCTCTCTGGAGGCATCATTCCCATCTGCTCTCCCTTCTTCCCCTCACCTTGGGAGACACAATGGGCAAACAGCTCATGCTGGACCACACAAGGTCAGCCCTCCATTTCCTTGAGGAGCTTTTCCATCTTCCTCACTGCAGTTCTAGAGGACAACACTGAAGATCCCAAACTTGGTTGCAGTGGCTCCTTTTGTGCTTGGGAGGGGTCTTCAGACTCTGCTAGAGGCTTTTGGGAAGGCAGAGCAAAGATCTGGAGCCCCACTAGAAAATGATTGACTCCCACTGTTGGCTACTTGCAGTGGAAAAGGAATTAAATTCATTCCTGAAGGTGAAACAACAATGAAAGGGAGATAAAAAAAAGGAGAGAATGCCTGGGAAGAGCAGAGTGAAGCGACTGAGAGGGTCGATTTTGAATCCCGAAAGGATGCATGGTCCATCCTCTAACAGGGTCATGTTCAGGAGTTTTAAGGTATTTCCCTTTTCAGCAAAGCCAGGAGAAATCCAGGCACTTTCCCTGGAGGTGTCAAATGCCCCAGGTACCACAGTTGTGAATAAATCTCTAAATTTCATCCCCTGGAAGTTTTTCCAAGAGGACCAGAGGTGGGTGGTGGGTAGGGAAGGAACCTCCACTTTGCACACAGTGTCATTTCCCTGGGGAGGCATTTCTCCCCTGATTCACATCCCCTCTGGCACTTGAGAGCCTGACCAGAGTCAGATTTCCTTTTCCTCAAGGTTCTCCACCCTCTCCATCATGTTCCTGGCTTTCCTTTAGCCTCCAGCCTTTTGTTCTCTCTGAATCCAGCAAAGTGATGATGCTGAGCAGAACAGTCAGGGACAGGCATTGGGTTAATTAACACTGGGTTAATTAACACTGGGTCTGTACAAGATGTTTGACCGTAGTCACAGCTCTGGCCCAAACTGGTACCAAAGCTCATTCCTGGTCTCAGACAGGAAGCATTCACCTCGTTGTGGGGGAAATTTAATAATCTGGATATTGCCAGCCCTGATAATTGTCCTCAGGACCAGAAAATGACTCTGAGCACTGATCGGTTTCCTGGTAGAGATGTCACCTTCCTGCCCTGTGTCACTATTGCATCCCAAAAAGTGAGGCATGAAAATGCTGGAGCGAGCAAATCCTGGTTATCATTATCCATCCTCTCTAAACCAAAAAATCAGTGGTAGTTTTATCCGAATTCTGAGATTATTACCCACCTCTCCCTTCCCAGCCTCACGTGGAACACAGGACACGCTCCAGCCTTCTCCAAAGGTGTCTTCAACTCCTACATCCTTTGGCATCCACGGCTGCTGATCAGGTGAGATGAAATAAGAGTTTGTGTGTGAGTGATAGAGGATGTCCTAAAGCATCCTGAGTCTGCGGCTCAGCCAGGAGAGCACCAGAGATTTAAACTTCCTACTCATCATCATTTCCATCACTATTTTGGGGGTTAAAGTGTTCAGCTCCTGGATGGGAGGGAGAGGTTTCCCCATGTGCTGACATGACAGGCCGGATCTTCGGTTTCAGATTTAAGGAAGTTGCATCATTCATTCTTCAGAATACAGAGATTTCCACATTTCTCCCACCTCCACTTCTTCTGCGTGGCCTGAGTTTTTCCCAGCAAATATCTTCCCTAAGGAAAGTCTCCATCTACTCTGTAAACACCTACAGCTTGGTTAGATGAATTCAGGCTGATGTAGCTGAAATTGTGTAAAAAAATTACTATTAAAAGCTCTGCTTTGCAGAAATTCTCTTTGGACTGAAGGCAAGGCCTCAAAGTGGAAATGTTGAGTTCTGGCTGCAGAAATCAGCCAAAGCAGCTGATTCCTGCTGGGAAATTGTTTCCCCTGAGGAGAACAGGAGATCCCAAGTAGGCACGTAGCTGTATTTTACTGTAGCTGCAGGCTAGGGGTGACCTAACTGAGGCCTGAGGGGAGCCTACAGGAAAGATGAAGAGGGAATTTTTACAAGAGACTGGAGGGACAGGACGCAGGGAATGGCTTCAAACTGCCAGAGGGCAGGGTTAGATGGGGTATTGGGAAGAAATTCTTCCCTGTGAGGGTGGGGAGGCCCTGGCACAGGTGCACAGAGAAGCTGTGGTTACTCCATCCCTGGAAGTCTCCAAGGTGAGGCTGGACAGGGCTTGGAGCACCCTGGGAATAGAGCAAGGTGTCTCTGCCCATGGCAGGGGGTGAAATGAGATGATCTTTTAAGGTTCCTCCCAACCCAAACCATTCCATGATTCTGTGGTCCTGCAAGATGCAGAATGAGCGCTGGAAGGCACAAGGAGCAGGCGAGGATGGAGCCCTTCAGAGGCTGTGACAAGGTGGGTGGGGGTGTGGACGTTGCATCATTAATCAAGTCCCTAAGGCTCTTAGCGCTAATCCATTAATGCCTCAGCATATAAGGCAGGTACTTCTCTCTTAGACTGATTTTGGGTCCGAGGGGATTAGGACAGAAGGTCTCTCATCTCCTGTGCTTGTGCCGTGCATCGAGCCCATCTCTCCTGGCATCTGCTGCACCTTGGAGGGTGAAAAAACGCAGTCCCAGAACTGCATTACTCACCGCAGGTGCAACTGTGGCAAGGCAGAGACTTGTCCTCAGCCCAGCAGGGCTCAGCTGGCTCCCCACAGCACCCTGAGGTCCTGATCTCAGAGCCCACGACACTGAGAGCGTGGGCAGGGCGGGGATATGTCACCAGGGATATCGGCTGCTCATGTCCCAGCACCAAGGGACAGAGCCCTGAGGAGATGGCAGAGGCTGTGCTGCAGCTGAGATGAGCACAGCCAAGCCTGGCAAAGCTCCAGATCTCCTTCAGGTTCATCCAGAGAGCTGTTGCTGATGGAGGGTCCTGCTCAGACCACTCTAGGGAACCTGGGGTTGGTTTTAAAGAGGGGCTCAGGGAGGAAGTGAGGTCTGGGAGATGCTCAAGCATCCCACGTCTGTCTCTTATCCCTGTGATGGACCAAAGCAGGGTAACCTCACTGTCCTGCCAGCCAAACACCTCCAAACAATCGGTGTTGGACACCAGAGGTTCTGGCTTCTAACTCCTGGCCCTGCACACATCCCACCAATCCCACCCTGTGCATCCCTGAGAGCATTGTCCAAACACTCCTGGAGCTCTGGCAGCCTTGGGGCTGTGACCATTCCCTGGGGAGCTGTTCCAGGGCCCAGCCACCCTTTCACTGACTCACATAGTTTAATACACTTATACAGATGCATTTCAGAACAAAACAGGATTTTCAGGCTTCTTTGATTTTCAGGTGTCTCTATTTTTATAACATTCTGGAGCAAATGAAGAGCTTTCTCAAGTGACCCTGCAAGGCTGGAGTAGCATGTGTGTTTGGTGAGGAAAGAGGAGAGATTTGGCAAAAAAAAAGCTTCAGTCTCAATGGCAAAGTGGAACCTGCCTGCAGCTGCATTTCCCAAGTTCCTTGGCTCCCCTTGTGCAGTCCTATAGAACAGAATCACGGAATGGTTTGGGTTGAAAGAGACCTTAAAGTTCATCTAGTCCAACCCCTGCAATAAACAGGCACATCTTCAACCAGATCAGGACAGTCTTGGTAACACCGAGGCTTTTAGACCTCCTGGAAGCTGATCATCCACCGTTGGGATCATCTGAGCAAAGCAGTCCTCAGGCACAGTCTGCCTAAATTTGTACAATTCTGATCTGTCACCACACACTCGGTGAGCATCGTTAGCTCCGGAAATTATTTTGATAGAGAGCAGAAACTGATAACTGAGACAGGGAGGTCTGGCTCGTTCTGTTCTCCTGGGCACCACAATTACCTCTTGATGAACACCTCTGGGAGGCTGGGACTGAGATCCTTTCACTACGTGGAAAATAACTCCATAGGGAGAAAGCGAGGCCCTGTTTAGGAGAGGAAAACACAGGAGGAGGTTAAACATCTCCTGGAAATGAGGTGCTGGCTCATATTCCTTTGGGAGCAGGGAGTAAGTGATTTACCCAGAGCAATCCCAGTTATACCACACTCAGTTTTTCTGAGTGAGACCCAGCAGCCTCGGTAATTTCACTGTTAAGTGTAAAACCTTTCAATAACAGATTAGAAACAGGCGCTAATAATATCCAAACCTAAGGAGGGGTTTATGGGAGCCAAAGGGCTTAGGTTCTCCCTGTCTGTCAGTCAGCAAATTTCTCCTGTCTTCTGCTGAATTTCTCCTTCAGGGGCAGGAGGTATTTATTGAGGGGAGGGGATTAGAAAAGGGGACCCTGGGTTTGTTGCTTGACCTGCTGCTGTGTCATGTTCACTGGGTTTTTGAGCTCAAGACTTTACAGAACTTTTTATTTGGAGTAGAAAGAGGGTCAGAACATCCACTGTGGTGAGGAGCTGGGACCTACAGCTTTAATTTATTAAAAAGGCAGAATCTGGGTTAATAGTTATCCATCCCTGGTGCTTTCTCTCCCCTGTAGATTTGACTGGGGTTCAGCCTTGAATTTGAGCAGTGCTCCCAGCAGGAGTTTTTTCAAGCCTAACACATTTTCCAAAATGCCTTTTCCCCCTGCGTTCTCCCTTAACACTCAATAAAAACTCCTCAGCCACCTTCTTGGGTGAGCCTATTTTCATTAATGCCTTGAAGTTACACTGAGATTTGCAGGTAAAATAGGCAGCCAGGGAGGCTGCCAAAACGCAATTAATTATAATAAACAATTAATTATTAAGACAGTCTTGGAGGAGAAAAGTGCTGGAAATCCCACTCGGAGCAACTCTGTGTAATCTCCTTTTGGAAAAAACCCCAGTCAATCACGGCAGCGTGAGGTCAAGCTGATCATGTGCAGCTTTAGGTGACGAAGCCATTGCACGGGGTAAAGCTGGAGAGATTCCCCCTGTTCTGATGATAAACAGCCACCAATCCCTCGGGAGATTTAACATGACACCTGCCTGAAGTTACAGCCTGCAACGTGTGGAATCCTCACACATGGCTGAAATCAGCTCCTTTTCTTGAGTCTCGGAGGGGGTGGGGTGAGGAGGGAGGTGGGAGCACAACACACCGAGAGGGAATCTTTTTACAGAACTGTTGTTGTTGTGACCTTGTCGTCTGGCGTTTTATTTTGGGCCAATTGTGCAGAATTTTAGATTCCACTGTGGTTGCAACCATTGAATAATTGCAAACAGCCTCTGGGCTATCATCAGTGGGCAAGAGTCACTTGCAGGGGTAATTCAGAGCTTTCCCTGTTCCCCTTCATGTAGAAGAAACAGAAGCACCTCAAAGTAGATAAGAATTTCTTCGACCTCTTATTTATGGCCGCAGCTCAATTGAGAGAATAGGATTCATTGTATAAACTCAGTCATTGAACTCTTTCTTCTCCTCCTCTATATATTTGGCATATGGCGTTGTTCTTCCTGGATGCGACACAGTCAGCAGAGCCTGGAAAATGGTTCAGCTCATCCTAAAGCGAGGATTCCAGGGGTGTCTGTCTTCCCCTGGAATGAATTCTACCAATTATTACATGGCTTGGAGCAACCTGGGACAGTGGAAGGTGTCCCTGCCCATGGCAGCGGTTTGGAATGGTTTTTAAGGTCCTTTCCAACCCAAACTGTTCAAGGATTCTGTGATAGTTATTCTGTGCTAAAGTAAATTTTCCCTCCAGGATGCAGAACGATTTTGGGAAGTGCTTATCCTCTGGAATGACTGGGCAGGATGAGATAGACACCCATCCCTTGTAATTCCAGCTGTCTATTCCAGAGGTCAGTGTCTGAGCTCAAATCTCAGATTTCACTTATTCCCTGGAGAGATGAAGTCATTCTTGAGGGCGAATCATGGAATCACAGAATATCCTGAGCTGGGCAGGACCCATCGGGATCATCGATGTGCAAATACCCCAATAATCCCACCCTGTGCATCCCTGAGAGCGCTGTCCAAACACTCCTGGAGCTGTGGCAGCCTCGGGGCTGTGACCATTCCCTGGGGAGCTGTTCCGTGCCCAAGTGGGAATGGAGCCTAAGAAAACACAAGATTTTTGGCACACAGGCATCATCTGGGGTGAAGGCGTTGAGCTTGGTGTCAGGACATTTGGGATCTGCTCCTGGCATGACTGTGGAAAAAAAACCAGAATGTGAAAATACCTATTTTCCAGCCAATGAAGGAGGAATAACATTTCCTCTCACTTCCCGGGGGTTGTGATTTTTGTCACTCCTTATAACTTAGAGTACACTCTAATATCCCCTGATGAAATATATGAAACTTTGTCCTGGATGTTGGATTTTTCTTTTTGCCATCCATAAATGTTTTTTTTTTTTTTTCAGGTTGGGAGAGGCGTTTGCATTCACTTAGTCTGCTTTAATTACTGCATATGGGGGTCTGGAGAATTAAAACATGGGCTTTGTGACCAGGGAAGGCAAGAGAGCCTTTGCCACCAGGAGACAGCTTTTTCCCTGTGCTCCAGCTCCTGGCTGGAATATGTGTGGACAGAGGAGGAAGAGGAAGAAGAGGTGGAGGAGAGAGCACTGGGCCAGGCTGGATGAGCAGCAGAGACCACGCTGCTCACAGTGATGCAAAACTCTCCATCACCAAACCTGCATGAGGAACAAGAGAGAATAAAAAACCCTTTAAAACCTCATTAGTTAATCATCGTCACCACAGATGGTGCCCAGCTGTAAGCTCCTTTCTGCTCATCCTAATCCCATTCCAAGCAGCTCCCCTTGGCAGAGGAGCCTGTTGGCTTTGTTATCTGGAGAAGTGGCCGAGCATGGGAGCACCTGGCAGTGGGGAAGGCTGCGGGAAGGGGAGAGATGTAAAACTTTAGGAAGGGAGGTGGGGGCCCATCTCCCTGCGCAGGCAGGGACTGAGCAGAAGTGTCCCACCCTTCCCTCGCAGGGCTGAGGAGCAGGAACCAGAGGAATTCTCTGCTTGGCTTCTGATCTCCACCGTCAGTGCTCGAGGAAGGCCTGACCTGGGATGGATTATTGACCTGAGCAAAGCTATGTACCTGGATTACCTTCGCTGTGGTGAGTGGAATGTGCCTCTCTCTGTCCCTCTGCAAGCTTTGAAATCAATACTGAGAAAAGGAGTGACAAGGGAGATACTGATGTTAGTGCTGACTGCCTTTTTTCAGCAGCTCTCTCATCCTTTTTGATTTGTTTCTGACTAGGAAATTGGGATGCTGTTGGTTACGTGGGAGAAATCGGTGCCTGTGATAAACAGGAATTCTGCTCACAGGGAAAGGTTCCCGATGGGAACAAGCCATAGCTGGTGGCTGTGCTTTGCTGTGTTGAGCAATGCAGATGTTATCCCTGGAAGGCTTCCAGGGGCTCTGTTTGTGTTTTCCTGGGAGGCTTTGCAGCGGGCTCTGGGTCCATCCTTTTGGAGGCATTTCCCAGGCAAACAGGTCTCCATTCTGACCAGAGCTGGATTCTGCTTTTCCTGATGTAACTTAAAGTCTCTGCTGCTATTTAGGGACAGCAGGAGATTGAGTGGATCAATCCCATAAGAAGATCCGTGCTCCTGTGCACGGAGAGAGAACTCCTGTCCATTTTAAGCAGTGCTGCCCAGGGAGGGAGCCAGGCTTGCCCCAGGCCCTGATGGGAGAGATGTCACTGTCACCACAGCCACAGTCAGAGTCTAAACCAGAATTTTCACTCTGATTTTCTCTGTAAGTGCTGAAAAACCACAAGGCTTTTTGGGTTTTTTTGTTTCTTTTTCTTTCCTTGGCAGCCCCTCAGTCTCTCTAAGCACAAGCGAAAAGGGGGGCCTTGTGTTTTTTGGCTAACACGAGTCTCGGGTCATTAACCCTTGACAATTCTTCAGTGAATTACTATAAAAATATTAATCAATTTCTTGGGCTGAAGGCAAATTCATACAGTTGATGACATAAGGGTCATTTAGATCATCAAATATGACCATTTGAATACATCGTGGCATTGAATTTCATCCTTTCCTTCGTGGCCTTTACACATTGTGTTCAGAGGCTCATGGCAGGGCCACATAAACTGAATTAATACAGAAGGGAAGGTGAGAACTGACATAAATTCCCCAGGAGGCCTCATGTCAGCATCCCACTGAGCCTTTGGAGAGAAGAACCTGGCAATCCACGTTTGCCTCTGCTGAAAACCAGCCTGGTTCCACCTGCCTGCTACGGAAGGATATTTTCTGGTGGCCGTACCCCCAGTCTGGGAATTTCTGCACCTCTGTGACTCTTCTGGGGTTTGGATCAAGATTTGTATTTGCTTTTGAATGTCTGAAGCTCCAGTAGGTTCTTGGCCTGACTGCAATCACTGTGAATTATTGGTTGTGATGGTGATTGATTGCTATTTATGTTCTACATCTTTGACTCACCCAAATTGCTCCTTACAGCAACTGAGGGCACAAGATAATGTTTCCATCTCTTGCTGGCTTTTTGCTTGTGGGTTTTTTCCCCTCTGCTTCACTGGATCTCCCTTGGCTCTCCTTTGGAGCTCCAATAAGTCTTTTTCTCCTCTCTTTTCATTTATTTCCCTGTAATTATGGCTGTTTTCTTGTTGTGCTTTGAAGAAACACAAACCATTGGCCAATAGGTGAGCTTCATTGCTATCAATTGCTGTAAGTAATTTGTGTCCATTAATGTAGAAGAGGGACAAACTGCACACTTAAGTATAAAATTACATTTATAAGGCTTAGGTGGTTTAAATATATTAAAAATAATTTTGGAGACATAAGCAATGTATCTTTTAATCTCTTCCCTTCACAGTGTGATTATTTCCCCCCTTGCCAAAAGTCAAAATTATTTTTTTCCCACTCAGTCTAGTTTTAAATAACCTGTGGGAAGGGGCTACCGCTCCTTCATTTGAAGATTATTCAATCTAAGTGACCTCACTTGCCCTTTTCTCAGTTTTATCCCATCACATCTATTTTTACTCTCTTGCTCCACATTAAGCTGTTCCTCTGAATGCCTGGGAAGAAGAAGAATTAGAGCCTTAACATTTTGACCACACAGAGAATGAAAAATACAGGAGGAAAATGAAGACCCAAGTGCAGCTACTTCCAGAAATGTTGTTCCAGAAAGGACGTGATTTTGTCTCTTTGTTCAGTGCCTCCACTCCTCAGTTTCCTCTCAGCCTGACTTATCTCCTGGCTCCCAGTCATTCCTCATTGTTCACTTCCAGGGGCTGAGAGCTCTCAACAATGGAGATCCTACTTCTTCCTTGGCTCTCGGCTCCCTCCTGCCTGCCAACTCTTGAATTCTCCCTCGGGCATTAGTTGGCCAAGCAATGTATATTTAGTTCTTTCAACATTTTGTTTTCTCCCTCCTTCATCTCACCAACCCCTCAATCACTCTGCTGCTTTTCTCCAAAACCTCCCCAAATTGGCAGCATCCTGCAGGCTTGTGGCTGTCCAGTGCTGCCCTCAGTCTTTCTCCGCCTGCAGGGCATGGAAGTCGAGTTTGTTGCCTGACTTTTTTGGGTGTTTCTGCTGACGTTGGTGCCCCGGATCGCATGAGAAGGATCCTGTGTGTGCTTAAGGGCTTAGAGGGAGAGATGGGCTATGGAGAAGGAAGTGCAAATCCTCCCAGGGCTGTTTCCGAGCAGCTCACCCGGAAACAATGGAATTGTGTCAGATAATGGCTTTGTCCCTCTCTCTTTGCTTCAATGCAGAAGTGTAAATCACAATATCAGGGCCAAGGGGACAAAGGTTGTGCTCCTACTGCTGTCCCAATGGCCAAGCGAGTAATACAGGGCAGGTTACTTGATCCATCAGAACCTCATTTTTCATTTTAGCCTTTGTCTGTCTCTTCTGCCTCATGCTCCGGGAACCAGAGAAGCTGTGGCTGCCCCTGGATCCCTGGCTGTGTCCAATGCCAGGCTGGACAGGGCTTGGAGCAACCTGGGACAGTGGAAGGTGTCCCTGCCCATGGCAGGGGGTGGGATGGGATGGGCTTTAAGGTCCCTTCCAACCCAAACCATTCCATAATTCCAACCCAAACCAGCTCCCTGACAGGAGGTTGTAGTGGGGATCGACCTTTCCTATCACAAATACAGCGAGAGGACCAGAGGAAATGGCTTTAAGCTGAGACAGGGGAGATTCAGATTAGATAACAGAAAAAATATTTTCACTGTTTGGGTGGTCAGGCACTGGAAGGGACTGCCAGGGGAGGAGTTTAAGGAGTCACCATGCCTGGAGGCATTTAAGAGCTTTGGATCCGGCTCTGATGAGCTTTTAGCGGTTTTAGGGTTCCAGTGGCAGTGCTGGGCTGATGGTTGGACTGGATGATCTTGAAGGTCTTCCAGCCTTGATGATTCTGTGATTCCATGATCCAGTGATGGCGATGCAGAATGGCCGAGGTGTCAGCCAGCAAAGGGAGGTTGGCTCACGTTGTGGCACCCAGGGAGCAAAGGTGACGCGCGGTGTGCCCACGCCCGATCCCAGCAAGTCTGCTCCTGCCAGCAGGCCTGGGCCTGTGCTGCCTGGCTGTGTCCATGTCCCAACATGTGCATTCCCCATCAGCCATCTCCCAGCAGCCTCAGAGCGCTGCTGGAATCCAAGAGAGCAATAAATCTGTAGAAATTTTACCTGCTTGCTCAACAGACGTGGTGTTCACCCCAGAGGCGCCTTGTGCCAGCTCTACTCCTTAAACAAACGTGGGCTTTTTTGACTTTTTATCCAGGTGCAGTCAGCAAAGCTGTGAGAATGAGAAAAGGATTCTTTGCTCCCCGATGGAGTTGTGGGTACAGGTGCCAGTGAAACTCCAGTTTCCATGCTGGGGTGCACTGGGTAGGACTGGGAGTGACAGAAGGGGAGACCCTGCCTCAAAGCCCAGGAAGGGATGGGGCTCTGGCAGGTAATAAAAATAACCTGCAGAGTTGGGAACTGGGGAAGGGTCAAGAGCACCAGGAGAAGCTGAGCGAGCTGGGGGGCCTCAGCCTGGAGAAAAGGAGGTTCAGGGGGAACCTTGTGGCTCTACACAACTCCTGACAGGAGGGGACAGCCAGGTGATGTTCAGGCTCTGCTCCCAGGGAACAGGGACAGGATGAGAGGAAATGGCCTCAAATCTAATCAAGGTTTAGACTGGAGACTAGGAACAATTTCTTCCCACACAGGGTTGTCCAACCCTGGCACAGCTGCCCAGGGCAGTGGTGGAGTCCCCATCCCTGCAGGGATTTAAAAGCCGTGTGGTTGTGGCACTTGGGGACATGGGTTAGTGGCCTTGGCAGTGCTGGGGAAATGGTTGGACTTGATGGTTTTTGAGGGCTTTTCCAACCTAAAAGATTCTGTGACCTGAATGTAGAATATTTGATCAAGAGTTACCAGGAAAAATCACATTTGCAGCAACTTTTGGTACTAAAACTGCACCTAAGAATAATGAGGCCACACCAGCTGCTTCAGTAAGTTACAACAGTTTGGTGGAACTTTCTGTCCTACTTCTGGGAACATTCCCAGCTGCATCAAAGTTTGTTTGAAGTTGTCCCATACCAACTGCTCCCAGGTTTCTCTTGCATTTCGCATTCTTTCTGCATTAGCTGACCAGATTTAGTCACCTGGTGTAATCCTCATTTCTTGACTGCACAAGCCAATCTCGTGTCACTGAGATGTGGCCATGAGGCCTGGCAGGGAGGGAGTTCTGACTTGCCCTCCATGAACACCTCAGCGAGCCCACGAGCACATTTGGCAGGTGCCCTTGCCATTAAAGTTCAGGCAAAGTGAAAACTGAAGTCAGAAGAACATGGCCCTTGGCCAGCCCATGGGAAAAAAAAATCTGCACAGATAATCCCAGGTATTTTTTGCAGTACTTTTCCAGACCTATTCCCATTCTGCTGGCAATTCACTCAGCCATTTCAACATGCTATCACTTTAAGCTTCCTCAAAGGCATGCAAAGCCTCTTAATAAATAATCTTGCTGTTCCTTATCACATCTGCCTTTGAGTGAGAGACAGGACAAACGAGACAGCGTTTCCATCTGAATCCAGGTCAGGATCAGATGGAAGCTGTGAAATGGTGGTAGTGAGGAGCTCAGTGATCACTGCAGAGTTATATAAGCTTTGCTTTAACTCCTACATGTTTTAGAGGCTCTGTGGGTTTGGGATGGGTGTGAGGCCAGGGAACGGCGGTGAATGGCAGCAAGGACTATATCTCTCCCTAAAATTTCACTTGCTGCCTATTCCCAGAGTATATAAACACTTCCTGCTCCATGGATTGAGAGGTGTGGGCTGGATTGGCCAACCAGGAGAGGCAGGATCAAGCAAGATCTTCAAACCAGCTGAGGATGGTAAGGACAAGTGTGAAAACGTGGAAAAAAGCAGGAGGTTAAGCACTGGAAGGCGCTGCCCCCACCCCTGGAAGTGCTCAATAAATGACTGGATGTGACACGCAGTGCCATGGTCTCCTTGACAAAGTGGTGGTTGGTCAAAGGTTGGACTCCATAATCTTGGAGAGGTCTTTTCCATCCTAAATGATTCTGGGATTCTGCGACTGCAGAAGTGAAGGATTTTATAGGCAGGATTTTGAACGGATCTTTTATAATATCGTGAAAAGTGATAGAAGTTCATAAAGGCTGAGATAAGGTCACTCAGAAACAGGTGTTTTACAGGAAGGGATGGCAGCAGGTTTGGGAGCAATAACAGCCAGGAATCTGTAAGATCTGGCAGCAATCCAGATGGGAATGTTTGGTGTGAAGGAGATGTAGGCGTCGAACACGACACGGAGGTCGTGAGCTGAGGTGTTGTGTGAGCATGGGTTATTCCTGCAGGGAGGGAGGAGTTGGTGGTGGGAGATAAGGAGGTGTTGTTTTAACTGTGATAAAAGGCTGACCAGGGATTTTGTGAAGTCTTCCTCTCTGGGCACATTCCAAACCCAACTGGATGCGTTTTCCTGTGCGTCACCTGCTCCAGGTGACCCTGCCCTGGTGGAGTGGTTGGACTGGAGCATCTCCAGAGGTCCCTTCCAACCCGAATTATTCCGTGATTCTGTGAAAATTGCCAACAGAACCACCTCTGGAAAAGCTCAGGAAGGGAAGGACAGAGCCAGCAGTGGAGGGTTGCAGCTGCCATGGTGAACGTGGAGGTTGATGTCACCAGCTGACATCACAGGGATGTCAACAGAGAGGGAATGAGGATGAGGAAGAAGCATCAGGACATTCAGAGCCTTGTCCGTGGGGTGAAGGCAGCAGAGCAGACCAAGTCTCAAAAACAATGTGTCCATTGCTATGGAGGAGAACTGGATCTCACCTGCAGCTCACATGGAGGAGGGGCAGGAGGTGGCTGTTTTATCTGTTTTGGTTTTAAATCACAAGTTCAAATGTGGAATCTTTTAAGGAACCCAAACTGTGCCTCAATATGAAACTTCTACTCTTTTTCAAGCGTTCTTTCAAATGCTTTGAAAGAGTAATTAAGGTGAAGGAAAATTTTTCATTTAATTAAAATGATTCTTTTTTACTTTCTCATCTCTCAAGAATATCAAAGGAATGCTGTTTGAAGGGTCAGTCCAGGAAGAAATGCAATGCTTTTATTTGGACTTTTCCCCCCCACTTTTCAGTATTTCGGGTGTTTGTTCTCAGTAATTCTTTTCCATTCAATTAAAAAAAAAAAAAAAATTTTCTTTGAAGGGTCAGCAAGGAGGTTCTCCTCCCAACTCCCCTTTCCTTGTTAGCCATTCAAGCAATTATTTCTGGTAATTTACAGCCAGGACACGGGAAATGAGACACAGCGGATGAAACAACCTTATTGTCACCTTGTGTGTTCATCACCTTGAGCTTCTTTTCCAGACAGTGGAAAGAAAAAATAGTTTTAAAATAGAGTTCATTTGAGGCTTCCAGTTAATTATTAAGGACGTGGAGCTACTGGAGTGGGTCCAGAGGAGGTCACAGAGATGCTCAAAGGGCTGGAGCCCCTCTGCTCTGGAGCCAGGCTGGGAGAGCTGGAGGTGCTCACCTGGAGAGGAGAAGGCTCCAGGGAGACCTCAGAGCCCTTCCAGAGCCTAAAGGGCTCCAGGAGAGCTGGAGAGGGACTGGGGACAAGGCATGGAGGGACAGGACACAGGGAATGGCTTCCCAGTGCCAGAGGGCAGGGACAGATGGGATATTGGGAAGGAATAGTTCCCTGCGTGGATGGTAAGTGACTGGCCCCAGTTTCCCAGAGAAGCTGTGGCTGCCCCTGAATCCCTGGAAGTGTCCAAGGCCAGGTTGGACAGGGCTTGGAGCAACCTGGGATAGTGGAAGGTGTCCCTGCCCATGGCAGGGGAGGAAGAATATGATCTTTAAGGTCCCTTCCAACCCAAACCATTCTCTGGGTTGAACACAGCCTGAAAGACATCGTATCTTTGTGGTGGCTCTGAAGGAGGGCTGGAGTGACGTTCTCAGCTGGAGACTTTACAGACATCCACATCCAGCCCGGAGTACCCTGCCCAGTAGGATTTATTTGTCTCACATTGTGCAGGCATTGCCTGATCCTTGTCCCTTCTCCCTGGCTGCACATGATCTCCCTGACCCCATTTGGGGTTGAGCAGTTGTGGGGCCACCTGACTGTACGACCCCACCAGGACACTTTGTTCTTCCAGGAGGGCCCCAAAACATCTGGGAAGGAGCGTTTGTGTTGGAAATACCCCTCATTGTCCCACAGCTGGCGGTGGAGGGAAAGCATTTTCCGTTCTGCTCCTGCACAGTGCCCAAACCGAGCAGGTGTTCAATCCCAAGAGATCCTGTGAGCTCCTGTGAGCTCCTGCTGGCTCATCCGATAGGAGAGTCTGGCACTGGGATTCAATAGATGGGGGAAATTAAGAACAGTTTAATTGTTTTAAAAGTGTAGGCGAGCAAAAATCACAGAAAACACTAAATTTAGACTTTGGCCAAGGTGCCAGTGTTAGCAATGCTACGCTGGATGAGAGGTCAGAACATTGCTGACATGAACTAAAATCAAGGATAAGTAAGAACTGGAAGGATGTAAATCTTGGGGGTAGAGCAAAAGTAGTGGGAAAAGCAGGATTAATAATAAATTAGTAAGGAGGACAACAATTCAAAACTGGCTGAGTTATTGAACACCTTAAAATAATCCCCTAAAGAAGAAAACTATAGGAGAGTGGTTTGGACAGGATTTATAGTGAGGAAGGAAGTCACTATAAAAAAATGCAATTGGTAAAGAACAAATGGAGGAATCCTTGGGAAAAAAGAATGGAAAGAACACAGATCAGCTTTGCTGATCTTGACAAGTTGGATGTTAGAGAATGAACTGAGAAACCAACTCTGTCACTTCCCAAAGGCAGCTGATGTGAACTTGGATGAATACAGGAGAAAACACTCAGATAATATCCCTGATAATTTTCTTCCTCTATTACTCGAAGCCAAAAGGAGTCACTCCAGGTGAGATATTTTGTCTTCTAATACAATGGAGCAAATATTGAGGCCCAAATAAACACACAGCTGTATGGCAGAAGAATTCCAGGCAAAAGGCCAGATAAACACGTGATTCCAGAGAAATCTGACTGCTTCTACTGTTTATCAGATTTTACACAGTGCTGGATTTGGCTTGGAAAGTTATTTAAAAGCATTTTAGAAAAAGACATTGTTGGATGAATAAATGCTGTCCATGGATTCAATAATACACATTGGAAAAGTGAGAAAGAAAGGACATAAATGTCGAAATGTGGAGGGATCTGATTTGATTTAATATATTTTCAAATAATTTTTTAAGAGTGTAAAAGATACATTAATGAAGATCAAAACTGATAATCATATGGATGGAACTGAAGGTATAAGAAAGGAAAGAGAAATTGTATAAAGGGGCCTGGAAATGTTAATAATGGTCAGAAAAATGAGATCTGTGCTGGGAAAAAAAAGCAAATGTTGCATTCAAAGGTTTAATAATCTCAACTAAATGTTTTATTGGAAATGGAAAATAGGGAAACAATGGTGGTGTAGAGGAAATTAAATTGTGCCTTACAGAGACGGAAACACTGGAATGGACGTGGTTGTTGCACACATGGAGAACAACACACAGAACTCAGGAGTCTGTGCAATAAATTTTCTGTGTGTTTGAAGAGTTGGGGAAGGATTGGAGTGGTTTTGTGTGGAAACTGGAAAAAAAAAAATCTTCCAACTCCTGCAGTTGCTGGAATCTGTGGAGAGTTCCTTCTCCTGATGTACAGCCTTGAGCTGCCAGACCAGATCCAGCTGCAGATTGAAACCAAAGCTCATGGGGACTCTCTTGGTTCATCTCTCTGCAGATGTCTTCTGTGTGGCAATTTTTGGGCATGTCTTGCCTCAGGACCTGGGTTTTGTGCCTATTCCTGGTTCTTCAGCTGCTCACTGCAATCACCTGGTTTGCTTCCCTGGATGCTGAGCTTTCTCAGCCTCTTCTGTCGTTCCCTGTTAGAAAGAGGAAGAGGGAGAAACAAAGACTGTGTTGTTGAGGAGAGTGGGTGTGTAGGAGCTCACCAGCCTAGGAGATCTCAGCTGCTTCTCTGTAAACTCCTTGTGTGCCTGAGCTTCCTCTTTGGAGCTGGAATCAGCCCTGGAATGAGACGTGGGAGGTACAGGAGCCGCCTCGTGTGGCTGTGATCATGTAATCAAGGGATATCCCCACCAGACAGACTCCATGGTGAGGCAAAAGGACTGCTAAGATCAGTTCAGCCCGTTCCTGATCCCTGTGATCCGTGTGTGTTCTTGGGATTGTGCTCTTTTCATGTGATTAATTGTGCAATTTTAGGTTTGGCTTGGGCAAGCTGCTCCAGCCTGATGGGAAGGATAGACTCACGGAATCACAGAATATCCTGAGTTGGAAGGGATCCACAAGGATCAGTGAGTCCTGCTCCTGGCCCTGCACAGACACCCCAACAATCCACCCTGTGCATCCCTGAGAGCGTTGTTCAAACACTCCTGGAGCTGTGGGCCATGACCATTCCCTGGGGGGCTATTCAGTGCCCCTCCACCTCTGAGGGAAAAACCTTTTCCTGATATCCAACCTAACCCTCCCCTCACACTGCTCCAGCCATCCCCTCTGGTCATGTCACTGGTTACTAGAGAGAAGAGAAATTTATCAGTTTCCCGGCACAAACATCCAGAGCAGGTTGGACATAAAGCTTCAAACTTCTCCTCAAAAGAAAACACGAAGTTATTTTCCTCAGTATTGCCTGAAATGTGAGTAAAGGGCGGCGCTGATTACTGATAATCATATTTTTGGTAAGACGAATCCTATGTTTCTCTAGAAAAAAGAAACCAAAACAGTTCTCTTTGTTAGGTCTTCTCTCCTCTGCTCAGTGGGACAATGCTCTGATCTTGCAATGGCCTGTGCTTCTCAGCACCCTGGGGGAGATGTCACACTGTGGTTGGATTGAGGGACTCCAAGATGGGAGACAACAAGGACGTGCAGGGAAGGGACAACAAACAGACATCACGGTGTCCCTGTCCCTGCTCACCAAGAATCACAGTGTCATTGAGGCTGGAAAAGCCCTCTAAGATCATCGAGTCCAGCCCTTAACCCAGCACTGCAACGCCTGTCACAAAACCATGTCCCCGAGTGCCACATCCACGTGTCTTTTGAACATTTTGAGGGATGGTTACTCCATTATTTCCATAGGCAGCCTAAGCAGAAAGCAAAACTCATCACTGAGGAGTTTGAACCGAGTCTTAGTTTAAAGCCAGCCTTGGTAAGGTCTGTCCTGTCTGAGGTCCTGATCCTGACCTCTGAGCCTTTAGGGCTTGGTCCCTACTCTCTGAATTGACACCGTGAGTTTGGTCTTAAGCTTCATAAATACACTTTTATTTGTGTAGTGAAGGCACCTCTTGCCAAAGGAATAACCACAGAACGGTTTGGGTTGGAAAGGACCTTAAACTCCATCTAGTTCCAACACCCAGCCTCCAAAGTTTCTCAACCCATGTATTTTATCTCATGTTGAAGGCACTCAATTTCATGATTTAAAGCCATGGAAAATTATGTATCAACTGCAGCGACCTTGTCAACAGAATAAATGCTTTAAAATAAGGAACATAGGGAAAAAAACCTGATTTTTTTTTCAGCAACTTCAGTAGGTTTTCTTTCTTTGCACCTGTGGCTGATGGTTGCAAAACTAATTAGATAATACATCTAGAATAGCAGGGATATTTTCTGTAGGTGAATCTGATCCCTGAGACTAATTCTTATCCTCCAGAAAGCTGGGCTTCTTTATTACCTGGGTTAAGTGTAATGTAATCCTTTGTATTGGAGGCTGTACCTGGAAATGCAACTTGGATTGCTGTGTTTTGAGGATTAACTTGTTTCAAAGTGATATGGACCCAAAGAGAAAAAAATAAGTAAGTTCTTTTAAAAAAAACAACCCAGAACTGCTAAAAAACACTACCTCTCCTGTTAAAAAATCCCACCAATGCCCCCCCCAAATCCCAGAAAAACAAAATACCTCATGTACAAATGAATGTTTAAATTTCTTAGAAGGAAATCCAGTGATTGCAAAAGGGAAGAGCGAATAATGTTAAAGAATTTCAAGGTGGAGTATTCCATCAGATCCCAGAAAACACCTCTGATGATGGGATAGTGCTGGTGGCTGCAAGGGATGGATCACGTTAAATTGGCATTTAGGTGATCCCAATTGCCACAGGAGTCTGAGCCAGTGCAGGCAACCTTTGGAGAATCTGCCTTACCTTTGCTAAATCACAGAATAAATGAGGCTGGAAGAGACTCTGGAGGTTCTCTGGTCCTACCACATGCTCACAGTCTCAGTAGATCAGAAGGGTTTTGAAAATCCCCAGGTTTGGCTGTTCCTCCACCTCTGGGGGCCCAGTCTTGGATCATCAGCAGTAATTATTTTTTCTCTTACCAAAATGGCATTTTTCCTGCTGCTGCTTGTGTCTACCCCATCTCAAAGCTTTGCTCTTCCAGGAATAGTGTCTATCCCATTCCTACACCATGCCCTAGGTAGTTATAGACAAGGATATGGACGTTTCCAAGTTCTTCTCCACCTTCAACAATTCCAGTGCTCTTTCATCTCTGTCCACATCATGCATTCTTGGATGGGACCTTCGAGACCACATAATTCCACGCCCCTGCCATGGGCAGGGACACCTTCCACTATCCCAGGTTGTTCCAAGTCCCATCCAACCTGTCCATGACTATTTCCAGAGATGGAGCCTTTACCCATCCACCTACCCAGTGAATTCCCAACAAAATCCCAGAGGAGAAGGAAAAGAAATAAATTATTTTAGATACAAAGAATCCAAACCCTCCTAGAAAATGGCCAATGGAAATGTTCCAAGCTGTAGGTGCTGTCAAGTCCCGGAGACTTTTGGCACAGAAGACAGAGTTTGCATCTCCAGCTTCCTTTCTGATCCAACAGTCGGGTTCAAGGAATGGCGTCAACCCTGAAATCTCTGTCATGTTTTTCCTACCTAAAGATGATTTTCCATGTGTTTGAGACCGGCTCTGACAAGGACCTGGGTGAGGAAAAGTGCTGTGGTTCAGGCTTATTCATCCGTGGAATAGAATGACACATTGGCTATCAGAAATCTCCTTCCCAAACAATGAAAAACTTCAAGTCTTTTTGATAATCCTTTTCAAGTAATTTAAGTAACAAATTAATTGAGGAGAAAATATACATTCTATCCATTACGGTCTCTTTTTTTCAGATAATTATTATATATTCTTAGGGGAATGGATAATCGGCTTTCCAATTCAATGCTTTTATCTTTTTCTGAATCAAATTTCTCAAAGTTTGTAATTTTCCATACATTACTTTGTCTTGGTTGGGCCATAAATACTCCTTGTTAATTAAGATCACTTTGATATTTAAAAAATATTTTCCTTCATCAAAAAGAACAGAGGGCAAATTAAAATGAGCTATTTTTAGAAAAAAAAAACATGGTTAAATCTTCAAACTGATTCATCTTCCTTGCTAGAAACACTTGCCTGCTCTGGGAAAAATTTCACATGAAATCATTTTGTTTATGATTTCCCTGGAAGACAAACCTGGGTTTTTCAGCCAGTTGCATTCCAAATGTTAGTGGTGGTCTGTAAATTTTTCTTCTGCCTGGAAGAAATGACTTTGCAGAAATAGAAACTGCAATTACTTGTATGGGAAGAGAAATTTCCATCAAAAGTCTGCACACTGATTAATCAAAAAAAGTCGTATAAAAATTGACACTGGGACTGTTCAGGTGAGAGGAAAGGCACAGATTTTAGTATTTAAGGTGATTTATGAACTGGATGGGGTGGATTTTTGATAATTTAAAGTTTTTAAGTCAAGTCTGGAAGCTCCTCATAATGGCCTCAAACAGTGGTTGTAGGCCTGGTGCTCAGTTCATGGAGTCATAGTCCCTGACAGCTCTCCTGCCTTGCCTCAGGCACCTTCTGGAGTGACACCTGAATTCCTCTACTCCTTCTACATCTCCAGCAGAGAGAAGGAAAAAAAAAAACCTTTCCAAGATAAGATCAGTGCAAGGGACAGAAGGCAAAGGCTGATGTGAACAGATGTTAATGCTGCAGGTGAAGGGGCCCCTCCAGGAGAGCTGGAGAGGTACTGGGGACAAGGGATGGAGGGACAGGACACAGGGAATGGCTTCTCACTGCCAGAGGGCAGGGATAGATGGGATATTGGGAAGGAATTCTTGGCTCTGAGGGTGGTGAGGCCCTGGCACAGGTGCCCAGAGAAGCTGTGGCTGCCCCTGGATCCCTGGAAGTGTCCAAGGCCAGGTTGGACAGGGCTTGGAGCAGCCTGGGACAGTGGAAGGTGTCCCTGTTCATAGCAGGGATGGAATGGGATGGTCTTTAAGTTCCCTTCCAACATAAACCATTCAATTAGGTTTTGGCTATGGGGTCATTCACACAGCTTCCTCTGTGTGAATTCCAAGAGCAGAGGTTTGATAGGGTTTAGAAATCCAGGACTGCCTGTTATAGTTTAGTCTTTTTGAGATATTATTAATGTTGATGGGAAATCGAAAAACAGGAATCAGCTTCCTGGCACAGCCCTGAGTGAGGAGAAAGTCTCCCTGAAGGGTCCAGTCTTTCCCATGGATGGACTCCCATAAATTTTTCTGTAGAGCTGTGACCTCTTATACTGAATGCAAGCCTACAGAGAGATGACCTTGGTCCTCTGGGTCAAGGCTCACACAGGAATGGCCTCTGGACCCTCAAAGATGTGTCCACAGCTGGAAAAGCTGTGCTGTCCAAAGAGGACTGTAACAGTTCCTACACTGACATTGTGTTTAGAAGATTCCTGTTAAGGATCTGAGATGAAAAACTTGCTGAATTACTCTTTCAGGATCCCCAAATCCCTGCCCTTCCCATAGAAGCCCTTTATGACCCTGATCTCTCTGCAATTAATTGGTTTCTATAAAAGAAGGTGCTTAGTGCTGGGAGTGACAGAGGAGCACAGGCTGTGTAAGTAATGGAATCACAGAATCACAAAGCCTTTAAGGTTGGAAAATACCTCCAAGGTCATCATGTCCCACCTTCAAGAATTCCAGTCCATACAGGAATGAGATTTCCCACTGATTTTGTACCTAAATCTAACTGATTTATTTTTTGTTGTATGTGTGGGGTTTTTGCAAGGAAAAGAGAGAGGCTCTTGCAGGTGAATTATGACAGAACAAATAATTTCCCATTATTTGTCATTCATGTGCTTGTCCAAATGTCAATGATGCAGCTCTTGAGCATCCGTCTGGGACTGTGTCTTTGACGTCTTCCACTTGAAAATTTTTGGGTTAAGATTCACCAGACTGTTAATATTTCCATGAAAATGTTGTTACAAATCTCATCCATCTGTGTCCTGAGTCAGGGACTATCACCCAGGTGAGAAGTGTCAGATCCACGCAAATCCTTCAGAGGCACCATCACCCTCACTCCAGTTCCACTGATTTCCCTGAAGCTGTCAAAAGATAAACACAATTCCAAAGCATTTTAATGAGTGGGTTGGATCAGGAAAGTTTTCCAGGTCTCTGCAGGCCTTTATTCGAGAGGGGAACATTCCCTCTCTGGCCTGGATTGTATTTCCTGTTGTACTGGTGTGATTTCAGAGCAGAGTCAGATTTATACCGGAGTTACATGGGCACAAGGAAGAGAGGGATTGGACAAATTGTGCCTAAAGCCCCAGTGGATTTGAGAGCCTTCTCCAGCAGCTTAGGTAGCTTTTCTTTCTATCCTTAGCAACACAGCCCTGCTTAACCCTCCAAGCTGTGGTCAGTCATTTTGAGGCCAGTTTGATTGACAGCAGGTAACCTGTTAACATTTTTGCCTGCCTTTCCCAGCGTGTTTGATCTTGTAGGTAGCTGGTTGGATGTGGTTCTTTTTAAAATTATTGTTATTTGGTCAATTTTATTTTTAATCCTTTGGATATTCTATGAGAAAAAGTCACCTTGAGCAGGAGGCATGAAGTATTTCAATGTAAGTACAAAAATATGCATTGAGACTTCTCTTATCTCTCTAAAAAGATGTATTTGAGCAAGATGAGCATTTTCCTCGGCACATTAGCAGTAGAATTCCCTTTCTATTCTGACCCTTCAAATGGATAATATTAAACATCTCTGTATGGGGACTGTTTATATTTCCTGCAAGGTTTTTGTGGATATATGGTTTTGGAAGAGCTGATCTGAAAGACCCTCTAGGCTGGTGTGGGTACCCAACTGTATCACCCAAAACTTAAGGGAAAATATTCCCTTACATTGGTGATCCCTTAACAATCCTGTGAAATTATTCCCCAAGAAAAGTAGAGTCGGGAAAACATTTTATGGTTCATCTTGTATTTAATTTTTTCTGTACTTCTTACAGTATGGCTTAACAGCTTGAAAAAGGGAGACTAAATCCTTGGGAAGCAGTAAGATTTCTGGGAATGCAGTCAGAATATTGTGGATCACCGTTTGTCCAGTGACTACAATTTGGATAATGGGTGTGTTTGGAAATGATGCTGCTGCTGTCTGAAATCTCCAGTGTGGGAGTTGTGGAGAAAAAGTGAAGCACGCCTTTTTGGAAGCTGTTGGAAAATAGAGAAATTAATTTCTTTTTCCCCTGGTAGTGATGAATGGGAGTGATGGATTGACCTTTAACTGGGAAATAAATAAGTGAATAATTGCTTGGTGAAATATGTACATGGAAAAAATAAATCACACTGGAATCTTGTTGGTCTGCATGGGTATAAAAAAAACCAGGGATTTGTCACAATGAGAGTATTTTAAATGATGCCTAATATCTTTTCTTGCTGAGCTCAAACTTCCATTTATTGCAGCATTTGTTGTAGTACAACATGCACAAATATTTCACTTGAGAGTATCACGGTTAGAATATAATGGTTTTGTTCTAAAGTGTGGAGAAATTCAGCATTTACAGCTTTTTGAATGCTACGCTGCTGCAATAAGTGACAAAATTCCCATTCATGGCAGTGGGCACCAAACTGATTCTCCAAAGAATAATTTGTGATATCGCAACTATTCAAACTAGAACTTTATTCAGCTGCTGCAGCAGGGGTAACCAGGAGAAAACGGAAGGAAACTTATTATTATAAATAGATTTATTGTTTGTAACTCATTCATGAGCACTAAAATTTTCCTTTCTTGCAAGAGATTTTTAAAATGTTATCCTAGAATACTGACAACTAAGAACAGAATTTGGAAAATAAATTGGATGCAGATGTTTGTGGCCAGAATCCCCTTCTGCAAGTCACAATACCTCCTTACTAAAAAGTCAAATGGTTTCCTATCTGTGAGCAGATAAATGACCAGAGGATGACATCTCTAAGTGCCATTTTTAAAGTCTTCATTTAAGTTTGAGTAATTGAGTCAGAATAAACTGGGGAATCACTGCTCATATTCATGAAATAAATGTGTTGTGCTCATTACAGCCAATATTTTAGCAGTTGTAAAAATAGTGCAAATTCTAGGGGTTTTTTTTTCTCATGTCAAAATTAAAGTGGGTTGGTTTTTTTTTGGCATAACAGTTTAATTCCATGTGAGGTCTGACTTTTTTAGCAATTGGCTTCCATGACAATGGATTTGATAAGGGCAAGTCAGAAAGAGTCTTGTCTTCATCAGGACAAAGACATTAAAACCACTTGTGTTCAAAAGGTGGAGTGCAACCACCACACTGAAACACCAAAATCAGTTTGTCTTTAGAAGTGAAGGACACCAACTGCCCCAACAAAAATTGGGCAGATCATCCCAACCTATTTTGAATTTTCCCACTGTTTAGCAGAACCAAGTTTTGTAGCTCTATTCGAAGTCTTGCAATATTTTTTATTTGTTTGCATAACTGCCAGAAATTTTTCATCCAGAATTCAGAACATTACGGCATGGCCTGTTCTAAAACCAGACTGCTCTGCCCCTCATTGAGCTCAGGACTGATTGTGTGCTACAAAGTGTAATCACAATATGAACAAATTCAGCTTTGTTTTGGTTTTTGTTATGCTCCAGTCTATGGGGTTAAAGGGTTACATGAGAATCTCAGAGCTGTGCTTATAAAAATAAAGCTGAAATAATCACTGGCTCTGACAATTTCAGAGGAAACCTCAAAAATACAAGCAAGGAAGACACAAAAGTCCAAAAGACAACAATACACTTCTTGTGGGTTTTGCTTGGGGTCTGACTCATGCTTTTTGTGCCTTGGGGGCGACTGACACTGACTGGATTCCCACTGGAATCTGCAGGACCACGAGGTTTGACTGTCAGGGGCAGGGTTATGGATACTCTCCCTGCTGTGCTTCCCTGATCCACGAATTCCTAAGATTTGTTGGTACAATCTGCTCATGATGGAGCACAAATGGTAAAGCCGTTGTGAGGAGCACAAACCTTGCTCCAGCGTCAGGCCCCGATCCCGCATGACTCAGACAAACCCCATTCTGTTTTTCCTTCTCTTTGCAGTTACCTTTAAGCAAGAGGGATGTCTCAGTTGCCTGCTGACTACCTGTCGACCACCAGCTCCTACAACTATGAGCCGCCCCTCCCCGCCGTGGCTCGGGCCAGCAATTTCACCAAGGTCCCTCCGGCCAAAAAAATAACCTTCTTCAAGAGTGGAGACCCTCAGTTTGCAGGAGTCAAGATGGCCATCAACCAGCGGAGCTTCAAGAGCTTCAACGCGCTCATGGATGACCTCTCCCATCGGGTCCCACTGCCGTTCGGGGTCCGGACCATCACCACCCCACGAGGAATACATTGCATCAGCGAGCTGGACCAGCTGGAGGATGGAGGGTGCTACCTGTGCTCCGACAAGAAGTACGTGAAGCCCATCAGCATCACCTCTGGGGGACACAGGCCAGCCCCGCCGCGGAACGGGCGCCCCTCCAGCACCATGAGGAAAGCAGCCCAGGAGGGCAAGCTGGAAGATTATTCCACTCCTTTCACTCACCACGGCCACAGAATACCCAAGAAAATCACGCTGGTTAAGAACGGGGAAAGCGGATTTCGGCGCTCCATCATCTTGAACCGCAGAAATGCCCGGAGTTTCAAAACGCTCCTGGATGAGATCACGGAGATCCTGCAGTTCCCGGTGAAGAAGCTCTACACTGTTGATGGGAAGAAGGTAAATATCTCTGGTGCTGGTCAGTTGTTCTAACAGGAGTTATTACGTTCCCTGTGATGCAAACCCATGGACCAACAGTTTATCCACATGACCTTAAGGCTTTGAGCTTTGTCACAATAATCACTTCCTCATTCATTACACAAAAATTTGTTGTAGAAGAATCTTGTTCAGCCACTCAAGAACTTAATGACAAATATTATTTTAGGGTCAATAGGAAGTTTAATGTTTTGCAGTTGGGTATAAAACCCTAAATAAACTCCTAGTAATGGAGTTTCATACCTTTTCCTGGGAGGCATGTCCCAGCAGAGGTTCAAATTTTGCCTACTGACCACTGGGAATTCAACAGAATAAGATGGTTCTTAGGTAGCAGCTCATGGTTTCACAGTTCCTCACAAAACAGGGTCCTGCTCGTGACATGGGATCCTCAACATTATGATAACCAATTAATGCATAAGTAATTAAGGTCTGAGTGGGATCAAGAGACACATTTGTATGGATGAATTGGTGAATCTGCTGTGGGGGGAACTCTTATAATAAATCCAGGGCATGACAATCTCTTCATTCTTCTGTTCCCAGAAGAATTTCCTGACAAACCTGAGATTCTCTTGACTTCTTCTCCGTCTCTTTTTAGCAAATTAACCTTTACTTCCCTTTATTCCAAAGGAATCTCACAAATTATCCCAACTTGTCCCTGGCAATGCAGCTGAATGGAGATTCCCAGTTCCTTTACCACTTTTCCCACCTTTCCAGGGCTGAGTGCCAGCTCCTCAGTGGTTACAATCCAACCACTTGTGGTGTCACTTGCTGAGCCAGGTGACTGAAATGACCCGGGTTCAAATGACCCATTGCCCAGGAGGGGAAAATAAAAGCAGAAATATTTTGCAATGAAACCATTTTGACCTGGCACAGGGACAGGAATGTGCAGTAGGAAGGAGAGAGGGAGGGGATAATTTAAGCTGTCTTTCCTGGTGGAAGCAATGTGTTTTATCACAGAGCTTTTTGTTATTCCCACGACTCTGAAAAGAGCTTCCAACCAAACCCAATCCTGCTGCCAAGATGTCTTAGAATCTATGGGTAACCAACTCATTTTGCCAGTGATTTCTCCAGTTTTCAAGACTTGGGCTCCTTCTCAGTCCAGATGGACATAATAATCTTGTGAATTGATAGCAACTTCCTCTTCTTCAATTTTTTGAGAATTTTCACTGTTTTCCCTAAAGAAAATCTTTGCCTTCTGCTTCTTAGTGCAGCCTTAATATTCCCCTTGTAATTCCTAAATGAATTTCCCAAAATTTTCTTTCTAGTCATTATAAACATCAATATTTTAGGTGGGATATGCACTAAATGCACACTCTGTAAACACAATATCTTCAACTCAATGATCTTGGAGGTCTTGTCCAACCTTTCCACGTTTTCCATCAGCAGAAATCAGCAGATCAAACACTGTCACTTAATCTCTCCACAGTCCCTTCAGATTCTATTTTTTTAATATGAAAATTTTCATTACTGTCTTCTCAATAAGGAGTTGATTTTCTCTAGCTTGATAATTTTATTTTCACTCCTTTAATTCCTCTGCAGAATATCGCACTGATAGGTGACGATGGGTCCAACATCAGCAATGTTATCAGCTTCCACATAATTAGGAGATATGTGATTATTAATACCTTTCCTGGGAATCTTTTTATGTGATTTTTTGGTCATTATTAATTTTAGTAATTTGCCTCCAGCTTTTTAACTGCTCACTACTGTTCATATAACAACCATTCCTGTTTGGGCTTCCTGTTACTTCAGGCTTGGGTGCAAAGCATTTAGCCCACAAAAAAATTCACTTTGTCTTGGATTTTCCAGTCTTTCCTTTCACATGGATTCTGTAGACCATTTCTGTTCTTCTTCTAAGTTTTCTTGTCATGTCTCAGCTTCCAGACCTCTGTTCCTGAAATACAATTGGTTGTGTCTGAGTTTTCACCAGGTATAATTGTTTCACTGAAGAGTGAAAGCTGTGAATTCATCTCACAATTTTGTGAGCTTTCTTGAAATAACCTCCTTCCACTAGTGCTGGACTTTAATTTTAGCTGTACATCTTGTCTTTATACTTAAATTTGCATTTTCTGTTAAAGCCAATGGAAAGAAGCTTCTGCGTTTCCATGATCATTCGAAGGTATCTGCATGTTTTGTATTTCTTGGGTATTTCCTTTTTTCTCACATTATTCTCTTTGAAGAATGATTCAAATTCTCTTTTAATTATTTTGTAAACTTCTTTTATCCCACATATATGTAATTTTTTTTCCCTTGACTTAGTACAGAGATCTTTCTGGGAAAGAGGGCTGGGATTGAGTGGAACAGTAATTTTTGATATTTATTCCGACGTTTTCGCAGATTAGAAGAATAATTCCTAAGCAATGCATGGACTTCTGCTTGATTGACTTTGTCGGGCTTAGAATAACAAAATTCACAGACTTTAACAGCAGGTTCAAAATGTCCCTTTTGCAGCCAGTTTTTCCTTGATCTCTTGAAAACCATACATACGAAAAAGGAAAAATCTCCTGTCCTGAAGGTAAATCAATCTTCCACCAACGGAAGAGATGTTCATGGACCTCAGAGTGTTCGCTCTTCAATCTCATTTTGTATCTTCTACTACTGTAATTCCAGATCTAAACTCACATCCTAAAATTAGTTAAATCACCTCTGCAACATTAAAGATGTTTGGCATGTACCGTCCAAGTGGCTGTGTTTTGATCCGCTCCATTTTAATATTTTTACCATTTTGTTGAGTAAATCCAGGGTGCTTCAAAATTAGAAAATTTTATGCGGGTATAAATTTAGACACACATGGAACAGGCTTGTTTTGTGCTCCTTTCATGAAGTATTCATTCAAAAAAACAGAGAAAAGTGTTTTCTTCCTTTTGTAATCCACAAATGTTTCCAGTAAACCTCTAATTCAGTCATAACTCACTGTTAAATCATAGAATCAGAGAATTTGAAAAGCCATATTCCTGTGGAAGTATAACTCCAGTTTTTCTATTGGTATTTACGTATTTTCATTTTCATTCTGCCGCCTGAAGCCTTGAGTGAGGTGAAACCAGTATTTTTTAATCCTAAACATCAAGCAGATTTCCTACTAGGAAATCCTAGTCCCACTGAAGAAAGTAGGTGTGAAGTGTTTGGGCACTCATTTCATCAGGGCAAATAGCTCATTTTCCCAAATTCACCAAGATTTTTCTTGCCTAAAAATCTGATGACTATGGAACTGGAGAAAAATTTAATTCAGTTTTAGATAAGGAAAATCAGTTAAATTTTTAACAAGAAAAAAGTGTAAATCATGAAGTTTTTTTCAGGTCAAGCCACTCGTTGATGTTTTCCAGCTGATTAACTGGAAATAATTGGATTAAATGCCCAAATAGAGAACTTTGTTATTTAGGTTAACATTGACACGCAATTAACTGCCCAGTGAAACTTTGTGCACTAAAATATAAACTAGACTTAGTCCTGGACTTAATTAATTCATCTAAATCTGACCATCTTTGAGGCATTTAGGATGAGGGTACATTTTGCCTGTCAGACCCTATAGAAAATTGGTAGAGTGACTTAGACTTGTCATATAAATTAACCCAGGCCCAAGTTTTCATATATTGGTTCTAAAGTACTACAGATATTTAGATATTGGCAAACTCAAGACACGGGACTTTGCATCCATTGGTTGAGGAGACTGTTGGAAATTTTTCATTTTTAATCCCAATTTTTACTGGGGACATCAGTTCTACACTGAAAAAAAGAACCAGGTGAGCAGGTATATCAATTTAAAAAATAATTGTAGGTTATCTTCTCCATCAAATGACCTTTTGACTCCATTCTGGGAAGTTTTCGTACCACATAGTGGGTTTTCTTCCTCATGGTATAAACCACAGGAATGCACCTCTGTTCAGATCCCCACCGCCTGCCCCTGGAGAGGGAAGGATGTCTCTGGGGGCACAGACAGCCAGAGATCACAGAAAGGGCAGAAATCCTCAGGCTGTAAGAAATGACGTGTAGGATTATGAGGCAGCGACGGAGGATTTCCCTTACAAATGGCAATTATCCAGGGCCCACCAGCTGAACACTCATTAAGACTTCGTTAAGTCACAGGAACCCAGCACCATGGCTGTGTCCAGGCACAGATGTCCTGATTTCCGAATCGCTAGGCCTTCCTTTTACTTGCTGCCCTAAATTAAAACAAAAACAAAACCAAACTGCTCCTTAAAATCCAACAGTCCTCCTCACATGGTGTTTGAAACCACACTGTGAGATGGCAAATAGTCTACATAGTTTATGGCTACTGGTGGCAATTACCAAGAGCAGCTCAAATGGGATTTATCAGCCCTCAGAAGAGCTTTCCAGGGGATGTGGCCAGTTTTATGTTCTTTGGAGTCAGGCCAAGGCTGAGATTTTTTTTTTTTT